>JAMLFY010000013.1:14890903-15349745 GCA_030441495.1 Dalbergia oliveri | reverse complement strand
TAACCCAGTAACCTACCCATCCTCTCCCTTTGGGAGTTACTCACCAACTATTCCTATAATTAGAAAATAAAAGCAAGAAATATGAAGTCTGAAATTTATTATGCACCTAAATTAAGGCTTAACACAAGGCTAGTTCGGTAGTTCCCACCAATCTATCAAATTAAACACAGCAGTCCATGAAAATAAGATGACAACAAAGCAAAGAAATGAAACTTAAAAAAGCAAGAGTGAGTAATGAAAATAGAGTTGCATGGAAGAAGAGTGGTTAAATTCAGCGCAAAAAAGTAAAAGATAATAATACTAGGGAATGACAACTCGATGGTCAAATACCTTTTTATGAAAGCACCTCTCCTTTCTTTGCTTTCTCTTCTGGCGGAATTTAGTTAAGGCTGCTTCCCTGTGAGAACTCTTGTTTTGATCTACTCTGTTGGCACTTCCACTCCCACTGGCATCACCACTGCCACTGTTCCCAGCATGTCCATTATTGCTTTCTACGTTTGTCCCTCCAGCATTAACTGCTGGACTACTCCCATTTTGTCCATTGCTTCCATTGTTGCTGCCTGAAGCACTTCTATTGACACTATAATTTCCAATATTACCTTCACCTAGCACCTCAACCACATTTGATGACCCACAATGCGGAGCAGCAGCAGCCATTTTCTTTAATGATTCAGCATCATGATCAGGTTGCAGCTGGTGCTTCATGTTGTTAGCAATGCAGTTATGGTTTTCATAATGAAGATGGAAGTCCTGAGTTGTCAAATCCTTGTGAGTGTCTACTCTAGGTGGTGCCAGCATTGCTGCTGTAGTATCTTCAGTATTATGTAACACAACTGTTTGAGAGGTAATCTTAAGGTTGTTCTTTATCGGCTGGAAAGCAGATGATTGGCACAAATTTTTGGTTGTTGATACCACTGCTGGCTCACTTATGACTGCAGATTTAGCAAAAGCATTATTAGTTGTAGAGCCCATATCAATATTGTTGCTAGCACCATTTGAGTTCTGGTTAGGAGGATTGCCACTAGAATGAGACTGAATGTCACGAGATGAATCTTTCTTTGTAACTTCTAAGCTATTATTCTGAGGAGAATTGCTTCCAGCACATCCAGTGGGAGACTTCTTAGTGTTAGAGGCTGCATTGTACCTGTAGCAAAAGACTCTTAACAATTATACAGTCATCCTTCTTAAAATTAAATCAGAACAATACAAAACAAAAAATACAAAATGATCATACCTTGAGAAGGCAGAAAGGTCAGAACGTCTTAAAACATTCCGTTCATCCTGAATTGTAATGCCAGCACCTTTGACTCCTCTAAGCCTCTTTAAACTGAGCTCAAGAGATGGCAAGTCTTCATCATTAATGGTACCTTTATTTTCAATATCCGAGGACCTGGGTCTTCTATTTAGGGCTTCAAATTCTCCTCCATGCATCTGAGAATCACAAGTGCTAGTAATGGCATCAGAAAGTGAAAGACCTTTCCCGCTAGGCTTGCTAGATTGATTCTCACAATTAAGGTTCAGCTGTCCTCTACTTTGCTCATTGAATTTAGAGGGGCCTACATCAAGTGAGTTGCTATGTTTATAACCTGCAGTTTTGACTGGAAGCCCATTTAAATAGTCAACCATCAAGACAATATCTCTACTTCAGTCAAAAGCTTTCATCTCGGAAATTGTCCATGAAATCAATGAATAGTAGCAAATCATCAAAAAGAAAGTACTTGACCATACATGCACATGCAGTGAGTTACATAGATGCACATATGAATAGCTAGCTGCCCACACATGGGGGATGGGTTCCATGTATAAATGGAACGGAATCAGCAGAGGATGAATGCAAAACAAAACAGGTAACAGAACAGGATAAAACATCAATAAACAAAAAGGATAGACCTCAATGCAGCTGTTAGAAATAGCATCATCATATAAGTTCACATGCAAGGCAAATAGTTGTTCTTACGGAATCTGCATTCTTACTCATTGTAATAATTATTGGTTGTATATAAATAGTCTACCGCTGAGTCAGAGAAATTTATGCAAATTCATCAAATATTTCAACAAACATTTATTAGGTAACTTACACTCATCTCTCTTGGAGTTTGTCAAAATTCAACCCACCCTCGTTTAGTTGTCAAACCTACACTAACCCCCCCTAATTTACCCATTTTGCAGTTGAGTTACAAAAATACCCCACCCTCATCCTCATCCTCATCCTTTCTCACTCACACTCTCCTCTCTCTCTTTTCCCTTGAGAAGAACAAGATAAAACATGCAAGTTTAACCAGGTAACATCTTCTCAAATCCAAATATATATATGTAAAAGTTCTGCATTTATATTTATTGTTAAGCACCAACTGAAATCCTAAAACCTATACACGTGTTATCGCCCCAAAACAAATATTTTAAGAGGATATTAGTTTAATCAAAGTCACATCCAAGCCGTTGCCAAATTCCACACCTTAATTATTGGCTTTCCACAAAACAAGGATAGCCAAACCCCTGGTTATATCATTCAATATATGTCCATCGCTCTTGGAAATTACAAGCCCACCATTGTCAACGTTCATATTGTATTTCCATATTTTACTACTTCAATTGATGGTTTTTCAAGACCCACTTGGATATTTTAAATGAAAGATCACTCAAAGTTATTTTCTAATTTTCAAGGTTGCAATGAAAATAAAACTCAAATTGGGCAAACTTTTTTTTTCTCTATAGAAACCAGTACCTCTTAAGATTGAGTGAGCATGACTCAACTACAAAAGCTAGCTCTTGGGGAGGTTACCACGCACTTATAAAGACTATCTTGGCAATATCCTACTTGAGAGCAAGAACAGAGGAAGTTGGCTGAATTACTTGATAATTTCATTCAACATAAAGATATATAAATATACATGAGATATCATAACCGCTGCTCCTATTTACAAGACTATATTAATTGACTTATGCTATTTCCTATGCCACTACTTGATGTACATGAACCTAATTAAGATAGTTCCAATATTCCAACACTCCCCTCAAGTTGGTGCATATGTCATATACGCCAACCTTGTTACAAATGTAGTTGACTCGAGAACCACAAAGAGACTTAATGAAAACATTTTCCAACTGTTCATTGGAATTGACAAAAGCAGTAGAAATTTCTCCAGATGAAACTTACTCCTCACAAAGTGACAATCAATCTCAATGTGTTTTGTCCTTTCATGAAATATTGGATTTGAAGCTATGTGTAAGGCTACCTAATTGTCACACACAGCTTCATTGATTGCTCTTTACAAATACCTAAGTCCTTTAATTGTCTTAGCCATATGAGTTCACATGTTGCAACTGCCACTGCTTGATACTCAGCTTTAGCACTTGAACTGGAAGCCACAGGTAGAGCACCTATTTGAGGGAGAACCTACTAATCAGAATCTGCATAACCACATATTTTCATATGACCTTTATCCTCAAAGTAATCCTTTTCCTGGAGCTTCCTTGAGGTATCTATGCACTTGAATAGCTGCATCCCAATGCGAGTCACATGGAGAATCAAGAAATTGACTTAATATTGATACAAAGCTAATGTCTAGTCTCATTATTGTGAGATAATTTAGCTTCCCAATCATTCTTCGATATCGCCCAAAATCTAAATATGGCCCCATGTCTTGGAAGAAGTTTTACATTGGGATCCATAAGTGTAACGATGGGCTTACATCCAATCATGCCGGCCTCTTCCAAAAATATCCAAAGCATAGTTTCTCTAGGAAATAATGCCATGTTTGGATTGTGCAATTTCTATACCAAGAAAGCATTGAATCTTATCAAGATCCTTGGTTTGAAATTTCTTGAACAAATATTGCTTCAGCTCTTCAATACTACTAGAATCATTGCTAGTAATAATGATAGCATCCACATAAACAATAAGATAAATGCATAGGTCATGAGAACGACATTGGTAGAAAACAAAATGATCGACCTCACTTCTAGTCATGCCAAAAGCCTATATAACTGGACTGAAGCACCCAAACCAAGCACGGGAAGATTGCTTGAGACCATCCAGAGATTTACAAAGTTTACAAACCAATCCAGTCCCACCTTGAGCAAGTGGTTGCTCCATGTAGACTTCTTGTAAATCTCCATGGAGAAAAGCATTCTTGATATCAAGCTGGTAAAGAGGCCACTGATGAATAGAAGCCAAGGCAATGAATAAACAAAGGTAATTTTGGCAACTAGAAAACAAGTGTCACTATAGTCAAGGCCATAAATTAGAGACAAGCACTAGGATTACATGTGCGTGCAAAAACGGTGGAACCAAACCTGGCATCGCTCATACCAATTCTAAAAATCGGTAAAGTATGCAGGAGATGTTTTGTCCTGATCAAGTTGCTCGATGAAGAGAGGCACACTGACATAACTCAGCGCAAGAGGCACAAGTGTCAGAACAACATTGTGAGCATTAGAGAAGTCACCAATAGCCATGGGACACAATAAAGGGGCACAAAATAGGTGTAAAATCAGAAAGGCGAAAAAAATTTGACACGCAAGTGCACGGGCAGTGACACCAAGGGCAGATCTGAAAAGAGGACAATGAGCTGATGACAACGATGGGTCCGTGGCCAGCAACATCGCCGGAGGACGCACGTGAGGGTGTGTCTATGATTGTTTCCATGTGCCGCTTGCAGGGATAAGGGGTGTGGGAGACAGCACAACTGGTGATGAAGTCGACCGCTGAAACTGGTGAGAGTGATGGCTAGAGTCTGTATACGATGATAGGAAGCTGTTGGAGTGTCGTATAGTGATGCACGACAAAGAAGGCAGAAGGGGTGGTCGACATCTGGAGTGGTCAGGAAAAAGTCATCGGCGACTGGGAAGGTAGCAGACGATGACTTCAGGCTATTGGAATGGGTGACATAGCAAAGGAAAAGTCCGGCAACCAAAAGGATGATCCAGTTGACGGAAAAAATTCAAGGGAGTGATCCCAGACAGAACGTATTAGGGTTGCCTTCTCTCTTAGGCTCTACATACCATGTTAAGAATAAGATAAAGAAGAGAAAGACATAAGAATCCATGTGTCTCAACTACACAACAAAGTATGATATATATAGACACAAAGTAATAAATACAAGAATCTTTACAAATATTCTGTTTCCCTAAAAACATGATTTGATGTCCTAACTATTTCTTTACATATTCTAACAACTTTAAATTAGACAAATTTGGGACCATTTTCTAGAGGTTACGGCTAGGATGTCTAAGCTGACAATGAATGGCATCTAAAGAATCCGTCAAGGTGCATGCTATAGGGGAATTTGGGACAATAAGATGATAAAGCCCTTTAAACTCACGACCAACTCCAACTGTCTTCCATGTATTCAGATCCAGTAAAAGAACAGAGTTTTTAGTAAAGGTAATAGATCAGTTAAGCGATCAAATTAATTGACTCAGAAATATCAAGTTGAAAGGACATCCAGGAGCATAAAGAACAGAATTTAAAGGTAGGAGAGGACATGGTTGGGCTTGACCAATTCAAAGAAGAGGAGCTTTGGTTCCATTTGCAAGGGTAACAGAAGGTAAAGAATTAGAAAGAGAAAGAGAAGTAAGAAGATCTTTATTGCCATAGAGATGTTTTGAAGGACCAGAATCAATAACCTAGAGTCCAATGGATGATTGAGAGTAAAAAGCAGTGGGATTACTAGTTTGATTGATCACCATGGTTAATGTTGAAGGCTACGAAATGGCTTTAAATCGTAGGAAAGCATCATAGTCCATTGCAGTAAGAGTTACAGCAGTGGGAATACCATGTTTTTCCCAACAATGTTCTTCCAAGTGACCCAGCGCATTGTAAAAGATGCACTGAGCTCTTTTACTATCTAATCCTCTTTCAGGACCACAGAAATCACATAAACCCATTTTTAGACAGCAACCAACAGAGAGCTGAAGCACTTCGGCAAGAGACCCCCAACGTGGAAGTGCTCCAATCTGAAAAACAAGAGCAAATCTTGAAAGAGGAGTTCAAGGCAAGTCCAACAAGACCAGCGCTGCCGGAAAAGTGATCAGACGCACCCTCATGCATCGCCGCTGGTGTTTGGATGCAAGTAACTTTCGGCAGCATGTGGCCGCTCTGGTGGAGGTGGGCTTCTAGATTCTAACCGATCTGGAGGTTGAGAGTTTGATTCCAGTGGCTGTGATGAAAGATGCACAGTGGAATGGTCGCGGAGAGCGCGACAGTTGCCAGAAAATGGAAGAATCTCCGAAAAAAGGAATAGCTGGAACAGTTGCTGGAAGATAAAGCAGAGATGCCAGTAGGAAACACGGCAGAGATGGAATAGCCAAAATGATGTGCTGCTGAGAAATTTCCTCACTGGGCAGTGGGCACATTGACAGAGTGAACAGAGCCGGGCTGAAACCCACTTTGATACCAACTTGAGAGTAAAGAACAGAATAAGTTGGCTGAATTACTTGATAATTTCATTCAACATAAAGAGATATATATACACATGGGATATCATAACTGCTGCTCCTATTTACAAGACTATATCAATTGACTTATGCTATTTCCTATGCCACTACTTTATGTACATGAAACTGATTAAGATAGTTCCTATATTCCAACAATAAATAAGGTACAAATCCTTTCTTCCCCTCCCCTCCCATCCCAAATCCAAACTCGCAAACATACCCTAAGCGATGAGAGTCTAGCACACCCTTCTCATGCCCAGAACTAGACATCTGGAGCATGAAGTTTACAGGACTAGACATCTGCAGATGGCCCAAAAACAATCACATGATAGGCTTTGATACCATCTTAAGATTGAGTAGGCCTAACTCAATCTCAATAGCTAGCTCTAAGAGAGAGGTTACTAAAGCACTTATAACGACTATCTTGGCCATATCGTTAAACGATGTAGGACTCTAACAACTTCCTTTGTGAACTCTAATGATCAACTAGCATAAATAGATACAAAATATTTTTTAATGCCCAACAGTCTCATATATGTAACAAGTTGGATGCATATGACATATCTGTAAATAGTTGTTTGAAGGGAACTTGCATTCTTATTTACTAGTGGTTGTATGCAAATAGCTCACAGCTTAGAAATAGAAATTTATGCAAATTCATCAAACATTCTCACAAAGATTCTTTCTCTCTATATTCAAGTGCAACAACAATAACCTTGCATTCCAAAGCATGTATTCGAAGTTTCAACACAAGAAATTTCACAAATATAGGCGAATTTTGAAATCATCCAAGTCAAAGTACTAGATTCAAGAATGAAACTCGGGAATGTTGCATTTTCTAGACTCAATAAATCAAGACAACAAAAAGCACTTGAAAATGCATCTCAATAAATCAAGACAACAAAAAGCACTTGAAAATGCATCTAAAATCCATGTATCCTCTAAATAATCACATGCTGCTTGTCATGAACCATCTCTCCTAAAAGTTTAAACTGTTATGTAGAAGTGCGTGAATGGTTTCTATATCTAGCATGCTCCGCTCACTTAAGAGCCCATTGGATTTAAAGCATGGACAATGCATAGACCCACCTTACCTGCTAAAATTGGATTTTTAATTTATTTAGAAAAATGATGGCAATGAAAAATAAACTCTAGACCACTTGAACATAGAGACTCTAATAACATATCATGAACAATCACTCCTAAAATCTTAAGTTGTTACATAGAAACATATGAATAGTTTTTATATCTAACCCTACTAAGATGAAGGTCCTAAAGGAACACCCAAAAGCATATCACAACAATGAAAATAAGAGCACCGTAAAGGTCAATGCAAAAAAGAAACTACCTTTAAAAAGTTTTCCAGCAAGCATAACTTGTACACTAACATGATTACTTGTTCAATATACAATAAGGCAGGTGATACAGTTGATACTATGAAAAGCTTCAACAAACACAACATAATATTACCATAAGCATGCCACACACACTATTTGGATGACTCAGAGAGAGAGATGGCAAAATAGTTAATGCAGTGACAGGCGGATCCAAGTTCTTCAATCTTACCATGTTGTTCTTTGTGTTCTGGATAATCCTTTGTGGTTAGAGGAACCACCTTTCTACCACATACTTCAGCATTTGAATGAACAACTTGAGCACACGTGCTATCAGGACACTCAGCTATTTGATCCCACTGGGAACTTGGTTTGGGACTGTCAACTTCTACAGCTTGTTTGGTCCAGGAGCTCTACAAAAGGAAAAAATGATGGAAATTAGTAAGTAGCATTTTGTTACTATAAGTAGAATATGACCACTATAGGCAGCTGGACTTCTGTTTTTTTCCCAACTACACATTCTTGAATTTGAGGACTATAATTAATTCTGCATTTTACCCATTGTGATGATGTCTTGCTGTGGTGTTTTCTCTTAAATTGATAGTTTTTATGCTCAATAAGTGATGGATTGATAATGATGACATATGAAATCACGAAAGGTTTCTACTGCTTTACTTTTCCAAATACTATGAAGTAATAACTGCTTGGCATGCTAGTCAGACTGCAGCAACTTTTTAAATTATGGGTTTCATGCAAGAAATGAGGGATAGAGAAAATAGATACCACAGACAAAATAGAATATATTGATAAGATGTGTTGTGCCCTCATACAATAGACTATAAAAGACAACACGAACTATTTATAGTAATACTTGACTGATTGACTCCTAACTTGTATTAAATGTGGAAACAAATCATGAACTACAAGGAAATATGGAAACCATTTCTAAGAGATCATCTAAGATATATGATAGTCTAAGATATGATTAAGAATAATATAGGATATTTCACATATTCTTATGTTTCCCTCAAACTAAAGCTTACTAAGTGTTAAACTTGTTACAAATAACTTTTCAATAGAAAATAAACTATAAATATAACATGCCACAGTTGTACCTGAGTGCCACTGCCATTGTCACTTCCATCCCCATTATTCAGGCCTACACTTCCATTATCTTCCTCGTCATTGCTTCCAGAATTATTCTCAGACTTCTCAAGACCCTTAGATTTTACTGACTTCTGGGTTTGTGTGCCACTTTCACTGCCACTGCCACTGCCACTGCCACTAGACTGGGGGAAAGGGAACGAAATGAAATAATAGAGGCATAATTAACAAAGTAACAGAAGCCCCATTCCATAATCAACAAACTATTTCAAGCATGAAGGAAAAATGTCATGAATGTGCATTCGCATGGATCAAAATTTTTTTGCCTTTTGAAGATTAACTCCATCCAAAAAGTTAGCTTAAGGGAAAAGGATATCCAAGTGTTGATAAATACCATCTTGGCTATATCCTTGAGCAACATGGGGCTTAACACATCCCCTAACACCCAGGATTGGACATCCGGAATGTGAAGTTTCCAGGACTTGTGGGTGGCCCAGTATCAATCACAAATAGGCTATTATACAACCTAGAGAAGTTTAGAAAACATGGAGAAGAGATTTTCTGAATTAAGTGTGTGGGCGTATTTTGCATAAATGGTCAAGCTTAAAATATGAAATTATGCGATTCTTTTAGTTGATCACATAAAATTAAATAACTTATAATCTTGATCATCCATATATAATTATATGACCAAAATTTGCTTATCTCACTCTCATAATAAACAACTTTCACTTGATACACCCCTTTATATATAAATCCATTAATGATTATGATAATTATTTACAATACATAAGAATGTATATTTCCTATAAATTCTAGTTCCTATGTCATGCATGCTCTAGATACATTATCATTGAATACAACTCCTATTTCCAACACTCATTACATACTGCTCTTATTTCCAATACTCCTATTAAGCAATACTCTTATTTCCAATACTCCTATTAAGCAATACTCTTATTTCCAGCATTCCTATTAAACACTACAACAGTTTCCAACAGAAAAAGGGTGGATTTAACATAGACACCAATAGTGAAATGATATTGCAACTTCATAGAATTAGCAAAGGCAACATTAATGCATCACAATATATTCGACAGAAAATAAAATAGAAAATATGATGTCCGAAAAGAAAGTCAGCTTACACTATGGCATCTCCTCCAAACATGCTGCCAAAGGTTTTTAAGCTCATTCTTCCGTATGGGTTTAACAAGAAAGTCAACAGCACCCTTTGACAAACACTTAAAGACTAAACCCATAGAGTCATGAGATGACATCACTGCAGACCACAAGCCATAGAAAAGAGTAGTTCTTATAGGGCATGTGATGAGAAAGAGAAATTCTTGAAACATGTATATAATATATAATATTTAAAAATACAGACACTTGGGAGAACTTACTAATTACTGGAATGTTTTTCCGTGTTTTGTGGCTCATAATCTTGTGTAAAAGACCAATGCCTGATAAGCTAGGCATTGCTACCTCAGTTAACACAAGATCGATATGATTGGTTAAATCCTCCAATAACTTCCAAGCCTGCAATCCGTTTGCTGCTTCAATAACTGAAAAATACAGACACAAATAAGATCATCCATCCATACAATAATTTCAGACTCCATAAAAGTATATTATAGAAACAAATATTATAGAAATATAAATGTAAGTAATTACTTCAATGCCATGAACAAAATACATGCCCATAATATATAGATGTTAAAAACATAACTTTTCAGCTGCAAATAATAACTGCAACTATTTCCTCTGTTATTTCATCTAGTTTACAAGTTTATAATCATGACCCATCCCCATTTTTCTCCGGAAAAAGGTATAATTATATTAAGATAAAGAAAGGAAGAATACGTCGATATAGGAGGATAAGAGATCCTCTCTAGCAGAACAAAAACAAACCCATCCCCATTTATAATTACAGATCACCATGGATCAAAGAACTCAACATGTAAAACGTGCAGTATATTGTTTGTGCTTGATCAAACAAAACCACCTTTGGCACCCCTCACTCAGTGATTAAGCAAAACTAGTAAAAGCCAGCCAATCAGCAGACCAATCTAATATGAAACCTCCTAGAGCTAGAAATCTAGCCTCAAGTAAATTCCTAACATAGCAAAAGACTAACAGCCAGCATGTGCTTTAAGGAGTTGTTCCCCGACAACCTAATGTGCAAAGGCATACTGCATACATTACTTTCAGCAATGATACATGTTAAGACAAGGCTACAGTGAAAAGTGAACCAAACAGTAAAATTTATAGTTCGACCATATACATCACATGGAGAGACAGACTAGTTAGCCATCCCCTTTGGTTGCAGGATTGCCTTTGCCTGGTCTGTATGCAGCAGCATACAATTTGGTAAATTACAATCAGCATCTCCACAACTTTACTAAATAAATCACAGATGAATAGGAGGGTTAAATATTGAATGGACTCAATGGCAATGTCTTGCTATCAATAAAATATGACCATCAGTTGAGAGATTTCTATTGCAGCACATTGAAATGGTGAACATAAAAAGGAAAAAAATTCTAATGTTTCTTACAGTGATAAGCCGGGAAATTTTTTTTATAATGATGTTTGGGTATCATTATTGGTATAAAATGGGGTTATGGGGAGATTTGGGCTGATATGATGTTTTTTACATATAAATCGCTCATTAGTGATTTGTGATACAATGCAAATGATGGCATGGTGGGAATCTCTGACACACTCAAATCGCTACGTGGTGATTTAGGATATTATTTTTTAATAAAATTGCTCACTAGCGATTTGTGTGTATCTGAAATGCGTAAAAACCAAAATAAAATATTATTGTGTGTAAAAAATACCAAATTTTTAATTGAGATTGCACACAAATTTTGTATTAAAAAAATCATATTCCACATAAATTTTGTAAATTCCAATATTAAACACCACCCTACACCCATATTCAAAATAATGAAACCTGATAAACCCGACACATGCTACATTTTTCTAAGCAGCCCCCACCCCAAAAAAAAAAAACCCACCTCTCTCCCTCTCGTCAAAGAACCAAAAAAAAATTCCAAAAGCAAAATGATCTTCCCACCATTTAGGCACTTAATTTTTCCTAGCTTTACAGTATAACGTATATCCCATATGCTGAATACCAATGCCATCTCATCCCACTTTTAGGATGGAAGCCCTGAAAATATTGCAAGCAATCATTTTGCTTGATAACTGGCCAATACAAACTTTGTCCCAAAAATTATACTTCATTTCACGTATTTAACCTCCCTAGGAGTTTCCCGGCCTTTCTCTCTGAAATTCATGCTCTCTTCTCCTCTGGAATTATCTTGTTCCCTACACCATACTCGATTTTGTAATTCCGTTCAGCCGGAGCAGTATCATCTGGTTCAGCAAATCAACCTTCCTTGCAGTAGGAGTAAAGGAGAATTCAACAAACAAAAATCACTATAAGAAAAATGGTCTTAATATTTCCTTTTTCTTTTCTGATTAAACGATCTCTAGAAAAAAGACAATATGAGTAAGACATAAATGTCTTTAAACCAAACAAGCCACTTACAGTTGACTCGACAACATTCACAATACACGATGGCTTGTTTTAAAGTAAACCATTCTCACTTAACAGGAAGACTTTGCACTCTACCACACGAAATCGATCATTACTGCTATAACTCATTTTCTTTGTTTTTCAATAAAAAAAATCACTTTCTTTCAAAACCCTTTCTATATTATTTAACCAATAATTTGTTAGTATACATAGGCAAAAGTGAGTATACCTTAAAAAAACAGTAAGTCCAAGGAACAGATGCAAAAAGCAACGTGGTTGGGTGCTCTATGTCTCTGTAAGTGAGAGTAGGAGCAGGAAAGAAGGGGCTGTTTGGCAATGTATTTTAAAAACTGTTTCTAGTTTTTAAAATAAAAGACTTAAAAAATTGTTTGGCAATGAGTTTTGTAAAAGTTGGTTTTAAAAATGAAAAAACAATAACCATGTTTTAAAAACTAAAAACCAAAAACAGATTTGAGATGTTTTCTTGTTCTCTTGTTTTAAAATACATGAAAAACGTGGTGGCAAACTCGTAAAAACTGAGTTCGTGTATTTTACCAATCTTCGAATCTGAGGTTTCTCTCTTTTGTTTTAATATTTTGACTTCTTCTCAATCTCACCTTCATCCACACCTTCTTCTCACCTACTCCCCGCCGCTGACCACCTCCCGCGACCAAGCCCCTGCGACCGTCTCCGTGACCAAGCCTTGGTGACCAAGATCCTTCGCGACCAAGCTCCCTACAACCTAGATTTGCCACGACCAAGCCCCAGCGACCAAGCCCCTCGACCCAGGTCTCCACGACCCAGCCCGTGATCCGCCGTGCTCCGCGACCTGCTCCCCGGTCCGCTGTGCTCGCGACTCCACCATGCCACGTAGTGAGTCCATCCTTCTCTCTTTCTCTTTCTTCTTCTCTTTTGTTTGGGGTTTTGATATTATGTTAATGAACCATAATGAACCATGTTGGGTATTTGGCTCCAGGTATGCTTAAATTGTTGTAGTTGCTTCAATTTTTGATGAAGTGTTTTATGAAATTCACTCCTTAAATGTGAATGCAGGGTTTGAGGACCTATTCTGTGTTTCTCTTATTTGTTTGCATATTTGATGCACTTTGTTGTAAGATAACAGCAAAAATTTTCGAAATTAAGTCATTTGGGTTTTTGTTTTTTTTTTGGGGGGGGGGGGTAATCAAACTTGTAGGTTTGGAAAATGACTTTGGTCATTGGGAATATTCACGGGTAACATGTATGGCTGACCTGTATATGGTGAAAGATGAGCTGTTTCCTGTAATCCTTCACTCAATTTAGTCTGTATGTATTAAATTTCATCAAAGAGTCTTTATTTGGCTAAAAAAATCAAGTATTCGATTGGTGCTATCCTCCACCCACCAACAATCCAACATCACCAGTTGCCATAAGGTATCCTAATCAGGGCCCCTTTTTTTCTGGCATGAAATGAAACAAACACACATGGGCAATGTATTGATGAACCACTGAAAAAATACCTTGTCTTGCTTGCTTCTTTTCTTTATTTCATGTTATTGTTAGACTTGGATGCAAAATTTTCATTTTAACTATAGGGCGATTTGTCCAGTTATACTCCCCTTAATATCTTTTTATTTTTATACATCCCTTTTTGTTGATTTGTGATCACCATTGTAGATGGAAACTGAAAAAAGAGTCTTCACTTTGGCCCTTGTCATTTGTCAAATCTTTATAAACATTATGGTTGACAAGGTTAACAAGGGGAGTATGAGGAATAAAGTATTTTCACCTAAGGTGTGGCAAACCATGTTGCATACTCTTAATCAAAGAACTGGGTGTGAATATGACATGAAATAAATTAAGTAGAAATTTAATAGGTTGAGGCAGCAATATGGAATATTTTCTGTTGGCAACAACTGGATTTGGATGAATGCTGAAACTAATACTGTCACTTGCTCCAGAAGAAGTCTGGTCAACCTACATTCGGGTATACAATAGATAGAAGTCAGCATGTTTTTTCATATTTATACATTTTTAGATTTAGCGTACATAATTTTTTAATTTCCTTATAAGCACATCCTAATGCTGCACCATTTAAGAAGAAAGGATTGGATAATTAGAAACTGTTGGAAGTGATTCTCAATAAAAGTAGTGCAATAGGGATGCTTCATCATTCATCTACTCAAGATCCACCCAACACGGATGATGAAATTGAGCTTGACAATAAATTTTTGCATGACGGGGTTCATGTAAATCTAGATGATGATGAGGAGGAAGATGATAGCGCAGAAATAGAGAGTTACTCAAAGTGGTAAAAGAACAATTAAAGTTCATAACCGCAAGTAAAAGAGAAAGAGTAGGAGCATTCAAGTGGAAGATGCACTTCAAGCATTCATTGGGTCATCTAAGTTGAAAGCAGAAGCTATTGTTGAGGAGTCTAAGAAGAAAGCCAAAGCTTCAATGGCTAGAGTTGAGAGGTATAGGGCAAAGAGTGTAGAAGCCACTAGTTCTCCAGTTACATCAGCTAAGTACATTATGGCTAGATGTGTAACAGAGCTTGAAAGGATGGATGATGTCTTAGATGACTCTTATATGAAGGTGGTAGAAAAATTTAAAGATGCTAATTATAGAGAAGCATTTACATATGACTGGGCATAGGAGGAAAGCACGGTTGGATAGACTTGAGTGACTATTTTTATGTATAAATATTTGTGTTGATGATACTTATTATGTATGTGTTTTTAAAATTTATGTGGCTAGTTTGTTTTGACATATCTATTTTGTTGTTTAGAACAATATGTAACGGTTAATATTAGTACTTATTAAAATGCATGTTACGTTCAATGTTAGGTTCAGTTGTGATGGACATAGATAGTCATCCTTCAGGCAATAAAAGTATCTCGCAGATGCTTTTGAAAGATCTTCATTGTCATCTGACTCTAGCGATGATGAATCTGAATTTGCTATATTACTATTGCTAAATTTGATTACTGATTATGAGTACCAATTTTATAATGAAATTCCTGTTAGAATATCGGCACTAAGTGGTCAAGAATTTGTTAGTGAGCATTTGAAGGATTTGGAACAATTTGCTATGAATTATTGCGTATGGAAAAAGCATGTTATGTTGCTTTGTGTGAAGAATTAAGAAGCAAAAATTATTTAGAAAACTCAAGAAGTGTGTTTTTAGAAGAACAAGTAGCAATGTTTTTGTTCATTATAGGACATAATGTACGTCATAGAGTAGTGGCAAATCGATTTCAACATTCTATCCAAACAGTTTCTCATTATTTCAAGAATGTTTTGAGAGCAATTTGTCACTTAGGTAAAGAAATCATAAAGCAAGAGTCCAAAAATTGCTGAGCATATCCAAAATAATCCAAAATATTATCCATGATTCAAGGTTAGTCCTTTTTCTTCGTCACATGTGATACTTGGCGCTATTTTCTTTTGTCAAATTAAGATATTATGATAAATTTATATGTTTGTATCATATGTTTGTATTAGAATTGTATTGGTGCGATTGATGGAACACACATAAGTGCATGGGCTCCAAGCCAATAAGCAAATATCATGTAGAAGTAAAAAGGCAGCCATCACACAAAATGCTGTGTGTATATGTGACTTCAATATGCTATTCACATATATATATTCTAGTTGGGAAGGTAGTACTCATGATTCAAAAGTTTTCTGGATGCACTTACTAATCAAAATGCAAATTTTCCTTGGCCCTCCAAAGGTGAGATATTTTTATTTGATATCATAATTTTCATTATGTGTTAAATTGCTCTTTATTAATTGTTATCTAATGATGTTGTCAGTATTTCGTGTTAATACTCATTCATTGCTTTAGGTTCATATTATCTTGTGGATTTGAGTATCAATATCCTGGAGGCTTTCTCCCACCCTATAAAGGTGAAAGATATCATGCACAAGAGTTTCATGGGCGATGTCAACAAGCTAGAACTGCTAAGGAGTTACCTAATTTTAGACACTCCTCTTTAAGAATGACAATTGAGAGATGTTTTGGAGTCTTGAAAGCAAGATTTCCCATTTTGAGGCGGATGCCACCATATAAGCCTTCTAGGCAACGCCTTCTTGTCATAGCATGTTGTGTAATTCATAACTATGTGCACAAGTAGAGAATGCAGGACAAATTGTTTAGAGAATGGGAGGATAAGGATCTGTTTGAATGTTGAAGCTATTAATAATAATGTAAATTTAGATGTGAATTCCAATAAGGACAACACAACAAGATTGACTGAAAGCTGCAAAGGAAATGGCAAGACATCGTGACCAAATTGCAAATTAGATGTAGCTATAAGAAAATTATGCATAGCTTATAAATGGATTTATAAATGTAAATTGATACCAAGTTGTATCAAAACTATTTGTAAAATAGGAAGTTGTATTAAGACTTTATTTATTAAGTATGTATGAAAAATATTATCTATCAAACATAATAGTTAAAATTTGTTATTTGTAGTAATGCAATTTGCCAAACGTTTTCTGTTTTATTAGTTTTAGAAGTTGTTTTTTTATAAAAATTATCCAAACAGGTTTTCTGTTTTTCACCATTATATAACTGTTTTTGAAGTTAAATTGCCAAATAGGTTTTTTGGATTTTCGTTTTTAAAAAATGAACTTAAACTTGCTTTCTAAAACAGTTTTAAAAAATTTAAGAACAAGAACACTTCCAAACAAGCCCAAAATTTTTGAAAGAGATTGAAAAGGAATAGGTATGTAATTATAAGTAACAAGGGGAAGTTTTGAAATATATTTTTATTAAAAACCACTTTTACTTCTAACTTTTTTTAAAAGTTGGGTATCTTCAGCTTAAAGAAAAGTGGTAAAACTGCATTTTAAATTAAAAGTGTGTTTTTTAAAAAGTCAATCCAAACACTCCAAAATATTTATAAAAACATTTTTTAAAACAAATAAGTGCTCTTTTCTTGGAAAAAGTCAATCCAAACACACTCTTCAGAGAATCGAAGTGCTTTTGTTGCAAGAAGTCAAATCTTAGATGCTGCTTTGGTAGCTAATGAAGTTATTAATGAGATGAGAAAAAGTCAAAACAGTGTCTTCTTTTCAAATTGGACTTTGAGAAAGCTTATGAAAAAAGTTGAAACAATGTCTTGGCTTTAAATCACCCTCATTCACACTAGCCTCTCTAGCATACCACTCTACTTATTATCTTTGTTTTGTATACTAGAGGGGTGATTAAGGGTACGTTTGTTAAGATTTTGGAAAAAGTGATCATGACACTTGAATATTATATATAACTTAAAAAGCTAAAAACTGATTTTTATTTTAGATTTAGATTATTTTTCATGAATTATCCAAATATACGAAAAGTGAATAAAAAAAAATACCAACCTGGCTCAACCCAAGCTAGTAGGTTAAACGGGTTAAGGTTGGCTCACCAAATAATTAAAAAAAATAAAAAAATCTGAAAAGTTTTAAATTAAATAAAACTTGAAAATCCTATGCAAAGGGGCCAAAAATATATACAAAAGAAGATAAAAAATACATGTATCTATAAAATGCAAAAAAAAAAAAAAAATTACACATATAATGTTAAAGTAATTCAAATTCAATCCAAACATAATATGCATGTCACGTCTTGCATGATAGGGAGTTTTTTTTCCCCAATCTGGTAAGAAACTGAGCCAATCCACCAACAATCCAACTCGAACCCACTTAACCCACAAGTTACGTGAGTAAGATCAAATCAGCCCACATTTATGTGAGCCCAATTTTGAGCAACGCAACCCATGACTGAGCTAGGTTGGCTTGCAATGCGCAACCCATTTCAATGGCTCTAGCTATCGTCCAAAGAAGGAAGGATGTTTGGACCTTGGCAATTTGGTATCTAAAAGCATTGCATTGGCAGCTAAATGGCTAAGCATTTTCCTTTGGAGTCTCACTCCTTACACCATTGAATTATCCAGAATGAGTATGGCCTAGCCTAGACCAAAAGGAAAGGAATGCCAGTCCAGCAACCCAAGCCTCTCATTCTAGCCCCTGAAAATTCATTTCTCAAGGTTATACAACCTTGAATAATTTTCTATCCTTTAAAGTAGGAAATGGCTCATGTCAATTTTGGGGAGGACCATAGGATAAGAGACTCTTCTATTAATTTAACCTTTCCACATATTTATCATTTATCTTCTTTACACAAATCTCCTATCCAGAGTTTATACAATGTGTAGGATTCCACTTTTGTTAGGACTTCCATGATTTCAAAGATAGAGTGTCCTTAGAATCAGAAATCTCTTATGATCTCCTTCATTTTGTCCATTTCTCTTCAAGCCTAAACAAAAGATCTCGATTCCCTCATTCCTCTGGGGCTTTTTTTTGTAAATCATATTTTCAATTCCTAACGCATTCCTAGAATAAACACTCACTCCACCTTGATAAACGTATTTGGAAGTTCAAAGTTCCCTCCAAGGCTAAATCATTTATTCGAACAGCTTTGTTAAATAGAATTAATACTAACGATATGTTGCATGTTCAAATGCGACATAAGGCTAACTCTATATGATTTACATCTATTTTTGCACCTATTTTGAATCTGTTCCACATCTATTTTTGCATTGTTTCATGGCTAACTCTTTATGTAATACTTCACTTGCATTGTTTTAGGTGTGCCCTAAAACACTGGACCAGTTCCTGTTGAATAGTTTTACTGGCTCTCATAAAAGAAGGGAAGCCAAATCTTTGTCCCAATATCCAGTCTATGCCACTATTTGATAATATTTGGTTGGAGGGTAATTCTGGTACTTTCAATCACAGATTTTTGGACAAGCAAGTCTTGTGGAAAAAGACTAGACGTTTAGCCAATATTTCATGACCTTTTAGGAGGGATATCTCTCTCAGATATGTTGAGTTTGGAAAGCTTTGCTTCCTGGTGGTTTTTTCCGTTTGTTGTTTTTGTAAAACGGATCTTTTGTCATCCTATATCTTTGATTCTTCCTCTTTTCATCTTAATAAAATTCTTCTTTCATCAAAAGTTAGACCTACCATGGTAGAGTTTCAAATTCACTGCTTTAGGTTCAATATAATACTATTAGAGTCTGTGTGTCCTCATAATTACAAAAATTCTCTCTATTTTTTTCTCTCGCTTTCTCTTAGATTCTCTCATTTTCTCACTCTTTCTGCTGTGTTAACAAATAGTCCATAAAATTGCTAAGCAATTGAAAAACATTTTATGGTAAGGAATTCTAAATCCCTTAGAAAATTACATTTCCTCCTTTAAATGCTACATTCAAGCACACTCTTAGAGAAACCTTATTAAATAGGCCATATGATTGACACCAACAAAAATCCAAGTATCTAATCTTATCCCACATCAAATGTTGTAGAAGAAACCTCTTTAAAAATGAGTAAAGAGCCTTATGCAACTTATGAACTCGCAACATGTCATTGATACCTAAATCACCTTACTGTCATTGAATACCTAAATCACCTTATTGCTAGTAAATAGATTGTCCTTACTAAGAGGCCAAGGGTTTATTATTATAGAGATCTCTTTACAAGCTTCAGTAGAGCCCATGTCCTATTTTCCGATGTGTCTCTCTAGCTTGGTCCATAACACAAAAAAAATGTGCATACAATGGCCCAAGGCACTAGACTCCTACCTGGTGGGATCTAAGGAGGCAGATGTAAGCCACCTTACCCCACAAGCAAAGAGGCTATTTCCATTATTTGAGCTTGTCACCTCTAGGTCACAAGGCAGCAGTTTTTCCATTTCACACACTCAGTAAAAATGAGGATACAGAAATTCTTTAAAATACTAAGGTATAAATACAGTGAAGATACAATAAGTATTGATTTACACAACTCTCTTATTCAAATTTTAGCTTTTCCTCATCTTTATCATTATTCCTCTTTATGTAACTATCCTATCCAAAATTTTTATAATATGCAGGATTACATTTATTTTCAACATCTGACTGACAGGGAGTCCACCAGAATTTGTGTTCTAGCCCAGATAAAAAGAACTTGGCCTCTAGATCCATCTGTAATATTTTTCTTGTAAATCATACTTTCAATTCCTAGCTCATTCCTTGAATAGAACCTCCTTCCACAGCTCCATCTTGATAAACTTAATTGGAAGTGCAGAGTCCCCACTAAGGTTAAATCCTTTATTTCTATGGCTAATTTTTGGCTCACCAACATGAGCCGCCATCATGCCAAAATTCATTTTCTGTCTCTTTAGCTGATTTGGGTTTTCATATGAAGAAGGCAACCCTTGCAAATTCTTTCTTCCCCGTTTTGGCTTCCCTAACTAATATTTCCTATTGTAAAAGGGATTCCAAGCAAAGCAATCATGAATTCACAAGAAATTCCATAATATAGCCATTGGAAAAGAACAGTGCCTTATCCCCCCCCCCAAAAAAAAAAAAAAAGCAGATTGTAGCAGGAAACAATACCCAGCCAAGCATCTCCAGACTCCAGTTAAACTAATTATCAAGAGAAGACATCCATATCATATGCAATATAAAATTTGAGTAGGTTATTGAGCAACTTGCAGATGTTATTTAGTCAGACATTTAGCATATGAACTTTCAACATACCACATTGAGAAGGGAAATAATAAACACCTATCCTTATGTGTATGCACTGGCATGTATAGCTAATCAACATAATAAAGGAACTTTAAATTTGATAATGCAAACAATACTTCTCATCAAAAGAACAGGAACAGTATCAAAGCCTACACAAATAAGTAAAGGATTCAGTAACACACAGATAATAACTAACCTTCATAACTACAATTGCGAAGCAATGCAGTAACAACATGGCGAGTAGAATCATCATTCTCCACAAGCAAGACCTTAAGAGATCTAATATGCAGAAACCTCTCCCAACAAATCATTGCCCCTTGAGGCTGTTGCTGTGGTACATGCTGCTGGACAGAGGGGGACTCCACAGTTCCCCCCGCACAGCCTTGACTTCTTCGACGACTCCATTACATTTCACTCCTTCATCCTCGCATAAACCTTGTCCCTCACCGGAAACTCCATCCTGAAAGGCCTTCCTCCCGTCTTGCAATCGCTCATTCAACTTCTTCAGCTCTTCGCCGTCGCCATCAACACTCATCTGGACACCCCTTGTCATCCAGAATGCCCCAATTCCAAACTATTACCGCTCGCCCTCATCCAAAACCAAACAGCACACACATAAATCGTCACAAACTCCAGCCAGCCCCCAAGAGCAAACTGCAAATCACTGGATAAAGAAAAACACACAACCAGATCTATACACGCAACAATAACAAATATTTGGCAAGATTTTTCCTTCTACATACAGCCCGACCAAATATCCACAGCGCCCCCAAACAAAACCCTTTTAACCTGTTCTCTGCTTCTCACCCTGTAACAGCAGAGCAGCATTTCAGACACAATTACACCACCTTACCCTAACAACAACATTTAAACTGCTATACGCACACCCCTTCACAGTGTTATCTACTTCAATCTTCAAATCCAACATGGAAATATAAATTAAAAAAAAAAAACCCAGAATAATAACAATAATGAAAATTTACACAAAATAAAGTAATTTTTTTTTTTCAAAATAAGCATCTTCCAAACCCTAACTAAGTTGAAGAACACTAAAGTCTTAACTGAGAAGTTCCGAGATTTGACTCTCTCTCAAGTTTACTGAAAAATCCAAAACGGTTAAGCACACCAAGTGAGGTCAGAGATGAAACTACAAACACCAAGAGATCTTTCCTTGAACATGAACATCCAGAACCAGAAACTATGCATCCTATTCCTCATGCTGAATCGCATACACTGCCAAAAGAAACGAAAAATTGGCAAATTTTTTAGAAAAAAGAAAGGTGAAAACTCTCATTCAATAGCCCAAAAGAAAAACACATTGAAAATAAGATTACCATGTCAGAAGGTTCACTTATCACCATTATGAAGCTCGATCCAGAAGAAAATCATTATTAAGTAAACACTAGTATAATAATTATTTATTACATGATATAAAAAATTATTGTAAAAACTTGAAATTCAAATTGAATTTTGACCAAAAGAAAAAGAAAAAATGTTGAACTATTTTGTGTTCTGAGGAGTGTGAGTGAAAGGAGCTTGACCAATCTAAAATAAAATAAAAACTACGGTGGTTCAAGGAAGAAGGGGATAACGCCGACGTTAGTTTTTTTTTTTTTTCTGAGAGGAAAAAATTTAAAAGAAAAAAATAAGAAAAAACGAAGGTATTGGGTGGGTTGCTGACGTGGATGAAAGGGAGGTGTGGAATGTTCGAGAAGTGCCACGTGGGGGAGATATTTCCACGTCGGGATTGGATTCAAGTGGAGGGTCGTTGCTGACGTGGACGAAATCAAAAGCAGGGTGCTCGAGGGTGGATATCGCGACGGAGAGGATCTTGGAGATTTGGGGAGGGACACGTGGCGCCATCTCCGCTCGCAAATGTCGTTTGGGACCGGACCTCACGGAGTTTCGGGTCACCCGCGAAATGACGATAATGGCCTTTGGCGTCAAATTGAAGGTGGATTTGTGTTGACGGATTCAGCGGAGTTCTTGGTGCATCGCCAATAAAATATTTATTTTATTTTTATTTATTTGTAGATTATTCTTATCTCTTTAAAAATTTAATTTGATTTTTTTAGTATACTTTCAATGTAAAAAAATTTGAAGTTTTTCTAGTACCTTTATAAGATTTAAGGATGCTAATACTTTTTAATTATTTATTGCTAAGATTATATCATGTATTTCAGTAACTCAATTTATTAAAATATAGAAAAAAAAATTTAATAACAAGCATTAAAAACAAAAAGGGTATTGGTACCCTGGTATTGAAGCAAAAGCTAAAAATATTGCTTAGATATTCAGTTATGTATTATTATATAAATAAAAGTGTTAAACTCAATCATTTGGATGATAGTATAAAATTCTTTTAGATTATCAATAGAACAAAATTAGACTCTTAGGTTCTGTTAGTTTAAATTTTCAATTTTCATTTTTAGTTTTTTAGTTTTTAGGATTTTGTGAAGTCCTAAAAACTAAAAATAAAATTGAAATTTGTAGGCCTGGTTTGAATTTTCATTTGTAAGTTTTCCAAAATTTATTAAAGAAATATTGAAACTAAAACTGAAACCAAACCACCTCCTTCTCTCTTATATAATTAGTCTTGATAATTTTAAGAATCTATCTATATATAAGAGTTTGATAGTTAACTCAGTGGATGACATTTGTTACACAATGATAAAGAAATTTCCCTCCAAGACTTACACCAAAATTTGGTTATCTAATTTGTCAAGTGTCAAGCTTTGATTATCATTGCACAAGCTTGATGGCATAACCAAGTTCATATGGGCAATTTTTTAGACAATCATCTAATCATGTGATAACACGTCAATAAATATGATTAACTTCCAGGGACAACTTGAAAAGTCATGCAAAAGGAAAATTTTGATTGACGATAATATAAAATTTTTTTATATTGTAAGTATATCAAAATTAAACTCTATAAAAAAATATCTTTCTTAAGAACATAAAAATTATAACTTTTAAAAAAGGATTTTTTTTTTAATTGTCCCTTTTAAATAAGCTCTTTAAAAAAGTAAAATTTAATTTTTTTTATGTTAAGATGTAAAATTAAAATATACTCATCTATTTTTAAACATTTTTTATATTACAAAAAGATTGAATTTCAATATGCTTGCAATGTAAAAAAATTTTACACGATCATTTAATTATGTAGTAACACATTAGTAAATATGGTTAACTTTCACTCTACTTTTAAAAAGTCATGCCAAAGAGAAATATACTATTGTATTTGACACTCATTTAGCAACATATTTTCCTCCAAAAATTACACTCTCTTATATACTATTATGTTTGGCATATGACATCTCTTGATTTAGACAAGTGATGAATATATTAATATATTTTAATTTTAATTTTTTCATTTTATTTAATATTAATTTTTAATTCTTTATCCAATAAGAAAAATGGAAGGAAAAGAATGATAGGTGATAATTTTTTTATTTTTTAATAATTTTTACTAAAACATTTTCAATAAAATATTGAGTGAATTATGGAGAGTGTTTATGTTTATATTGTAGAGTATTTGAATTATTTTTAACTCATAAGAGGTTAATTATTTACATATAAACATAGAAATCAAAATAAAAAATATATAACTATAATAAATAAAGTTATTATATTAAATATTCTACAAAATTATTTTGCAATTTTTTTTCTTTTTAAGATAGCTAAAATTTTACATGAAATGTAATTAAAATTATGTGCATGAGAAAGAGGTCAACATTTTTCTTCTACTAGAAGATGGGTATTTAGTTCTTATGAAATAATTTATAAGTATATAACTTTTTTTAGAGCTAACTATATGGTATAGAATGAGGTCATGAAAACTTTTTTTGATAAATTCTTACAATAATCATTGACCCATCTCTCATTAAGGTTTATTTTACTCATAAACTAGAGATAATACCCGTGCGATGCACCTGTTTAATTATAAATTTTATAATTAGAATATAACAATATAGTCTTTTAAATTTTTTTATGTAATGTCACTCATGGAGTCCATGAAAAGTTTCATTATTAATAATTTTAGCATAATTATGTATTTCTACTATAAGGGTATTGATTAAAAAAAGTTATACATGTAATAGTTAATATATAGTAATTATTGCCTTTCTTAAGTGTAATAGTCAATATATCATATTGTGTTAGTTTTATGCAACACAACTAAATACATATAATCAATTACCATAAAAAAAACACGTATTCTTTTTATACTTTTGATTAATAATTTTTAACTCAATTTATATTTTGACAATTATTCTTTTAATATTTTCATTAAACTCACTTAACATTATATATACGCATAACTCATATATAAGTCATTTCATCTTGATACATTCAACTTTTGATAATTATAACTAAATAATATATGTTAATATAAAACTCTGTGCATTTTATTTACATAAGAAATCACAATTTGATAGTCAATATAAAATGATAAAATATTAAAGTAATTTATTTTTTAAAATGTTTCATAATTTTATCTATACAAAAGAGTCAATATAATTTCTTACCTTTCCTTACTAAGTTTTTGAAATAAAATATCTTAATTGTTTTCTTTATTTGATTAAGATATTTTTTGGCCAATTAATACACCAAAAATATTATTGAAGTAATTTATATAGTTTTTTAGTAACATTGATTGGTGGTCTTTGGCTAATGAAAATAACATATTTTACATTACTAACTATATTAAAAAAAGGAAAGCTGCAAAAAATCTAAACTTTAGCTGAAAAAAATATTTTCTACATTATTTCTTAATTTTATTTTCAAAAGTACTCTTTTTCCATATTTTTAAGAAAATTAAAGTATTTTTAGTAAATGAATTTATATTTATTATTAATAAACATTTTATGAAACAAAAGTAAATACACATATACTAATATATTGACAATGAGATAATATACATAGTAAGAGAAGATATTCCAACATTAGATTTGAATTCAAAGATAATATTTGTTTAAGTAGCTAGTGAATAGTGATATAGTTAAACAAATTCTTGAGAGCACACATCTAAATTTACAGCACATGTGAGATGAAGAATATCCTAGATAAATTCAATTCATTTGAATGATCTGTTGATTATATCAATTAGTACATATTTTTTCATTATTAGAGATTCAACCAAATGATATTAAAGCTCAAATGATATTAACAAAGCAACTTGTAATATAACATAAGATTATGTTACCTCGAAAAATCCTTAGTTCTAGCAAGTGATTCTGGCAACATACTTTTGCCAATTAGTTTAGAGCGAAATGGATTGTAAGGTGAAAAAGATTCTTAAATGGAGGAGTTATTGTTGTTTGATACAATTCTCATTATAAACATTAGTTTTATGAAATATATTATATTTTAAAATGTTAACCCCCTTTATTCAAGCACAGATTGAAAATTTCCTTTATGCTTAAAAATCAGGGAAGAAAACATTACATGATTCCAAAGTTACTCAATATGTCCCTGCTCAAGTCTTATGTTAAAGAATAGGAAGAGAGAAGAATTCGTGGAGGGGGTAACAATTGTGAATCAAAAACTAATTAAAACCAAAAAATGTATAGCCAACACAAAATCAAATCAAGATTCAATTTAAAAGATAGAACCTCATAAAGAAAAAAGAGAGAATACCATGAAAATAATATTGAATACAAAACTTGACAAATTGATAGGATCTAAGTTCTAAGAAAGGTGTTATTTGTGTGCCTAGTTGAGCAGTAATTTTTATTTATCTTTTTTGTCATTATAGTAAATCATTGAAATTAAAATAAATAAAACTCTACTTTAAATTTGATCATATTAATTTATTGCATTCCAATTTTAAAATTAATAAATTATTCTAAATCCTAAATTGTAAACCTCCAAATATGTTATAAGAATTAACTTTATGTAAATGCTTTTAAATTTCAAAAGCGACTAAAACCTATCATTTAAAAGCAATATAAAGAAGTATCATAAACAAAAAATTTTGAAGGAAAAGATACTTAAAAAATAATTATTGGTGTACATTATGAGTGCCCTTTAATTTTTGGTTAATTCAAAAATTGTAATGACTAATAATTTTTTTGGTTGAAGAAAAATAATATAAATTAATAAATTTTATAAAACACATTTTTAATTAGATTATTATCCAGTCACATTTTAAGATTTATGAGTAAATTACTTTATTCTTTAGTTACATTTTTAATTCTTAATTTTTATATTAATTATTATTTTTCAATTTATTTATGTAAATGCATTTTTATTTTTTTAGTTACATTTATTTTTGTATGTTTGATTGTATATTAGTAATTTTTTAGTTTACATACTTGAATGTTTATCGTTAAAACTAAAAAGAAATAGAATATGTGTAGTGTTAAAACTTTATAACATAAAATAATATATATAAAAATAAATTCTAAGTTATTTTTTAAAATTAGACTAAAATAGGAAATTATTATTTTTTAATACTATGCTAATAAACTTGTATTATAAAATTCATAATCTTATGAATATAAAATATAACTAAATATAAAGTTACGTATCTTCCATCTTACATTTAATTTAACTTTAAAAATAAAGATATTTTTTAAAATTTTTAGTGCAATTATTCTCAAAATTAAAATTCAAAATTTGTATTTCAATTTTTAATTTTTCATTATTATGCCTTATGAAGAAGAGGATTTGGTTTGTTTTTTACTTTTATATTATTGAGTTTTTTGTTGCATTAATATATTATTGATTACATGAAAGAATTAATTATAATTCTTAAATTATTTTGAAAAATGATGAACCCTTTTGAAGTAGAAAATGGTTTATTTCAAAATAAAGAAATTCAACTCTTTGTATACTATACATTTGAGAAAAAAATATTGTTATTTGTATACCAATTATGCTAACTGTTAATTATATATGACTAAAGCCAATCACTTAAATGTGATATAAAAAATGTAAAGTAAATAATTCATGAAGCCTCTCAAGAAAATTTTGTAAGATTATTTAGTCCCTAAAAAATAGAAATTAAACTTGCGGTCCTTCAAGATTTTAATAATAGGACATATTAATCCTTTGTATATATTTGATTATTTAAACACTAATAAAATTGTACATTGACCTAACATGATATTAAGTGATGCATATGTTATTTGAAGTTGAATAGAATTTAAAATCAATAATTTAAATCTCTATTAAAAGTCATAAAGTAACTCATTTTATGCAATTTTAGACACAAAAAAAGTGTAATATGTTCTAAAATAACTTTATTTAGCTTACTTCTAACCTTTTAATGGTATGTCATCATTGTCCTATGTCACGTGTATATGTCCACTAATAAGGAACTAACAGAAGGACTAATGTATCAATCATTTTCAATCTTGAGAGACCATGTGATTAATTTTTTTTTTGAAGGACGAAAGTCTAATGTAAAAATCGTAGAGGCCAAATATGGTGTTTACTAGAAAAGTATTGTAAACAAAAATTTTTGAAGGAAAAGATATAAAATAAAATATATTGGTGTATGTGAGTGCCCTTTAATTTATGGTTAATTCAAAAATTGTAATGACTAATAATTTTTTAGGTTAAAGAAAAATAATTTAAATTAGTAAGTTTTATACAACACATTAACAAATTAGATTATTATTCAGTTATATTTTAAGGTTTATAGGTAAATTACTTTGTTCTTTAGTTATTTTTTAAGTCTTAATTTTTATATTAATTATTATTTTTTGGTTTACTTTTTTAAATGTATTTTTAGTCTATTTTTTTAGATACATTTATTTTTGCATGTTTAATTGTGTATTAGTAATTTTTTAGTTTACATAATTGAATGTTTATCATCGAAACTTAAAACAAATAGAATATGTGTACATAGTGTTAAAACTTTATAACATAAAACAATATATATAAAAATAAATTCTTAGTTTTTTTAAATTAGACTAAAATAGGAAAATTGAATTTTTTTTAATACTATGCTAATAAAATTCATAATCTTATGAATATAAAATATAACTAAATATAAAATTACATATCTTCCTTCTTAGATTTAATTTAATTAACTTTAAAAATGAAGATAATTTTTAAAAGTTTTAGTACAATTATTCTCAAAATTAAAATTCAAAAATTGTATTTTAATTTTCAATTTTTTCATTATAATGCCTTATGAAGAAAAGGATTTGGTTGTTTTTTTTGTTATTTCTATCATGTGAATGCTAAGTGTCTTTGGCTTTCTTTTTTAATTATTATGCTAGTTACAATAATAAGATAGACAATAAATCACACATAATGATAATTACAAATGCAATTAAACATACAATAAATTAAGAAAAGAGAACAAAGCATCTTCTGTTGGTGATAGATTTTATTTTATTTTTTCTGATAGATATTTTGGTGATAGATAATGCATATATATATATATATATATATATACGCAATTTAATAAATAATTGATCATTGAGTTTTCTAATATATAGAATAGAGAATATTTAAAATTATGTAATATAAATACAAATGTATTTTTCTTTATTACACATTGCAATAAATGTGCAACAAATGCAATATGCAGTGTTTTATTTTTTCTACTTTACATGATTAAATGTTTAGCATTAAAACTTAAACAAATAGAATATGTATAACATGAAAAGTTAAAAACATAAAATAATATATATAAAAAAGTTCAAAATTAAATCACTTTTTAAATCAGATTAAAAAATAGGAAAGTAGAAAGTTTTTAATACACAACTCATCTAACTGCATTAATAAAATTAAAAATTTTATGAATATAAAGTATAACTTAATATAGTAAATAAAATTTAATTTTAAATATTAGAGAAATAGAACTAAATATTTATTTAATATATTTTTAATTGAATGACATAACAAAAAATTTCATGAATCAAGATAAAGAATGTCAACTTAAATAACATAAATTGTATTATGAGAATGTAAATTAATAAATATATTATTACTAAGTTAAAGAATTAGTTTGAAGCACTGAAATGATAAAATAACATAATTTATATAAGAATATAAACCAATTTAATATATTGTTTTTTTGTTACATTAATATATTATTGATTTTGTGAAAGAATTAATTACAGTCCTTAAATTATTTTGAAAATTGATGAACTCTTTTGAAGTAGAAAATGGTTATTTCAAAATGAAGAAATTTAACCCTTTGTATACTATATATTTGAGAAAAAAAAATAATTGTTATCTGTATATCAATTACGCAAACTATTCAATATAATATTTTTAGTGATTTAGGATTACTTTCTAAGTAAAATGACATTGAGGTTCCCATTTATAATAGATGATGTTTTAAATTGTATAATACAAACATAGATATAATATATATTACTATAACAACACACAATGTATCATATCATAATTAAAAATTTAGGTGTATATTAATTACAAAATAATTATATTAATACTTTGAATAATATATAATTATAAATTGAGTTTAATTTTAATTACAAAAGAAAGAATTGTGTAATAATTGAAGAGTGATAGCATTAATGACATGTGTAGTGAATTTTACTCTATATATAGATTCATATTTTGTTATATTTTATATTTTTATGTTATGTAATATAAATTTGAAGTCACATTTCCTTAATCAAGGAAAAAAAAGGAGAAGTGAAGATAAGGATCATTGTCAATATTCACTCAAATAAAGACAAGTATGCTTATTGGTTTATTTTAGTTAATATAAATTCTTAGAAATTTCTTTATTCAAGAAGAAGAGAGTATAGGGTGAGATGATGAATTTTTTTAATCAATTTGTCATAAATATTTGTTACTTATAAAATCTATTTTAATAATATATTTTCATCATTTTTTATGGATGCATTTTGATAATATCATCTATTTTATTAATTTTTGTTGAAAGATTATTATTATTATTATTATTATTATTATTATTATTATTATATATTGATCCATAATTCTAGAGAAAATATTAGCTTGATTTTGGAGAGGCATATTTTTAGTCATGACTATGTATGTTGCAACTTCTAAAATAACCAATCAAAGAGGATCGAATATTTTATATGTGATGATGATTTGAAGAACATTAATAAAACTGGTCATGTAGTGTATAAAGAAGTGTTTATAAATATATGTTGAATGCTATATCATAAGTTAATAAATGATTTATTTATTATTTATGGACAATTTGTTTTAATATATACTTCTTTATCACATTATACAATTGAAAATCGTATATCTATTCAATTCAATTGTTCGTTCAACTACACAAGTCATAATCTAGTTTAGTTTTATGAACAACACCAATAAAGTAAACATGAAATATAATTTTTTTCCTTAGAATATCTCCTTACCTTTAGTATCAAAATAAATAAAATAAAATAAAAACTCCAAACCTAATTTTATGGACTAGATTTATGGACTACACCTGAAAACTTAGTTTACATGTCCCACAGCTTGCCCATGTCACAGGGAATCCTTTGTGGATTTATATTAGGTTCTCTACAATCTAGTGAATAACATAAATTTAGGATGTATCTTTCCTTTATGATTAGTGATATTGTGAGCATTTACTACTACTTAATTCTTGAGGGTCTCCTTGTTCAAGGAAACAAGGGTAAGATCTACTCCACATATAGTTACATCATGACCTCACCAAAAAGGGGCTTTACACTCTAGGTATAATCATAATATTAATCCTATTTTCAATTATCCTCTCATTCTTTCATATATTGACTTAAGCGTCGAGTATTTTTTACGGGTTCTCAGTCCACTCACACTCATTGGAGGAGATCAACCCTTACAAGACTTTTTGGTAAAAATATTGACACCCACCATGGGGCTTGATAAGATTTTTCCATCAATTGAGGGCGGTAAAAGAAGCCAGACTATGAACATATGACAACATTCTCGTTTGTTTTACTTGTACAAAGTCTCAGAATTACGATTGAAAGAAGTATAAAAACTTGGTGACTAGGGTGGGCCTCTTAAGTTTTGGTCCACCATAAACCCCTTAATTTTGACCTAGTAGAGTTGGTTTTTTTGGATTTACAATATGGCCATTCTTTAATTTCATTTCGACCCACAAGCCACTAAAATGTGGTTCACAACCCAATATATATTCTTGTTGCTCCGTGATAGTGCCCAACTTCGCCATCCAGTTTGCACTAGTTGACTTCGACTTCTCGCAACACATGAATAACCTTAGGGCCATTGCCGTTGAAGCATTTCATTGAATAAATATCAATCAAAATAAATATATTAGCACGAAAAAATCAAAATAAAAATATTTATTTTATCAATGAATAAATATTTTTATCATAAATGAAAATATTTGTTATTGAGATTAATTTTAATATACTATTATATAAAAGTGTTATATTGACACCCAATTACATGTTTCTATTTGTAAGATTTATGAAATAGTAAGTGATTAAATTTATTAATATGATAATATATGATAAAATATCTATCCATTATTTTTTATACTAAAATTGTATGAAATTTGAATTCTTTTTCCCTCCCTAAACACGTTAAAAAAAATGATATCCAACTATTACAAATTTACAATTTTTCTAGCCACAAGGTAATGACCATAATAAATGTTAAACGATTTTTAATCATTCTTAACATCAATTGCAAAGTTGACTGCAAATATGCTTTTCTCGATGGACAACAATGTTGGCAAATGTCAAAAAAAAAAAATGACAAATCACATGTGTAATTATAAAACAATGTGGGTGGGGCTGGTTTGTAATTTCAACAAAATTTCACATTCCAAGCCAAGCAAAAGATGGTATCAAATATATGTCTGACACAATCTCAAATTTACATCCCATCAAACGGTTATAACTAAGGGATCCCTGGTGGGCCTTTCTTAGAGTGACCACGTTAAATGTTGGATGGACTTAAATTCGAAATTGTGTCAAACATAGTATTTGATATCGCCATTTTCCTAGGAATGTGAAATTTTGCTAAAATTACATAATTTGACTTTTTTTTAATTTCTAGTATTTGATAATATATATAAAAAAGAGGTTCTCCAGGACCCCTATAAAATTCAACAATACAAGTATCTTTTAGTTATTTGTGATTAAGAATGAGTCACGTGTCCAACTAATCTAAGATTTTGAAATATATCAAATCAAATATTAAATTGTAATCGTATATTACACAATGGGTATTAGTATTCTATGCGTACAAAAGTAAAAACCTATAAAAAAAATTAAAAGTCTAGAAAAAATATAAAAGAAGTAACTAGTTATGATATTTAACACATATACGGTGGATGATTTTAAAATTTCATAACTCTTTCAAGTCTACCTATTTGGCAGGTAACAAGTTTACAGTCCTGACACAACATCAATAAACATGCCAATCCAATGGTAAATAGTGCTATGTCCGTGGTGGTCCTGTGGCCTCGAGGCCCAGGTTAAATGCCGCCTAAAAACTTTTATTTTGTAGAAAAGTACCTTGGGAAGAACAATTATACATCCTAACAACAATGACATGTGTTGCCAGGTGATACCTTGATGATTATTTCATTATTATACATCCTGCCTAAGGCACAAACATTTCTTTATGACCAAATGATTTAGAAATAGCTGGCACATGACTTGTCAAATTTTTTTCCCAAAAAAAGTTCTATGAAAAAAAAAGAAACTCATCAATATAGCCATGGGTTTCTAAACATAGTTACGACATCCAAGCTTTGCCCAATTAAGCTCCTCTGGTTCAACTCCTCTATTGCCTCTCACCTAAGATACATTGCCAGCAAGCATATTCTATTCTCTTTCAGAATTAATTAACTTTGATCTGAAGTTTTTTTTTAATTCTAGAAATATCTTATTCTTAGAATAATCTATTTTGATCTAAAGATTTTTTATATTCCAGACACATTCTTTCCTCTCTCATAATAATTTTTTTTTAAGAGTTTTTGGATGTTGGGCATACCTCTCTCTCAGAATCAATTTGTTTTTAATCTAAATATTTCTTGGATATCAAGGATACCTCTCTCAAAATCAATTTATTTTTTATTTGAAGATTTTTTGGATGCCAAGCGTGCCTTTCTCTTGGAATCAATTTATCTTTATTTGCAAAAAATTTAAGTGTCAAGCATACCCTTTTTTCTATCTCTAGGAATCAATTTATTTTTTATTTGAAGATGTTTTGGATGTTGAGCACACACCTCTCTCTCATAATCAATTTATTTTGATCTGAATATTCTTTTAATGTTGAACATATCTCTCTCTCTCTCATAATCAAATTTTTTTATATGAAGATTTTTTTATGTCAAGTGTACTACTCTCTCCTAGAATCAATTCATTTTAATTGGGATGTTTTCGATGTTGAGCATACCCCTTCTCTCTCATAATCAATTTAATTTTATCTAAAGATTTTTTGAATATCAGCATACTTCTCTCTCAAAATCAATTGATTTTGATTTAAAGATTTTTTAAATTTTGAGCATATCCCTATCAGAATCAATTTATTTTAATATGGATGTTTCTTGGAAGTCAAGCATACCTCTCTCATAATCAATTTTTTGGATGCCAAACATACCTCTTTCTCAAAATCAATTTATTTTGTTCTAAAGATTTTTTTAAATTTCAAGCATACCCCTCTCTTTCATGATCAATTTATGTTTTATATGAATATTTTTTGGATGTTGAATATACCTCTCTCTCATAATCAATTTATTTTGACCAAATGATCTTTTTAGGTGTTGAGCATATCTTACTTTCTCTTAGAATCAGTTTATTTTTTATTTGAATAATTTTTTGGAGGCTGAGCATACCTCTTTCTCTCATAATCAACTTATTTTGATATGAAATTTTTTTAAATGTCAAACATATATCTCTCAAAATCAATTTAATTTTTATCTAGTGTTTTTTTGGATATCGAGCATAACCCCTCTTTCTCAAAATCAAATTATTTTGATCTAGAGAATTTTTATATGGCGAGCATACCTTTCTCTCTTAGAATATATCTAAAGATTTATTAGATGTCGAGTATGCCTCTCTTTCGAAATCAAATTATTTTTTATCTAAAGATTTTTATATGTCGAGCATATCCCTTCTCTCAAAATCAATCTATTTAGATCTGACAATTTTCTAGATTCTACACATATCAGTTTTCTCTCATGGTCGATTAAATGGATCTAGAGATTTTTTAAATGCTAAAAGTATCTTATCCTCAAAATCAATCTCTTTTGATTTGAAGATTTTCTAAATCCTATACATATCTTACTCTCAAAATCAATTAACTTGACCTGAAAATTTTTTAAATGCAAGAAATGTATTACTCTCTGAATCAATTTATTTTGGTATGAAGATTTTTAATGTTTTTCATTACAATTGATGTGGGGCATAATTCTTTGATTTGTTATCATGAGCATATTGTTGTACTGACTAACTTTTTAGACTTGAATCACTAGACATTAAACTCTAACTCAGCAATCTAACTACGTGATACACCATTCCCTGATTGAGTCTTAATCAAACCCTAAGTTGACAATCTATTGAGTCTTAACTAAACCATAAATCGATAGTCTAATTAGGTGCTCTTTCGTTCCCAGTTGAGTCTTAACTAAACTCTAAGTTAGCAATTGACTAGGTGCTCTGTCGGCTTGGCCTATTCTTAGAGCCCTAAGTCCACATTCGACTAGGCATTTCATCAAGCCCTAAGTCTACATTAGACTAGGAACCTCACCATTGTTCTCGACTCACGACTCGGTTTGGGAATGTGACCACTTGAGAATCTCATCCCCATGTAAGCCTACTAAGTGACGTGTCTCTCTAAATGCATAAGATAATATAATTTCATGCTTAAAACATGATTTTCTTCTAAAACATTATCCTTTTCTCTATTTAAAGCATGATATTCGAATTCATAAAAATGAAATCTTTAACATATATATATATATATATATATATATTTATGGCTCTATAACATCTTCATCATGGTCCAAATTCCATTTAACACTTCAAAATTGAATCATAACTACATAGTTGATCTGTTACATAATCTAAATCAAAGTATGTAATTGAAATTCATACTTAATTTCTAAAACATATATGGCTATTCATAGACTTTGAAATTAACTACAATATCTCACAATACATGCATGGCTCAATCTCCCACATCTACTAGGCACTTACTCTAACATACTTCTAATCTAAGCCTTACTGAAATAAGACTCACCACTGAACAACCTAACTCCTGGACCGTGATCTGAAGTATGCATATACCTAACTAGAAGAAATAAGAGAGATGAGTCAAGAGACTCATTGAGTGAGTTCTCATCCATCACCCATATGGGACAATCAAGGAATATACATAAAGTGATATGCATGCAGCAAGATGAATCATTTCATATTTATATGCATAACTATATAGAAAAGTCTCTAAATTCATAAATTCATAGAAAAACATCTTTAAATTCATAATCTATCGAGAAATCATTTTCCATGCACATACATAATAGTTCTGAAGTCAATAATCTCTAAAAACATAAATAACAACATCTACTAAATAGGAATCTCTGATTATGCACAAAATATGTGACATAACAAATTCTCTGATCCGTGATTCCCAAGAATCTAAATTGGACACTTAACTAGGTTTCATCTTTGCTCTGATATTGCCCTAAGAACAACTTGTTACCAAGGTTAACGATCATTTTAGTTGTTAACTCACTATCTATTTCTCTATAGCTACCATCTAGTCTCTAAATCATAAAAACTAATTATTTTCTCTAAACTTAGTGCTAGGCTCTACTTTGAGTTCCAAAGCTATATTATATAAAACATAGTACTTAATTCAAATATTCTGAAAACTCTTAAAATCTCTTAAAACTCTAAAAACTCTAAATTCATATAACTCTAACAATCACTTTAGGATAACTATGGCTATGAAATCATGCCCAAGGGATCACCACTTGTATGCACCATGATTTCAAGAGCCCACAGAATATGTATCTGATAGTTGTTATGAATCATACTAATTCCGTATTTTAGTATCATGAAAACTTAAATTTCTAAAATCATATCTCAAGCTAACATGCTTTCATAATCTAGATAACTCTAATGTCATACTTCAAATCATGAAAACTCTGAAAGTGTAATACCATACGTATTCAAAAGCTAAATCATACTTTGCTTGTATCTTCCATAATAACTTTACTTGATTTTTCTAATAACTTTTTGAAATCTCTTGAAAGCGTGGCAATATCATAAAACCAAAACTCATTAACAACTTGAGTAACTTGCTAAATCGTATATTTTCCATTTCATCTTTTCAAAACACATAAAACATGTTTCATGGCATGCAGCAATCCAATAATGGTCCCGTGCTTTTATTGAAATACATTTTCATGCTATATTCAAAACATAATCTTTGCTTGTTTATCATAACTTGTAGTAATCATATTCTATACATATTATCACCTCTAGTCTTATAGTTAGAACCCATAATGCATGACATACTCATAATGACAAGAAGATAAAGTTATGAGTTTGAATCCACTCACCTGGAGGGGTGGACAATGAGGGATCAACACTAGCTGAGCTCCTTAGAACATGAATGACACCAATATCTACTATTGAAGCAACAAAACTCTAGATAACTCTAATCTAATCCTAATAACCATGGAAGAGCACTATAGCTTGATAGACATGAAATAACAACAATGCCACCCAAGAACAATGAAAAATTGGAGGAAAAGGAGGCAAAATCAAAAAACCAACTTACCTTTGAGCTTTGGGGAAAAAGGATTGGAGTATATTCAAGAGAAAGGGGGGAGGAGTTTGGGGGGTAAGTTTCGAGTTTCTAGGGAGGGAGCGAGGGAGGGTTTTTAAAGGGTAGAGTGCCACTTTTCCAAAATTATGTCGTTTTACATTGTGTTGTTATCAAATGTCCTCGCTCCAAGCAAACCAGGCTCACCAACGAGGTAGCGGCCTTGAAGTGCCCCGAGAGGTAGGTAGTGAACATATCTTGTTGCAGCGAGCATTCCTTGCTCCAACAAAGCTATTTTGCAAGATTCTATGGCGCAACACCGTCTTGCATTCCTTGGCCCTTCACACATCTAGGCCTTCCCAGCAACACGGGTAGGTCCTGGGGACCTAAGGCCGTACTTGACTTGTCTGGAGACATGTGTACTTGAGGTATTACACTAGGAGTCTTGACCAAACCCTAAGTCGGTAATATGACTAGGCACTTTGCCATTCCCGATTGAGTTCTAGCAAAGCTCTAAGTTGGCAACTCAACTAGGCAACTCATTACCCTGTGACCACATCTTGAGAATACGAGGTCTTAGTCGCTAGCCAATTAAACACTCGTGATTGAATCTCTAGAATTTTGGGTCCATTTTGCTAGCCATCTGCACTTAATCAACCTATGAGCAAAGTCACTAGAATTTGAAGTTCTAGTCATCAACCGATTATGCACTCTATTACCCATGGCCGAGTACCAAACACTGAATTAAGCCTTTAGTTTGCAAGCTAATTAGGCACCAAAGTCTTGGCTACCTCGTTACTAAGCATAAAACCCATGTCAAGGTACCAACTTGGTTTTGGATGAACAAAGCCTAATCATTCACCAAACCTTACCTCAAAAAGGGGTAAGTCAACATAAGATTGAGTTGACCTTTACGAAAACCTTTATCTTGAACAAGTCAAGAACTAAACTTGTTAGGACAAGAGTAAACTCTAGCCCAATCATGCCTAAGTGCATCATTAAAAAAAAATGAAAGATGTAAGATCGATGGTCCGACGCACCCCTTACAAAACCCTAACGTTGCAATTGACTAGGCACTTTGTCATCCCTGACTAAGTTTAACAAAGCCCCAAGTCAACAAAATAACCAAGTGCTCTACAATTGGAGCTCACAATAGAGCCTTCTTAGCAAGGGAGTCAACCACTTCATGCAAACACTTAACCTTATACTTTACTGCAAGCTTGTAGGCACTAAAGTGATTTACACTATTCCAGGATTTAGTCTTCACCTCAATTTCCAAAGAAGATACATTCAATGGTGGTGGATTATTCCTTTCAAACTTTACAAGCAAATCTTAGTGGATACAACTCCTACAACCAAGATGCCCTAACAAATCATCAGTTCACAAATGAATAGAGTTCAAAATTAATAAAAACCTCTCTTCTGACCCACTTATTACTACCAATGGAATACAATTATGAACCTTGGAGTAATCGATGAATAGGGACTCCAACCTCCCAATGATGAAGACAAGAGCATGCTTTATGTATCCCATGATAACTAAAGGAACACTCTACAGCCGCCACATGAGCACTCATGACTTTCCACCACTCGTGGTTGAAAAGACACCTTTGAGGAACTTCCAGGCTCAGCACCTTGTCGATAGCCAATAACTAAGCTCGGGGAATGTATGGAATAAACTAATTTAATAGGCCCACAACATGACCCAAGGAATAAACTCACATTGAGACCCACTAAGTCATCCTCAAGCTCGAGAACTAAACATGGGGCATCCCAAAGAACCTACTTTTTCCTACTAATTGACGTTGAAATTTTCTTGTCTATAGCAAGGGGCTAATCGCTTTGGTCTAACTGCACATGAATGCCATCATGGCCAAAAGCTTGAAATGATGTCTCACCACTTAGAACACACTACCTGGAATGACATAAACCTCTATAACTGTCATAGCAACAAATAGAAAGATGCACCCAAGTCGTGCTCACATGCTCATACAATTCAACTAAGCACATAGTCCTCTGTATCAACTCGAGCTTATGACTGAACTCCAGGGCTTTGTTACGGACTATATTTATGGGCTAGTCACTTCAACCCACATTTGGGAACTTGATTTACAAGTCCCATAGCTTGTCTATGTGGTAGGGAATCTTCTCAAGGATCTTCCGCAAATTTATCCTTACACCCTTATCTCAGCGCAATCATACTAGATTCCAACTATCTAGTGAATGACATAAATCTAGGGCATATCTTCCCTTTTATTGTCATGTGATTGAAAGTAGTTTTGTGTTGACAGATTGTTTTTTAGCAAAATGCTTGTTGTATCTTCAGTAAGATATTTATTTTATTTTTATTTACATGTGGATTATTTTTGTCTTTTTAAAAATTTAATTTAATTTTTTATTATACTTTCAATGTAAAAAAATTTGGGGATTTCTCCAATACTTTTATAAAATTTAAGAGTACTAGTATCTTTAAATTATTTGTAGCTAACATTGTGTTATGTGTAACACTTATCCAATTTATTAAAATAGAGAAAAATTAAAATTCAATCACAACCATTAAAAATAATAAGGGTATTGGTACCCATACCGTAGCAAAAACTAAAAAATTTATGTAGATATTCAATTATATATTGTATATTATTATATAAAGAAAAGTTTTTAACTCAATCATTTGGATGATAGCATAAAAATTCTTTTACATTATCAATACAATAAAGTTAATCTCTTAAAAATTAATCATCCTCTTTCTCTCTTATATAATTAGTTTTGATAACTTTAAGAATTTAATTTTATAAAAAAAAAAGTTAATATGGAATATAATTTTTTTCTTAGAATATCTCCTTAACTTAAGTATAAACAAAAAAACCAAAAACTCTCCTAACCTAATCTTATGGACTAAAGCTAGACATTTCAGTTCACACCTGAAAACTTAATTTACGTGTCCTATAGCTTGCCCACCTAAGGAAATTCTATGTTGATCTGGCTTTAATCCCTCGAATTTAGTGCATTTATATTAGGATTTATTTCCCTTTATGATAATTGATATTGTGAGTATTAACAACTACTTAATTCTTGATAGGATCTCCTTATTCAAGAAAATAAGGGCAAGATCTACTCCACATATAGTTACATCATAACCTCGCTATATAAGGGGCTCTACACCCCTATGTATGATTAGAACATTAATCCTATTTCAATTACACTCTCACCTTTTCATATATTGACCACCAAAATGTCAGGTCCCCTACGCTACTCACATAGCCATTGGTGGAGACCAATCGTTGCCAAACCTCTGCAAAGAAAACAAACCCATGCAAGACTTCTTGGTAAAAATATTGGCACCCACTGGGTCCTGTTAAACTTTCCCATCCAATCAAGGTCGGTAAAAGAAGTGAGACCATGAACATACCACAATGTTCCTATTTGTTTACTTGTACAAAGTCTCAAAATTACATTTGAGAAAAGTATCAAAACATTAATTTTGCGGAAAAGTACCTTGGGAAGATCAATTTGTCATTCTTGATGAAGTAAACGTACAACAAACAAGCCTAACAATGATAGCAAGATACCTTGATAACTATATTGTTATTATACATCCTGTCTAAGGCACATACACCTCTTTGTAACCATGGTTGATATAAGATTTTTCAAATTTTTTAACCAAAAAAGAGTTCTAAAAAAAAAACCTCAACACACAAACCATGGGTTTCAAACATAGTTATGATGGCCAAGCTTCTCCCCAGCTCCTCCTGGTCCAACTCCTCTGTTTGCCTCTGACAAGCTACACTCCATTAGACATATTCTATCTCTCGTAATCAATTAGCTTTGATATGAATTTTTTTTTAAATGCTAGAAATATCTTATTCATAAAATAATCTATTTTGATCTAAAGACTTTTATTTTCTAGATGTTGCAACTTTCCAAAGATGCCATAACAAAAATGACAACAAATATTTATTCCTAAAATAAATAAATTTTAAAAATATAGTCGCTACTAATTTTAATTATGGCTAAAATTGAAAAATCTTTTGATTGCAAAATTGGTCTTTTGTGAAGATTTTGAGTACAAGGTCTAATTATGATTAGAGAATGGTAAAAACTTAATCTCACTATACCACTAATACATCCATAGAAATACAATTACCCTGGAGCTCATTATGTAAATTAATTTATAGCTTAAATAATATATATTTTTCCCTAAAAATTGCAATTATGCAGAAAAATAAAATAAAACAAAATTAAAGAAAAGAAAATTAAATTAAATAAAAAATTAAAAAAATATAATTTTGACTTAATAGTTGTTAGCTACGCGACATCTCTTGTGCAATGAAGAACCCAAAGCCATGTTGTTCTTGTAGAAAATAAGTATATGTTGGATTGATTTTCTTAAAAATAAAAAATAAAAGAATTCCACTTTTGCATAGAGCTTATGATAGCATAAACTATACAATAAACCGTTATACACTTGAACTTGTGGATGATTAATCATAGATCAACATCACAAGTTATTGTGGGGAATAAAAAAGATTTTATTTTATTTTTGAATTTCTTAAAACATTTTTAGCCCAAACAAAAATTATGAAAAAATGACATAAAAACCAAACAAACCAATGGCCCAAAAAGGGCCCAAGACATCAAACCCTCCCAAAAACTGGATTCCTAAACCTAGTTTCATTGTTGGACACACAAGGAAAATGGGGAGATCAGCAAGGTGTAACATCTAAACTTTTAACCTAATATGCTCGAGTCACATTGTGGTTAATTTTTAGTTGTTATGCCTTTGTCTTAGAATTTAACTCTTCTTCTTTAAAATACAAGTAATAAAAATATGGCTAATTTTTTTTTGGAACTTTAAAACTAAAACACGAGCCATATGTGTGCATAAATGTAGGTCAATACACACATAATAATAGCAATCATATAAACCTCATAATAAGATACGTATAAACTATAGCATAACATTACACAAATTAGGATAACATATCATAACCATAACATAATAGTGACGTCCCATAAACATAAATGACATCCTAAGATACTAAGATCACTAATAAAGGTTAAGTATACAATAGTCCAAAAGCTAAATATAATTATAGCATAACTAAACTAGTCGAGGTACATATCCATCAAAAGACCAAGCTACGAACGAGTATAAGGGATATGATAACCCTAAAGCTCCTACCACAAGGGAAAGCTATCTCCTTTCTTCGCCTCTTGATCCTTCGTTGCGCAACTCCCACCTCCATGTATCAAGGAAGACCACAAACAACGCCATCAACCTTGTTTGAAGACGAAGATGGAAAAAAAGAGATGGAGTGAGAAACTTATACAAAAACCTCACTAGGGTTTCCATCTCCACACGCGTGTCATCATTATCGTCCCAAGAACCTCGAGTTTCATTATGAAAATAGTGGATATAGATAAAGTTCATTTATTAAGTTTCAAATACCATTAGTCAAGGCCAGTATTTTAACATGAATCTTAATGTCATGGATGCATCATACCAAATTATGAATGAATGTCAATACCTTATGCAATATTTCAAATGTACAATAACATAACATAGAAGCATAAGGAACATGAATGAATATGGCACACAACTTTCCTCTTTTCCTTTCTTAGTGACTTAGCTTTCTTAATCTTTCATAAGAGCCACCCTAATACTTTCTCCCTTTTAAGAGTTCTAAGGTTATAAGCTCATACCTATCTAGTCGTCACTAGCTTATACTTCCCTTTTGATAAGCTATTGCTCAACTCCAAGTGCAGGATAGGAGGCTTGGATTACCTTTCATAACCAGGATCTTCTGAGTCTAAAGGATCACCTCCCATAACTAGTAATTTCTGAGTCTAAAGGATCATTTTCGTGTGTTTTGTGTTACCTTTAATCTTATGTCACGACCCGACTTGGATCGTGACTGGCACGTGAAATTCCATCCCCACATAAGCCTTTTGGATGACGTGTCTTTCTAAATACATATAATAGTATAATATTATCCTCAAAGCATGATTTTTCTTCTAAATCAATATCTATTTCTCCGTTCAAAAACATAATATTTAAATTCATAAAACTTAAGTATTTAATATTCAAGCTCTAAAACCGCTTTTTAATCCAATCCACTAATCATGAAATCATAATCTAAGTCATCATATGATATTACTCTTAGATATGAAAACCTACTTTACCTTGAAAATCGAATCATAACTACTTAGCTGATCTATTACATAAGCTAATCAAAATCAGGAGTGGAAATACATACTTAAACTCTAAAACCATATAGGGAAGATACATGATATCTAAAACAAATACAATATCTCAAAATAAATGTATAACTTCGGATCCCGCATATATCTACTGGAGCCCTCTAAAACTAACAAAAACCTAGACTAAGCCTTACAGGAATGTAAACTCACCAAATGATAACTGCAATACTGGACTAGTGGCGTGAAGATATCTACACCTGAACTATAGGGTCAATGAGTGAGTTCTCACCCATCACCCACATGGGACAACTAAGAGAATATATAATACACTATATATATAGCAACCATAAATCATTCGATATTTAAGTATATAGCTAGCTAGGAAAACACTTTTCATATTATAACCTCATAACAATATCTCTACATCCATAGTCAAACATGAAAACATTTTAACTTGGGTTGCGACAACTCATAGAGAAACAGGAATCTCTAGCTATACCTATAATAGCAATAACAATACCTCTAGAGTTCCCTGTTATGTATATCAACTATGGCATACCAAATTCCTTGGCTCTAAGATCCTCAAGGATCCAAATCAATACCTAACTATTCCATCTCTACTCTATAAGATTGACCTTAAGGACAACTTGGTACCAAGGCTAATGATCATTTTTAAGGTTACCTCATTGTCCGTTTCTCTATAACTATCATCTAAACTAGTTTGTACTTAATTCATATAATCTAAAAAATCTTAAAATCTCTTAAAGCTCTTAAACTCTAGATCCATATAATTCTAATAATTTGACTTTAGCATAATTGTGGCTATGAAATCATGCTCAAGGGATCACAACTTGCAAGCACCGTGATTCCAAGAGCCCACAAAATTATATTTGGCAATTGCTATGAATCATATTGAACTCCATATTTCTGAGTATCATGAAAAACTAATTTTTTTTTTTCTAAAACTCCTTCTATGCTCTATTCTAGATTTAAAACTCTTTCATATAATTTTATACTATTTTGCTAACATTTGTATTTAAAAGCTAAAACATACTCTACTCCATATACCTTTATAATAAATCAACTTAACATTCTGAAAGCTTTCTGACAATCCCAAGTCTAGAGTACATATAATAATGATATCATAACTCTTAAAAATATATTTGATAAAATAGCAACTTGCTAAATCATACATTTCTAACAACAATCATTTCATTAGCATATAAAATATTTTCCATAGACACAACATAACAATCATGGTCCCATGGTTTTGTAAAACTCATTCTTTCATGCTATTATCATAAATAATAATTTTCCTAGCTTGACATAATCATATAAAATCATATTCTATGTTTTTTCTTATCGCAAATCTCATATTCAACAATCAAAATGCAAGAACAAACTCATAATGACAAAAATAAGGCCATGGGCTTGAAGCCACTCACCTGGAGGAAAGAAGAAATGGCATTAACACTAGCAAAGCTCCGTGAGAGCAAGGATGGCACCAACAACTGCCATAGAGCAACCATAAACTCTAGATTAATCTCTAAAACCTCTAGATAGCTCTAATATAACTCTAATAATATTAGGGGAGCATCCCCACTTGACAACAATGGGACAAAACAACAACCCAAACTATAGAATATGAAAGGAAAGGGAAAAATGAAGTATAAAATAACAACCCAACTCACCTTGAAGCTTGAAGGAGATGGTTTTTGATGGAGGATGAGAATGGAGGGGCAGGGGATTACCCTAAAGAGGTTAGGGTTAAGGTTTTTGCTTATGGGAAGAGAAACCCAAGTTGGGGTATATATAGGGCTCATTAAATGAAACTCCATCGTTTTACACGTGTTGACATTGGGTCCGCTCACTCAGCGAGCCTTGGAGAAATCTAGGAGGCTTCAAGCCTTCACCTATTGGCCCTTCACGCATCTGGGTCTTCCCAGTTACACGGGTAGGCCTTGGGGACTCTAAGACCATATGGAAGTTGTCTACTAATATGTGTATACTTGGGTATTACATCTTAGCATGTCATTTAGAGATGCAAACGGAGCATGTAATCATAATCATTATCATAGCTTATCACTTAACATTTTTATGCTCACAACTTTATAATTTCTCTAAGTCCACAAGTTTGGCAAAAATAAGACAACATAACAGCTAGGAATGAACGTATCAATCATGCATCTCAGTTATTCATTCACAATCACAACACACCACAAATCATTATGCCATTGATCACATAAGCATGCATCTCCTTTTTGCATATATTCACAAGCATGTTATCATCAATATCTCATTGAAAGGTAAACATGCTCTTACCTAGTTGTCAAAAATCAAGGACCAGATTCACCTAATGCATATGCTATGCTCAACAAGATATATACAATACAAGTAGTAATCATCATTTTCATAATCCAAGGATCAAGCATGCAAAGTTATCAATACACAATTTAACATAATCACCTCAAGGCATTCAATTTTCAAACATTTCACATGAACATAGCTCACATAATGTACTATTCATATCAATATCATCAATTCATTAATATATATACTTTAACCCCAAAAGGGGCCAAATATGAAATTTCCATAGATATGTGGGTCAAAATGTAAATTTCTATTTTTAAGACTTTTCTCATAAATAATGCTTCTCAAACCTATTTTACACTTTTAAGAAACTCAATATCACTTAAAAATCATTTCTAGTTATCATAAAGACCATTTGGGGCCATTGGCCAAATTTGTTAGACTTATGGGGTTAAAGTGCAAAGATCCACTTTTTGATTGTTAGCGAGTGTCAACACTCTTAAAAATCATTCTTAACATTATAAATGACATTTTGAACACATTGACACACCCAAAATTATTATTAACTTTAATTAAACTCATTTGGTCAAATGCACATGTTTGAGAAATCCAAAGTGCAATTTTTCATATTTGTAAAACTATCCTAACCTAACACTTTTAAAAATCCTTTTAAACATGTAGGATGCTAAGATAATTTTTGCAACAATTAACACTTGAAACATCCAAAATAGTAGCAAACATGACAAAGATTGAAAATACAAAATGCTTTAAAAATTATATTTTTACCCCTTTCTAGTTACTAGTTTCTTTAAAAAATTATTCTAAGACCCTTTAAATACAAGAAATCATTTTCACACTTAGGAAAATCATATTTTGACATTTAAAATAGTGGCTAACTCAAGATTACATTCATGGCTTAAAATCATATTTTTACCGCCTATCGTTTCTAGCTCTTTTAAAATTTCCTTTGAACACCTTAGACACAAGATACAAGTTTTAAGTAAAATAAAACTAACCCCGAATCCTAGATATATGCTTGGACGAAAATCATATATACATGTGTGTCCATGTTCAAAAATTCTATTTAAGGTGGTGAAAAACAAGTCTTGAACAATAGAGATATAAGATGATGATTAGAAGAATAAATGATGATGACTAAAAGCATGAATGTGCAATGCTTGATCATTTTAGCCATTAGAAATATAAAATGATGACTTGAAATATAAATATATAATGCTTTTTCATTTTAAGCTATTAAAAATATAAGGTAATGACTTGAAATATAAATATAGAATGGTTGTTCATTTTTAAGCCATTAGAAATATAGAATGGTTGTTCATTTTTAAGCCATTAGAAACATAAAGCGATGACATGAAACATAAATATGCAATGCTTATTCATTTTTAAGCCATTAGAAATATAAAGTGATGACTTGAAATATAAATATACAATGCACTTTCATTTTTAAGTCATTTAAACAAAATATTAGAGCCTCAAAAACCAAAGACATCAAAAAGTGTGGAACTCTAACTCCATCAAGCTTAATAAAACAAAGACATTTCTCACAAAAATGAATAATGGATGAACTTTAGCCTTCAAAGGGCATGAATGAGCTTTAAAGTCTCTTTCTTGTGGTTCCAAGAACCCTATTCTTTTAGACTTATCATCAAGCTAAAAAATAACCAAAAGAAGAAAATGTGCATTCTTTATCTCTTTTACTTTTTAAACAAAGGATCAAGCTTTTAGCTCTAGAGGTCATAAACATGATGATTATACAACCATCATCATCAAGCCATAGCTATGACACAACAAAACCAAAAGAAAAGAAAAAGAAAAGAGAAAAGAAAGGAAAACATAAAAATAAATCCCTACCAAAGTGTATTTCTTGCTTCAAGGATGAAAATACTTGTTCTTTGTAAAGAGAAGAGAAGAAAAAATCTTCTCTTGGCGGTGATGATGGCTTCAGCCAAGTGGAAGGGGGAGGAGAAGGAGAAATTTTTGTTGTGGCTTTATTGGTAAAGGTGAGAGCTTAGGTGTTTGGGGTGTGATTTATGGTGGAGGTGTTTTTGTTTGAGATTTAGAGTTTGAGTTGAGAGAAAATAGAGTTTTTTGGTGAAGGAGAATAAGATAGTTTGAAGTGGAGACAATGAGAGAATTTTTTCATAAACTTGGCACTCAAGTTATGACCAAAAAAGTAATAGGAAAGAATGAGAGTGTGAGTGTGTGAATAGTTATGCTTGGAAAACTTTCAAAATGAAAGAGTGAATGGGGAGGATATAGCCAAGTTAGGGGGTTAGGTAGGGGATATTTTGTGTTTTGTGTATATGTAAATTAGGGTTGTGTGTGGGTTTAATTAGGGGAATTGTTAGTAAATGATGATTCAATGTTTAGGGCAATTTAAGCTTAGGTTGGGAGTTTCTTGCATGTTTAATTAGACTAAGCTTAATTAATTCAAATTTCAAATACAAGCATAGTCTCTAATCTCAAGGAAAAGTAAAAGTAATAAATTAGTTTTATCTCCTACTTTTATTTTTGTCTCATAAAACTTTTTTGCCTTTTTCTCGCTAATCTTTGATTAAGAATGAGATTAAATTTCTGTTATCAATCTTGGGCCTCGATTAATTCAAAATAATTATTTTGACTCATAATTAATTAATAAAAATAAGTAATCCTTAATTTGAGCCTAATATTGCCTGCATGCCCTTAATTACTTTAATTAAGCTTAATTAGCACTAACTAGGGGCAAAATGATAATTTTACATAAAATCTCATAAGAACTCAACCAAACATCATATATCCCCTCAAATTAACATATCCAACTCCAAGTGATGATCAGGTCCGCGTCACTTATCCTCGTTAAATTACCTTAAAAGCATTTTGAAATTTCGCATGGAAAAATTGAGAATTGTGATTTTCATACTGATTGCCATTTAAAATACATATAGGGATAGCCAGGACCATCCTCAATTCTAGTGCAAAAATAACCTCAACGGCATTTTGGTTATTTTGCACAGAAGAGAAAATCGGGGCATTACACAAGGTATGGAGCAATATTGGGTAGCACGGAAGGAGACATCACCGCAAGTCAATGGCGGAATATGGTGGCGCCAACTTCCTCAACGACGTGGTTTGGGCAAGCTGGGTGATCGGGGCTGTGATGGTGGCTCGTCCCGCTCCGGGTTAGGCGACATCGCTGTAGTCAAGAACGAAAGTGAAGGTTATGCAAATACTTTATTGGTCCTTCTTCCCCTCTACCCTTGTTTCTTATTTCTTTTATGTCCCTTTTGATGAGGTTGGTAATGGATGGTGATAGTATGGGTTGTGAGTGTGTTTGGGTTGTGATGATAATGATGATGGAGGAGAGTGGTGATTGTTTTATGGAATGGGTGGAAGGTTGATAATGAAGAATAAAACATGGTGGTGACAGTGATCATTTACCTTGAGCAATGGTGACTTTGTGGGTTGAGATGGTTTATGGTGGAGGTTGCTGGCTCAATAATGGTTAAGGGCTTAAGGTTGGTGGTGATTCTAGCTTTGGTTGAATTGGTAAAAGGGTGCGATGGTGTTTCAATGGCTAGGCTATGGTGGTTAAGAGGGCAAGGTTTAGAGATGGTGCTGCCATTCCTCATATCCCCCCTTGGATCTATGATTGGCTATCTATTTATAAAATTTTTGTGTAACTAATTGGAGAATAATTTGAAACAAATTGATTAGCATTTGATAATTGAAGTTTAAAAAGGATTTGATTGGGATTTGGTTGAGATTTTGATTGAAAAAGATTTGATTGGAGTTTGACTTGACAATGATAAAAAAAATGATTGAACTAATTTTACAAAGATTTGACGCTAACTACAAAAACAAAATCCATTTCAAAAGGAAAATATTCTTTTTTTGTTTATGTTGCTTGTATACAAAAAAATACTTGGACAAAATATGATGTTCGCCTAAATAAATTCTTTCATCTCTCATAATAAGTTTTTTCTTATCTAAAGAGTTTTTGGTTATCGAGCATACTTCTCTCTCTCATAATCAATTTGTTTTTAATTTGAATATTTCTTGGATGTTGAGCATAGCTCTTTCAGAATCAATTTATTTTTTATTTGGAGAATTTTTTAATGCTACACATACCTCCTCTTAGAATCAACTTATCTTTATTTGAACTTTTTGAAATGTCAAGCATACCTCGCTCTCTTTCATAATCAATTTATTTTTTATTTGAAGATTTTTTGTATGTCGTGCATAGCTCTCTCTCTCTCACATAATCAACTTATTTTTGTCTATTTTTTAATGCCGAGCATACCTTTCTCTCTTGAAATCAATTTATTTTTTGTATAAAGATTTTTTGGATGTCAAGCATATCAATCTCAATCAATTTATTTTAATATGGATGTTTCTTAGTTGTTGAGCATACCTCTTTATTAGAATTGATTTATTTTTATACTGAAGATTTTTTGGATGCCAAGCATACCTCTATCTCAAAATCAATTTATTTTGATCTGAAGAATTTTTGTATGTTGAGGATACCTTTCTCACTCAGAGTATATTTTTATTTGCAGATTTTTTAGATGTTGAGCATGCCTTTCTCTTAAATCAATTTTTTTATCTAAAGATTTTTTATATGCTAAGCATACCCATCTATGTCTCTCTCAAAATCAAATTATTTTGATATGACAATTTTTTAGATTATAGACATATCATTTTCTTTCCCATGGTCAATTAATTTGATCTAAGATTTTTTCAAATCCTAAAAATATCTTATCCACAAAATCAATCTATTTTGGTCTAAAGACTTTTTAGATTTTATACATATCTTACTCTTAGAATCAATTAACTGGACATGAAGATTTTTAAATGCGAGAAATGTATTACTTTCTGAATCAATCTATTTTGATATAAATATTTTTAATGTTTTTCATTACTATTGATGTGGTGCATAATTCTTTGATTACTTACGAAGAACATATTACTATATTGACTTACTTTTCGGCCTTAATCACTAGACATTAAACCCTATAAATCAACAATCTGTCTAAGTACTACACCATTCTCGATTAAGTCTTAATCAAACCCTAAGTTGGCAATCTAATTAGGTGTTCTGTCATTCCCGACCAAGTCTTAACTAAACCCTAAGTCAAAGTCCTACTAGGTGCTCTGTTGTTCCCAATCGAGTCTTAACCAAACCCTAAGGCAGTAATTTACTAGGTGCTCTATCATTCTTGGCCAAGTCTGAACTAAGCCTTAACTCCACATTCAAGTGGGTAACTCATTGAGCCCTAAGTCCACATTGGACTAGGCACCTTACCTCCATTCGACTCCGAGTCTTAACCAAACCCTAAGTCAATAGCATGATTAGGAACTCTTCCATTTCTAATAAGTTCTAACAAAGCTCTAAGTTGGCAATCTACATCAGAGAATCCAAGGTCCCAAGTCACCAGCTGACTAGACACTTAAGAGATCGAGTCCTAAGAATCCAAGGTCTCGATCACGCTAGACTGGACACTTAGTGACCGTGTTTTAAGAATTTGGGGTCACTTAGTGACCATTCAATCCAATGGTCAAAATTTACTCTTCTCATTCTCACATCAAACTATTATTCTCACCCAAATCACTCCTCTTTTATATTTGTCATATCTAAACAACTTAGGTGCGTTGGATGAGATTTTGAAGGCTCAAAATCATTTTTTTCACCAAAAAAATTTAATTTTCATTCATTTGGATAATTTTCTAAAAATAATCAGAATATCAAAAAGATTATTTTTCAGCTTTTTTATAGAAGCTAAAAAGAATAGCTTTTGGAAAAAAAAATTAGTTTTCTATTTTTCAATTAAACATAAAATTTAAATTTCATAACCACTTTATTTAAAATCTAAAACAAACGCACCATTAATAACTTCTAATTATTATAAAAAGTACTTTTATAATTACATCTCAATATAAAACAAATTTCTGCTTCTAGTTATGAAGAAATGCAACCCAATAGAGATTAATTTTGAAACATTGTCAATATAAAAAAGTTTTAAACAATTATCCACTCATATGCTTTTATTTGTAATAGTTTAATTGGATGGTTGAGTGAAAAACCTTTTATGATAATATATGAAAATTAAATTCTAAAATATACAGGAAAAATAAATTTTTAATAACTTAGTGCATCTCTAAACTCACGCATGTACATATAGCCATACACTACATATTGTAGTTTTTTTTTTTTTTTTAAATAGCTATCAAAAGTATATTGCCATTTTATTGAAAATATAACTACCATTCTAATTATATTAAAAGTTAGACTAACACCCAATTTAGTTCCTCAGTTTATAGCGAAGGATAAATTAATCTCTAAATTTGAAAGTCTCATAAGGGTTTTCAAATTTCATAAATAGGAAAATTAGCCTCTCAAATTTAAAAAGTCCAATTGTGGTTCTCAAATTTCAGAAATGGAAATAAGCATCAATCAAATTGCCGTCAAACGTTCAGCGAAAATGTTCATATGTAGTATTAATGAAAATGTTCATGTGTACTATTAATTTTTACAAAGGATCTAACTCTTCATGACGACATTTAGCAAAAGAGTACTATACTATCTATGTCTTTTGGATGAGAAATACAAGACTTCAAGAAATCTTTTTTATGATAGCAAAAGAAAGATAAGAACTATAAAAACCTCTATTTTTTGCAGAATAAAAGCTAACTTAAGTCAAAATCTTTTTTCTAGGTAAAGAACTATGACTAGAGAAGATGAAGAAGAAAGTCTAAACAACCTTATTTAAAAGAGTAAAGCAAATTATAATCCACCATCAAAATTAACGTATACATAAGCAATTAAGGTAACACGTGGACATTTCTCTTAGTGAATCATATGGCAATTTGATAAAAAAAATTAACTTATTCCCATTTCTAAAATTTAAGTGACCATAATGAATCTTCCAAATCTAAAGGACTAAGTATCCTTTGTGATAGATATGAGGAACTGAATTAGGATTTTAGTATAAAACTTATACAAATATGTGATATAACCTGTTAATAGCATAAAACACTTTACATTTACATTGAGGTAAAACTTTTACGTATATCCCTCACATTTCAATAAGGTTTTGATTTATTTTCAAAAGTTTCTTTTTCTGTTTATATCCATAATATTTTTAAAACGTGAATAACATTCAATGATGTTAAGAGCTGAGGCAAGAAGTTTTGCGGTAGGCTTTCTGTTGAATTATGTGTCACGTCCATTACCCTTACTTAGCTTTGAGGAGTGATCTATGATGTTCGTGTGATGACAATAAGAGTCATGGCTTCTGCAAAATCCAGTTATAGCTTGATTCCAATGGTGTGCTTATCCATCTAATTTGATCACCCAATACGAAGATAAATTTCAAACTACTCTAGAAAGACTGATACCCCCCCCCCCAACTTGCAAGGAAAATATTACACAATTAGAATTTTATTGTCAAATGATCTTCACTTTAATTGATCCAATCACTCCAGTTAAATCTAGATAAAGTATATTAAACTATTCTACCTATACAAAATTGGACAAATAGGTGACCAATCTGGATAACTTGAAAATGAATTGAAGTCAAACAAGATAAAAATGTAGGGCACAATCTATCTTGTACCTCGCAAACTTTGGCAGTCAAGAGCTGGTACAGCGCCCTGTTTGATTCTAGCAGCTGTTTTAACTTACTGGCTCGCAACACTCATGCGAACCAGCTCGGCCAGCTGCCCAAAAACACCACAAAAAGGTAAAAGGACAAAGCATAAACAAAAAAAAGAATGGTGTCTCTCATAACTTGCTTTGGCAAAGTGACCCATCAATAACCTCAAAATTTCACACAAGATGTACGGCACAGTCCATCTTTTACAATGCAAACTTTTAGCAGCCAAGAGCTAGTACTGCACCCTGTTTAATTTAGCAGCTGTTTTGACTTACTGGTTCAGAATGCTCAAGCCAACCAGCTCGGCCAGCTGCAAATGCAATGGCGAAAACCCCCCCAACCCTTTTGCAAACTCCATCACCTTACCTTTCAAAACCTAACAGGTGCCAAATCTTACAAAATAATAATAATAATAATAATTTATCTATCCAGTGCCTTAAGGAGTTAAAAATGCAAAGTTTGTCATTGAAAGAATGAGATTTTATATTTTCAAAGCATGAGGTTCACAAAAAAATTTTGAAACTTGTTTTTCACAATATCCTTAACAAGGGCCCCAAGGCATGGTTAGACAAACCTAATAATAAACTACCCTCGAACCCTAAGGTAGGGAAAACTCAAGTTGCCATTGACAGGAGATACAATTATACCAACAAATCATGAACATAAGTACGATATGTTTGTGGGTTTGGATTTTGGAGAGGAAGAAATGAGAAAGAAGGAACTATAGTGCAAGATTTTAAAATTTTACACTACCAATTCTTTCCCCTTCAAAATCCAAACTCATTACATACCCTTATATTGGAGTGGAAAGGAAGGAAGAAAAGGATGGTATAAAATTTTAAAATCTTACACTAAAAATCCTTCATTCCAGTCTAAAATCTAAACGCACAAACACTTATTGAAAGTTCCAATCGAGAGAGATGAAATCCACCCTACAGCCAGCAGCATGATATAGAGTTTCTTAGAGAATGTACACATGCTGAAACAAGAAAACCATTTTCAGAGGAAGAAGCATATTGGAATCTATAAGTACTGCAAAATCAACAAGCATATTCAAATAGCATCATGAAATATGTTTGAAGGAAGTTAGTCCAGTAAATGCTTCCTAAGCCTCAAGCAAGTGATGAATAATGCAATAAATTTACTTCATTCACATTTACGTTACAACTTACAACAAAGTACCGATGCAGGAATCCTATTGAAGGTTATTGTCTAACCAACTATTGTATGCAGCAATTATATAACAAATGCTTCCAAATAACATTAAAAGCCGTAAAGCAACCCCTCCCCCCAAAAAAAAATGGAAAATAAAACCGTATTTATAAGAAAGAAAAGAGAACTAAACACTACTAGTTTGTTTAGATTACAACACTTCCCAATATTGTTATTGGTCCAAATAACACTCGTAGAGGAGTCCCCTTTCTTTTGTTATCTTTCCTGCAAAATTGACAAGCATGCAATATATGCATGCAAAGAATGAAATACTCACTACTATGGTATATTGTAACATGTTTATGCTGCTGCAGACTGCTTGTCTTCATAATCATCAAGATTAAGAGCATGCAACAACTTTGGCCAAGATTCTGGAATTCCTCCAGGCAGGTCAAATTCCAATAGTTTTCCTCTATTTCGGTAAAATTCCTCAACAGGCAGAGTCTGCAGCATTGATAGAAAGCAAATCCAAAACTGATTAGAAAGAAAGGGAAAAAAGTTCATTCGAAAAAAGCAATGTTAGCAACAGGGAGTTAGAAATGCCAACTGTTTATATAATTAACTAAGACCTTTCTAAGCCCCCAATAACAAAGATGCAAATACAACTTCAAATGAAGAAGTTACTTTAGCAGAGAAATTCATACTGAAATCCACTTAAATAACAACGGTAATTGTATATACCATTTCATTGTATATTCGAAGCCTTTCTTTGACCACAGCTTCAGTGTCATCTGATCGAGTAGTGAGTTTCGACATACAATGTGCAGGAGGAAGAAGAGGAGCCATGACAATTCCAGGGCTCCCATTCTCAGCCTTGATGTTGATGGAAGCAACATTAAAGTTCCCCCCACACTGATTGCAAATTCTCCTGCCAAGGCATTTCTCAAGCAATACATCTTCTCGGAGCTTCAGATTGATTACCAAGTCAATGTCTGTTACCCCTTCCAATATTTCCTGAGAACCAAAAAGAAAAAGAAAAAAAAAGCCCATCCAAAATTTGAGCATTTATTATTTAAAAGGCTTCCATGAAAAGTAACATATTACAGAAATAGCTGGGACTCCAACACATAAAAGGGGTATAGGGATTTGAGTTGAGGAGGAGAGTCAAAAAAGCTGCTTGTTTGGTTATAAAGTACCTGGGTTTTGCAGATGTCACAGGATGAGATGGCATAAACAGAAACACATGAATATAAAGAGGACATTGGATGAGACCTCGGTCTACTTATTCCTAGGGTGGAAAAGCATTTCAAAAAGCAATATGGCAGAAAGTAGTAGCTTATTAGGTGGACTGACAAATATTAAGGAACCAAGATAAGTAAGTTGCCTTTTGAAATCATCATATTAGCCATACCAGAAAATTTATTTATTTACTTTTCCATGGAAATTACATTTTAGAGTATTGAAACCCAAAATCAATATTCTAGCTCTCTTTGTTCATGTAAAGATATTTACCAGAAAAAAGGGAGAAAACCTATAACAAAATACACTTTACCAAAGTGAAAATACTCACTGCTTGCTTTATTGTTCAAGGAAAACCATCAAGAATAAATCCAATTCGCCTTTAACTTCCCCAGCAGCTAGTCTCTTTGACAATAAACTTATAATAAGTTCATCTGACACCAACTGACCTTGATTTACAATTTCTGTTAACTGCAAGACACCAAAAGTCACAAATCAGAAGGCAAACGGGATGGTATGATGGACTCAAAATAAACAAAGTATCCCAATAAAGAGACAACAACTACACCACACGATATGAAAGTTGAAATATCATACCAATGCATTAGCCAACACCCAACTAAAAATTCTGTGAAGTGATGATTAAGATATCAAGAATATTAAGGCATCCAATACCTTAATCACATGCAAATGGCAAAATAAAAATGACAAGCAATCAAGATTTCATTAATTTGGTTAATAACACTATATTTAATCTTCCAAACGTAAAAACTAACTAACTTGGAGGACAGGTTGATCTTCTTTATAACCCAACAGATAAATTGCACATTCAACCAAAAGAACAAAATTATCTCCACTATTAACCAAGAGAGTACAAGAACATTAATAATCAAAGTGTTTGACAAACTAAAAACCAGCATAGAAGACAAAAGTTACCAAAAAAAATGCCAATGATGACACCCATAAATTGCTAGCCTTGTTACAAAAAGACATGGTAAAATAACCAAAGGCACACTCCAAGAGGGAAATACCAAACTATTTGAAGTGTATCACAATCACACATCTCATCGAGGGTTCAAATTAGATTAAGATAAAGGATGAAACTCCACTCTAATACCTAGATGTCTTTAGCAAACAAAACAACTTGGCATGTTAAAAATCTTCTCAGAGTGGTAAGTCCAACAAAATGCAAAGAATTTGGGACCTCCATGTCTTGCCCCATGGCCAGATTGAAGACCTTTCTATCTGACTACACAGATGGATGTCCATAACAATTTAACATGAGACTAGAGCTATCAAGTTTAGTTGACAGTGATTAGTGACCGGTAAACATGCCAGTCCACCCCGTCCAGTTCTTGGTGGGACAGGCCCTACTGACAGCTCAACATAGGACAGCCTAGTTTAGGAACATGTAATTTTATAGCTAGTTAACTATCATGCAATGTACTTGAATCCAAAAGTCTGTTTGGAAAATGACAAAAGACTAACTATATATTCGAAGTAGTTGTTATGCAAAGTTTGATAATGATAGACACCAACTTATCATCTGAATTACTTCAGACTCCCACCAATTTAACTAATTTATTCATGTTCTCATTAAAAATACATAGAATGCAGCCCAAAGCAATGCTACTGCATGTTTTTTTAGATGAAAAAAAATATACATATACTTCCATTTTCTATTAGCAGTGGAATTTCAAAAACCTTGTGCAATTACTTATTGGAGTGCCATATCTTTTTTATGAAAAACTCATGAATTGGTCCACTAAAGATTTGCACATCACCACATCAGTAGTTCAGAGATTTTTGTCATTGCATTAGCCCCTCAAAAATATAAAATAACAGTCCTTTACAAAAAATAAAAACATTAAAAAAAACTTAGCAACTGCTTTCGACATTTAAACAACTAATGTAACGCATCAATTATCATATGTCGCAGACTACACTCAGGGCGAGTTTGTTTAAGTTTTCCTTTTTTTATTTTTGGGAAAAAGGTGATTCTTTAGTTAAAAGAATCATTTTTCAATTTCCTAGAAGCCACGCATCTCACTTAGTTAAAATGATTCTATATAAACTGATTTTTTAATCAAAAAAATATCAATTTTTTTTTGTTAAAAAAGGCTGAAATAAATACAGCCTTACTTACAATGAAGTGATTCAAATATTGGAGTGGCTACTTTTGGTACGCTTTATCAAACCTCCACCTCTTGCTCGAACTTGTGTTAAGTAACAATTCTTAACACCAAATAAAAAAAAAAGAACTAATTTGATGACAATTTTCAGAAGACTAAGGACCTGTTTGAATTGAGTTTTCAATTTTCAATTTTATTTTTACTTTTTCAATTTTTAGGATTTTGTGAAGGAAATACTAAAAACTAAACTTAGTTTTCAGGATTTTAAGTATTTTCTCCACAAAATTTAAAAACTAAAAACTAGAGCCACAAAGACTCTAAGGTGTTTGGTTTCAGCTTTTGGTTTTTAACTTTCCAGTTTTAAGTATTTTGTGAAGGAAATTCTAAACTATGAAAACTACAAAATCCAATTTTCAATTTTCATTTTCAGTATTTCACACATGACCCTGAAAACTGGCAAAGTGAAAATAAAAACTGTAAGCACACGCAAACTAATGAGGCAAATATTCGGAGAACCAAATCAGGGATTTCCCCTTATTTTTTTCATTTTTGCGTGTAATGAAGAGACAAACGATGAATGAACCATGCTGCTGTGTAGAACACAATTAAAAAGGTCAACAACAAAGCACACAGACATAAAAAACAATATTTTAAAAAAAATTAAAACTTTAATGCATCAAAAAGAAGGGAAGGGAAAAAAAAAACTGGGAAGAAAGTGGACCAGAGGAGGCGAGCTCTTCGGGACGAGATCCCGTGGCGATGTGAGGGACGCCGAGCAGGTTCGAGAGGCGGCTGGCGTAGGTGCCTTTCCCGACGCCCGGGCAGCCCAGGAACACCCACTGCACGTGCCGCTTCTCTGCGTCCTCGCGCGGCGGCGGAGCAAGGGGCTTCATTCGGAAGGGCGCGGCGGGGCTGTACGGCGGCGCGTGGGGGTTGTTGTTACCCGAGGGAGATGCCGAGGAGAGGGACCTCCTCGCAAGGGAAGAGATGGTGGAGGACGACGCACGGGTCGCGAGGCGGGTTATGGCCGCCATGTGAGAGAGAGGAAAAGGGAAAGGGGAGAGATTTGGAAAACGGAAGAAGAACAACGATGGTTTTGAACTTGTAGTGTTTGATGTGGACAATCACGTGGTATCCGTTCTTAAACCTTGCTTCAATGATTCGTTGAGCTGATGGAAATTTTCACGTGGAAAAATTACATATAGATTTTGTGGCCTTGTTCGGGCCTGCTTCTTATAAAAGGATTTTTTATTTGATCTTTTTAATTAAAATATTTTAAAAAATAAAATTAATTTATATTTAAACATAATATCAATTTTATATTTAAATATAATATTAAAATATTTTTGTTTATTGTTAGACATTTTTTTATGTTATAAAAAAGATGTCTTTTTAGAAAATGAAAATTCTTAGTTTCTCATAAAAGGTCTTTTTTTGTTTTTTTAGTGATTTTATTTTTATCTAAAAAAATTATTCAAACATAGCAAAAAACATAAAGAGATCTTTTTTTTATCAAAAAAAGCACATCCAAACAAACTATTGTTATTTTCAAGGTAAAGTCTAGAAACCCAATTTAAACCGGGACTTGTTACTTTAAAAATATTTATAATAGTGCTTAAACTTTTTCATATGTGCATATTAGTGTAATGTGCTAATAGATATTTATTTATTTTATGTGAAAAGTCTAAATAGATCATTTAATATTAAATTATGTTCATTTTTATCGATTATGTTTTAATATTTGAGGTTTTTTAATGATATTATAGAGTTCACACATATAATTTTTCATTAAAAAATGAATATTCATTATCAAATTATAGTAATTTGCGAATGTTAAAAGGTTTAAAGATCATTCAGTATGTTTTAAATAACAGACAAAGTGCACATGAGCTAAAGTTAAAAGGGGTTTCTAGACTTTTATTTTTAGTTCATTTTTATTACCTAATCAAACATAGTCTCATGATATATTTTAGTTGAAAGGTAAGAATGGAGAGGAAATTACAAGTGAGTCCTCTATCTAATGGTAAAGTGTCCATGTCTCAATAAATTGTGGGAGGTCGTCAGCTCGACTTTTATCCACACTCCTATTTCCTAATATCTTAATAAAAAAATGGGGAGGAAATTATAAAAATTGTTTAGATGAGTTTCATCCATAGAATTATAAATAGAGCTCATCATTTTTCTTACACATTGGTGACAATAAAATTTGAACATACGACCATAGAAAGCTCACGAACCCCTCCTCACTATCTTACTCCTAGTGGTTTATACATAGGACTTTTAAATCTTGAGACTCCACATTTCTAAGAGACCAAATCAAGGATTTACTAATGAAATAATTCACAATTGGCTTTTTTAATATAATTTTAATTCATTAATGGTATAAAAAAATTTTAACCTGTTAGTCAATCATGTAGTGTCACATTAGTAAAAGTGGTTACGTCTCTCATCCACTACTTGAAAAGTTATGTAAATGAAATTATTTGATTGGATAACGATATGAAAATATTTTACATTGTTAGTGTAACAAAATTAAACTCTCATTTTTTTTAGGATGTGTTTGATTTGAGAGTACAAATGAGAAAAAAAAATTTTGTATGATTCTCATGTGTTTTACATATATATAGTTTATTCATAAAAATTTTCCTCACATTTTTCCTCTCAACCAAATATATTCTAAGAATTACTTCTATTAAACTTTAACCATGTACTTATTTCAAACACTAATATTACTTATTATTTTAAAATTTTAATTTTAATATGAGTTTAATTTTAATATCCTGATAATGTAAAAGAGTTTCAGTTATCCAATTAAATCTCTTCTTTGTATGATTTTTCAAGTAGTAGAGGTTGAAAGTAACTATATTTACTAATGTGTCATTATATGATTGAATGAATATATAAGTTTTTACATTATTCAGACATTCCAATTAAATCCTTTTAATATATTATCCACATAAAAGTCTTTTACATAATATTTAATCAAATTTATATATTTACCTAATCTTTCAAGTAATAATTATAAGAGTTCATTATATTTATTTATTTGAATTGACCAATTTTTATAAGTTGACAAATGGACTTTAGATTCTTTTATTGAGAAAATTTTAGAATAATTATAATTGAATATTTTAATTAAGGTACAAATTATATATTTCAACTACAAGACCTAGCATAATTTGGAGCTATCTAAATTGCTTAAGCATTTAATTAAATTCACAACTATAAGATTTATGTCTCAAAAATTGATCACGGCTCCTAGCGGTATACACTATGGGTTCACCCAAAAACAGCACTTTGTTCAATGTTTATGAAATATATTTCTTACATGTGTATTTAAAAACAAAAAAAGAAAAACTGCTTAAAGTCCTTGTTTTCCTTTTTCGGCCGTCCACAGATTTTCATGGGATATTCTTTTTGGTTTCTTGCACGTTTTATTGTACTTTAGTGTGAGGAGGATCTATGTTGCCGACACCAGTTGAATTCTATGATCAATATATAATTTTTAAAAAATGAAAAATTCATAAAAATCTAAGCATATTTTGAATTTCCGAACCTGTGCATAGATAACCTAATAAAAAAATGTTTACATTGACTAATGATAAAGATAAATAAATTGTTTTTAAATGTTTAATTTTATAAAATAGTATTTAAAAGATATAAAATTAACAAGAGATCGATCTTATTCTTTTAAAAGATTATTAATTTGTTACGCTATGTCTGGCTGAAGCAATTGACTTCAGTTAGTCAAAACAATGTCAACTATTTAACCAAAATGTCACAAGCCAATTATTTTATCTTTTTATTTTTATTTTTATTTTTTGTGGGTAACATGAGTAAGAGAAATGATACGTGACATCTTTATACATACACCAACTACTTACACCCAGCAAAATGACAAAAGTGGAGTATGGGGATGGTATGGATATGGAGAGACAAATTTGGCAATAAAAGAAAAGGAAACCCAGCGTGCACATTTGGCAAGAAAAGGAAAAAAGAAAAAAATAATAAAAACCACCACACGTGCACATTTGACAGTCCTTCTCTCTCAAAACGGAAACGACCACAACCCCACCTCTCCCACATTAGAACCTATGTTTGTGCATGGTCTCACTTAATCAAACAAGTCACAAAAGCTTTCATTTCGCCTACGTTCGTGCCCACGCTCTCTCCCCCTTACTCTATCTCTTAATCTTTCATTTCCCATTCGAATTATAACCCATTGTTCGCATTCTTGCTCTGACTATCGTGTTATTCCTTCTGCATTTTCATTGTAAGTATTAAAGAGCTACATTTTTTTGTAGAAGATTTACTATATTTGGTTTAGGTTACACCTTTATGTTTAAGGTTTACAACTTTTTGTTGTTTACATAATTTTTTTCTGAAACGTATTTAGTGGATGCTCATTTGGCTTGGAAGTTTTTTGGACTTTTTTGAAGGGTTTAGATGTTTTTTTAGTATGGTTTACTGGTTTGGTGTAGTAGCTATCCTCAAAAAGGTTTCAAATTTTTTTGTTTAGGGTTTACGATTTTGTGAGAAAGGTTTACAACTTTTTTGTATTGATTTACAACTTTCTGCATTGGTTTTCAACTTTTTGTGTTTTGGATTTGCAACTTTATGAATGAGGTTTACAATTATTTTACATTGGTTTATAACATTTTGAAAAAGGTTTACAACTTTTTTTGTGGTGATTTACAACTTTTTGTGGTGGTTTACAACTTTTATTGGATTGGTTTACACCTTTTTGTGCACTAATTTATAAATTTATGAAAAAAGTTTACAACTTTTGTACATTATTGGTTTACAACATTTTTGTGAATTGGTAAAGTTATTTATAAATAAGGTTACAACTTGATGAAAAAGGTTTTTCAGGGTTTTACATGATTTAAAACTTTATGAAAAAACGTGTTGAACTTTTTGAGCATAGGTTTACAACTTTATGCATTGGTTTACAATATTTTGTGCATTGGTTTACAATATTTGCGCATTGGTTTACAAGTTTTTGTACATTGATTTACAAATTTTTGTCCATGGTTTACAACTTTTTATGCGTTGGTTTACAATTTTTGTGCATGGTTGAAAACTTTTTATTCACATATATTTAGCTTTTTGGTACATCAATTTCTATATTTTTGTGTGTGTACTTGCTTACCTATTTTGGATGGCTCTGGCAATTTGTTTATGGATTTAAATTAGTGATATAATAGTTAAATATTTTATCATTTTGTTTTTCAGCTGCATCTTAAAGATGGATCATCGCAAGAGACTTGAAGTTGCGTAGGGCAATGGATGGAAAGGCTAGACTTGTAAGTGTGCTGCAATTAGAGGATTTATCAATGTTTCATACAATAGTTGTTTATGTTAGTTTGTTGGGTTGGGCATAATTAATGATGATATTGTGTAAGTTAATATTTTGGTTATGTTTGGTGAGGTGCAGCCTATTCATGTCGATGCTCCTGCAATTATTGTTGATTTGTGGGATAAGAGTTTAAGTGTCCTTCAAAAGAGGTAGTTCAAGCCATGGGCTTTGGAGACTTTTTTAAACTGAAGATGAAGCAAAAAAAAAGGATCTTCATCTTGGAGGTCATAAAGGCATTCGATCATGTGAAGCGGTGCATCCATTTCAAGGAATAGTCCATACCTGTTATGGTCGAATCTATGGGTTTAGTGCTTGGGCTTCCTTGTTTTGGTAAGTTAACTAAACTTGGTAGAAATGTTTCATTTTGTTTTCTCTTTTCAAATGTAGGACGAGTTAGTATGTTATGATTACATGAAAAAATTTTATATGTAAAGGTAAGGAAGTCAGGCAAAATGCATCAAATAAGGATATGGTAGTTGTGGAAGAGTTCCAAAAAACTATCAAGGAGTTAAAGATGATTATTCGAGAGGGCACAATAGATGACAGGTTTAAGAGAGCCTTCATCCTTTATGTCCTATGCACATTCGTTGCCGACTATGAAGGGTTCAACAACTTTGAAGTTGCCTGTGTAGTTGATGTTGATGACCCCACAAAATACAATTGGGGTAAACTCGTTGTTGACACCTTGGTTGACAAATACAAGGCAGGCAAAGGGGAGGTGAGGTCTATTGGAGGGTGTGCCTTCTTCTTCCTGATATGTCACATTGATGCAAGTTTATGTCCATAATTAGTGGTGCAAGCACAAGTTAATTAATTAAATTTATGTTGTCTTTTAATAGGTTTGGTACCCATTCAGTATTTGGCTTGTCTTCAGGAGACAATGACCCTCCACTAGTCAAACATGGACTAAGGAGGTGTCCAAGCTCGATTCAATGAGTCAGAGGAGGGATGAGGAGGTACATTGGTGCTAACCTTTGTGTATTTTAGCGCCTGTTGGTAATTCACAAGGTAACTGTAGACAAGTATTGTGAACTCGAGTTTAACCCCTTTTTTCAGGGTCTCCTTAACCCTAATAAGTACAGTGTTGATGGTGCTGTTAAGGAGTTTCTTGACACCTACTTTGAGTATGAGATATTTGGATTTGCTTGAAGGAGATAGTTGTGTATATTTTATTTAGACAATTTGTCCTTACACACCAATGGTTTAAATCTAAATTAACACATTCAATTATCTATATACAAGACCTCAAGGAAATGGTCAATGGGGTCATTCAAACGACGTTGAAGCGGCAAAGAGAGAGGAGGGAAGGGAAGGTGAGCTCTTCAGAAAGCTCCTTCTAAGGCAAAGAAGGTTTCTTCTTTAGCAAAGAAGGTGTATGTTGCACAAAAGTAGTCATTCCCTCCACCAAAGAAGGCCCGATTGGGAGCTTCCATTGATGAAGATTTCACTGGGACTCGTAATACTCCTTCTTCCTAAATCTGAGGACATTGGAGGTAGTTTGAGTGAAGGTACAATTGCTGTGAAGGAGCACTTCTACCTTGAGGGTCCTTCCATAGTAAGTGCACATTTTGTTCTTCTTTTGTTTATGTTAATTTCATTTGGTGGAAGGTGATAGCATGTCATGGGTTAGAGTTTATCATATTTTCATGGTTTATAATGAAATTAAACAGGAGACACACTCAGATCCACATGGAGATGTGGAAAGAAGTCCTTCCCAAGTGCAGTTGATGGTGATGCCCAAGGATGTTCCCTTACCGAAGATGTTGCCTTGTCCCCTTCCCAAGTCCTTCCGTTTGAGGTAATTGGTATTTTTTATAATAGTTGTGAGGGTTGGTTTGTTCACGTTTTGTGTGGCCTCTGTATCACATGATCTGTACACCCATTGGTTAATGATATATTGTGTGCTTGTTTAGGAGATGCTTGCGTTGATTGTCAACCCATTATCCATGGCCAGGGAGGACAAAATTCAACTTCAACTTCACTTCCCAAACACTCACAACTCTCTTTTACAATATTTTCATATGAGGTTTACAACTTTTTTTGTGCTGGTTTACAAATTTTTCATATGAAGTTTACAATTTTTTTTGTGCTAGTTTATAACTTTGTGTGGGCTAGTTTACAAATTTCTGTGTGAAGGTTTACAACTTTTTGTGTACTAGTTTACAACATTTTGATATGACGTTTACAACTTTTTTGTCTTTTAATTACAACTTTTTCATATGAGGTTAACAACTTATTTTGTGTTGGTTTACAACTTTTCATTAATTAACTATCTTGATTTCATTGGTTAGGGAATTGTTAGTGTTGATAGACATTTCCTCCACCTCGACGAGGTTCAAACTCTAGCACCCAACAATGGATAAGCAACATTGTATGGAATTTAGAAACCATGTTTTTTTATGATTATGCTAAGCCACTTGTGACCAATTGTCTTGTCCTTTGCTTGTAGGTTGTTTCCATTCATACAGGATACCTTAATTTTTATAAGAATAAAAAGGTGAACCTCACAGATTCTCTCTGATTTCTTCCTCCAGGTATTTACTAATCTCTTTTAGCATTTCATGTTAATAAATGAGATTGGTGAACTTATGTGTTTAGGGTATGGATATCCCTATCGATATAAATGTTTTTGGTTATGTTACTATAGAAACAGTGGCGTACAATGTTGATAAGCACAAGAGGGGAGGCCCCCTATTAGACCCTGGACTATGGAAGTCCTATTTTGATGGGGATGTGTTGAGTCGCAATCTGGTATGGTATTTTCCTAAGTCCATGGTAACATCATTTGGCATATATAATTTTTATGCATAAAGTTTCATGAGTGCCAATGCATTGTTATTAAATGGCATTGCTTATTTGCTCCTTGCGTGTATAAAGAGCATTGGTTGTGTTATGTCCTCAATCGTGAAGCCAAAAAGGTGTATATTTTGGATACACTTGGACATGGTAATGATGATGCCCAAAAAAGCGGGCCAAAAGTTTACAAATGAAAAGGATGTCCTAGACGATCTCATTGTATGTTAATTATTTTGATAAATTTATTTATGCATCACTTTTGAGTTCTTGGATTCTAATTACCAACTGCAATTCACACTAATGGTGATTCAATTTGGCAAGTTATACGGTTCAAGGAGTTAATGCAGTGTTGAGCCAACAATTTACCCAGCATTTGAGCTTGACCTGAAGATAGAGTCCCTCCTATACAACCAAATAAGTGAGTTATCACATACCCTAACATTTGCCTCCACTACCAGTAAATATGGCTTTCTTGTATAAAGTTTATTATCTCCACATTCCATCAAGACAATTATGGAATATATCTAATGAAGTACATGGAGATGTGGGATGAGGTCACTACGTATGAGTGACCATGCCTGTATGGGATGAGGTAAGTTGCATGTTTTCTTTGGATTCCTTTAAATACTTATTAAGTAGTCCTGGATGGATAATTGTTGATGTTTTTGACTACACGACTGCTGGCTCACATTCGGTGTGAGTTATTGGTTGGGTGGGTGATGGACAAGGAGAACAAATATAGGGATCATGTACTTTCATCAGTTGAACCCCAATTAAAAGTTGTTGTAGGCTTTGTTCCTAAGCTGGTGATTGTCTTGCTGTTGAAGGTAGTGCAGGCAAACCCACTCAACAAGAGCAAAAGGTGTATTCAGAAGAGATAGCAGCGGTTCATCAGCTAACCACCCCATATACCACATTACATGCTAGGCCCAGGACACGGAAGAAGACAGGGCATGTGGATTGATTTCTATTACTCCTAATTTAAGTATATATTTGTTTGGGTGTTTCCACCATTCTTTGTAGCCATGTATATAATCTTTGCATAGTTTGTATTCGTAGATGGGTTTGGGACTTAGGTATATATTTGTTTGGATTTTTCCACCATTATTTGCACGCGTGTATATAATCATGACTTAGTATAGTATCTATTTGTAGATGGGATGACAATATGTTGATATGTTGTGTTGAGGGAAAATAATATGTTTGGATCACAATTTGTGTCCAGGGAACAATGTTATAAACAAAAAGTTGTGAATTAGTGATTGCAATGTTATAAACCTCTAATAAAATGTTGTAAACCTCTATGGAAAATACAAAGACTCCTAAACCTCTTAACCGATGTGATTAGAAAAAAAAAGTTGTAAACTAGTGATTATAACATTGTAAATCTCTTAATAAAATGTTGTAAACCTCTAACCAAAAAGTTGTAAACCTCTTGCAAAAAAGTTATAAACCTTTGTTTAAAAGTGTAAACCTCTTTAAAAAGGTGTAAACCTCTGATTAAAAAGGCGTAAACCTCATAATACAAAGTTGTAAACCTCATAATAAAAAGTTGTAAATCTCTGACAAAAGTTGTAAACCTTTGTTTAAAAGGTGTGAACCTCTGACAAAAAAGATGTAAACCTCTGATTAAAAAGTTGTAAATCTTTGAATACAAAGTTGTAAACCAATACTTAGATGTTATAAACCTCTGATCACAAATCAAACACCGACTACAAGGCTGATGTGTGGCCGGTCTAGCATGGAAAAAGGGGGGAAGGAGGGATAATGTTGCTTTTTCAAGGCTTGGGAAATGTGCTAGTGTGCTTCCAAGACTTGAACAAAATACCAAGACTTGACTCCTATATATTTAAGCAAAGTTTTACCTTGCTCTCCCCCACCAATCTGGCCACAACACTCACCCTTCCCCACACTCTCAGTTGTCATACACAATCACTCCAAATACATACTCAAGTGGAGGTTTGGGAATGCCAAAGATAAAAGGCAAATGGTGTTACATTGTGTGATTTCCAATTAATAGCTCACAATGCATGTACACCTAAATTGTGGCATGAGCATGTAACAAGATGAAAGAGGGTACACATGCCATTTCATTTTATGAAGTACATATAGTTACTCCTCATGGCAATAGTGGACAGTGCACAAACGAACATGGCATGGGCATGTAAACTAGAAAAGAGGATACAACCTATCTTATAAATGAAAGGAAAAGTGTTTACATGGCTCATGGCATGTCCATGAGGAATCATCAAAAAGGGTCATGCTCTTCGTTCAACTAGTACAGATAGAATCTTGAGGGCCCATGTTGTCGCCAGGAGTAACTGAACTAGGATTGTTGATCTTTCGTTTATATCAGAAGGAACTTATAATTATGATTTTATTCATAAGTGACAACGCATGTAAGAGGATGTTTTATTGGGGAGTAATCTCCAGTTGTCTGTTTTTCTATGACTAATTACATGGAGATGAAATCTATTCTTATAAAATAACAAATACCCTGAAAGGGCTCCTGATGTGCTAAACATAATGCCATGTAATAATTTTTAAATGAGTGAGCATCAATCTTATTATTTAGTAGTGATCTTCATCAAATCACCGTTAGTAGCATAGTTCAGGCTGGTTTCTATGGCCTTGAAGACGCGTCATTTCAATGCTATCAAATGCACTTCTCCGACCCTCACAGAATCAATGACCTTTTTTTATTCAGCTGATTTGCATCCGGTTATTCTCGTGTAGAATCATATTAATCGCCTTCTCTAACATAAATGGGTTGTCTGTTATTATAGTAATGGAACGATGCTTTGGGATTCTTTAGTAATTGGTAATCAACTCGATCCTTAGCCTATTACTATCCTCCTAATATGCCCATTCTTGCTCATATGTGCAGATGTTTCCCATAGAGAAGCACTTTTGAGGGCGCATATCATATTTGAACATGTTCTTTTCTAGAACCCGCACTCGACCCATGCAATCAAATATCTTATCAATAGAGTAAAGTAGCATGAGATGAATCTCCCAATAGGAAAGGTTTATGCCATCCATGCATAACACGCTTATACTAAGATATTTGAGCACTAAGTCCCCAACAACAAGTTTTAAGTGCTTGTATTTATAGGAAAATTGTATATAATATGATACACAATACGCTCAGTGCTTTATAAGTGAGAGAATTGGTGGAAACTTCCAATTTGTGTGTGAATAGTGACTAAATAGTGGTAAAGCTGAGGCTTCTAATCACATGGGAATAGTGTCGTCTTTTGAAAGGTTATGTTCGCATTATTTTCAAATTTTTGGAATCCTGAATGCTTACTTTGTAGAGTAAGCGTGGTAATAGTTGGGAGGTTATTTTCTAAGAGTGTTCACATACTACCACCTAGGATACAATGCAAATTGAGCGCTTGATTGTATCCACTTGATCACATGGCAAAGGTTGTGGGGTTTGGAAGGATGTGTGCATGCTTTCACGTGCACATCATCTCTGGATTAATGGATGCATGCTCCCCTTCACGAGGGCACAATGCGGGCTACATATGGTACATTTATGCCCATTGTTTATAATTAACTTCAAGTGCAAACAATAACTACTACCCTAAACCATTAACAGCATAAATGATTCCAGATACATCCTACGTGGTCCGCGGTGGAGTTATAAGAAGCAAAGAAGTGATGAAGGAGAATTGCAAGCAATTAAAGCTGAGTGGAATTATAGGGTGGAAGATCTCAAGATCTACAGGCTGACTTGTTAGATCTTGGACTAAGGTGCAAATTCCAAGCTTCATTGTTAAAGACTTATGGCAGAGAGCCACAAATACAAGTGAAATGGAGCAAGCTCTACGTTTATCAGGCTTGAGAATAATATAATGGCCTTAATGGCATGCTTTTCCATGCTAAGATATGCACAAATTTTGCAGAGGCAAATGGGAGAAGTTTAACCTTGCACGAAGAAGACCTAATCCTATAGAGGAATGAGTATTTATTAAACTAGAGGATGAGTGTGGAATGTTTATCTGATGTATTTTAATCTTGCAGGCAATGAATGAAGGTAGCATACAACTAATTGAATGAGTATGAGTACCTTATTAGGGGTTGTACTTTCGTATCATATTGGTTAAGAGTAATTAAATATTTGTGATTTTTCCAAATGTTTACAACTTTTTTATACGAGGGTTATAACTTTTTTTTAAATCACATTGGTTAAAAGGTTTAGAGTATTCCTATTTTTCATATAGGCTTACAACCTATAAGCATAGGTTTACCCCTTTTTAATCAGTGGTTTACAATTTTTTCATACAAAGTTTACAACTTTTTTCTTATAATCACAAATCTAAAGAAGGTTAGGAGTCTTTCTATTTTCCACGTAGGTTTATAAATACAGCAAAGGTTTACAACTTTTTAATTGAGTGGTTTACAACTTTTTCATACAAGGTTTACAACTTTTTTTTATAATCACAAATCCAAAGAGGGTTAAGAGTTTTTCTATTTTCCACGTAGGTTTATAAGATCTAGGAGGTTTATAACTTTTTAGTTAGTGGTTTACAATTTTTTCATACAAGATTTACAAATTTTTTTTCTAATCACAAATTTAAAGAGGTTAGGTATCTTTCTATTTTCCATAATTTATAGAATTAGTGTATAGGTAATAAAAAAGTGTTGCCTTATGTGGAATATTTAAGAGTACACATGGGTTACCTCCTCCAGTGATGCATAATCCACCTATGCATCTATCAACAACACCGTTGATGTGCCATCAAATAATCCACCTAAAAATATAATCACAATGAAAATAATTGTAACATAGAATCCCATTATCTTGTACAAGACCCAAGATAATTATTCATTACTCCATGTTGTAGCCACTATGCAAAATGTATCATCTTCTCCTGCACTCAAACAAAAATGGAAAAAAAATAGTAATCAGATTATAAATTATATAGAATAGTAAATACCATTACAAGATCACTAAATTGGGGCTATGTTGGTGATAGTTGTAGCTATAAAAAAAAACAAGAAGCAAAGATGAGCCACCAATGTCTAAAAATGCCACCTGCATGGAAATATTTTATTGGTTAGTGTAACAACTAGGTGGATCAATTGATTCATTGGCATTGTGCTTGAATCCCTACTAAGTAGTACGCTACTTAGTGACAAATCATTCATAGAAAGATCTTGACTATGTGATTCAAGCACCTGCAAAAATCCACCACATTGTTGGTCTAAACCATGTGACAGGAGAAAGTAGGAATCATTATTGGCATTCTCAACACTTATGTTGGAGCCAACACCCGAGCTATATAATAAATAAAAAACAATAGCACAAACAAGACAAAGTGTAAATAATAATTCATAACCCACTGTATAATCAATATAACTTACCAAGCACAATACTCATGTACAAGCTGAAAGAAATATGCTTACTAATCAGTAATAAGTTCTACCCAACAAATAATTTTATTCATAATATACAGTCCACATCAATTGGAGTACAATATAACTACTAGGGAGTGGTGATTTACATCTAATAGTCATGAGAGGGCATGGCTAATTCAAGAATACAAATTGACATAGGGTTTTATTATTGAAGGTACTATGACAACTGCATAATAATGCCATAAAACCCTCAATCAAATTTGCAAATTAAAAGTAAGTTCAGTGTGCACACACACCATAGTCCTTTCATCAGTTACATTGGCATGTCTCTGAACTCAACATATGACTCCACAGAGACGTTGCTAGCACATGGCTGGAAACGTGGCCTCAAATGATTCCTACAACATTGAATGGAAAGAGCATATTAAACATAACAAATGAGTCCATATATACAATATTAAAAATAACATCGAGCAAGGCATGAGAAGATATGTAAATCACCTTGATTTGCAACTTCTTCTGTGCCAGTATTCCTTCTTGCTACACTTTTGCACCGTTTTTTCCAATTCAGAAACTTTTCTCTTCGATGGTGGTTTGCCTTCATGTCGTTTACGCACAAGGCTATGGATTTGAAAATGCTCATTTGCACACCCCACGCCAACATTACCACCAATGCCATCACCTTTTACGAAGCGTTCAACTCAGCAATGTCGGCATTAATTGCAAGCAAGCATGTAATTTGTCAAGAGTGCAATGAACATGATTGCTCCCAGCCTTAGAAGTTGCGGCCAATTCTCCACTTATAGAAATACCTAACCAATTTATCATACCTTTCCATGTTAGGCATACACTCTGTAGAATTTTTACCAATCTTTATGTATGTGTGCCTCCTTTTTATCCTTTTGCTCCATCTTGAAAGAATGTACTTAACTTCACCTCTTTTATCCTTTCAAAAGATAGGACACAAAGGAAATGTCTACACGTGATCCCTCTAAACTAAAACAACAAGCATTAGCAGCTGAATATCATGGTTGGCATGATTAAAGACAACCTCAAAAAGTTTCTCCTGGTTGACTAAATAATGCACTTCCTCCACCACCTCAAAAGTCAAAATTGTACTGTACACTGATTTCACACTTGGAACACAATTCATTTTCCCTTTAAATTTGGCTTGCACTTCGTGAAATTTAGCATGGGTATACTCCTCCTGAATTGTTGTTCAATAGGGGAGCTGAGCCACAAGGGATGATTGTGTTCATGGATTTTAAATCAACTTCAACCTCTTTTCAACCTGCTCCTCATAGCGTTATCGTATTGCTTTACAAATTGTTGCAAGCTTGTGTTCGAGTTTACATACCCATCAAAGAAGGAGTGTATGCTCTCACTTCTTTTTGTAGTGGAAAGCTCCTAAAAATCCTTCTTTAACTAGATGGGCACCCACTTATGTCGATGCTCAAATAGGCCACACAACCATTCATTATTCTCAAGCTCATACTCTCTGACAAAGGTAGCCCATCTATCTTCAAATTCTTGCTCCCCAAAGTTTCATGCACAACTTCCTGCAAACCCCTTTTAATATTGTAATATTCAACATGTCCTTTAAACTTTTTTAGGACCTTCTTCATTTTATGGCACAAACACCACATATGCTGGGTGTATGTCATAATGATCCTTATCACCTTTTCCATCAACCTACATTGATAAGTCACAATACCACTGGGTGGCTTAGAAAGCAAGCATGTAATCCAACTATGAAATAACCAGACAAAGGAGTCAGTGTTTCAGTTGACATTAGTGTCACAACTTGATTTGGGTATTGACTCACGTAGAAAATCTCATCCCCACATAAGCCTCGTGACCCGATTCCTCTATATAACAGTAAATCACAAAACGTTCAAAATATAAAATCTTTTCTACATACAAAATCATCTGTCTTTAAGACATATAGTCATGATTTTTCAAATTTCAGTCTCATATTGTTTTTTAAAGTGTGAATTTATGGTGTCAACAAGTATAAAAAAAATTCTATCCTAAACAACCTCTATAAATAGTAAATTCTTATAATAAGTTCAAGCATAGCATACATATGCAAACCATAAATCATGTGGCATGGTCGGATCCTACCTGCATCTATATTGGAGCACTTAGACAAACTATAAGCACTTCACCAAGTGAAGCTTACCAGAAACTATAGTACTACTGAAGGATGGTGATTAGGAAAAATTAGCGCAGCTCTCTCGTGAAACAGGAGAAAGGAGAGGGTGAGTTTTGTGCAAAGCTTAGTGAGTGAACATTCTAACCCCCTTCATGGGACATCAAAGAAGTAATGCATGAAATCATACTAACATTCATAATACTCAAAAGTCATACATAATCAAATATACATACATATATATATATATATATATATATATTAAATATACATTTTCAATTTATCATTTCATACTTGAAATCATATAAACTCATAATGTAATAGCTCATAAGAAATAATAATCTCTGAATTCTGAAATATCATAACAATAAGTCTCCAATCTGGTTTCTTACGAACCTAATTGAGCACCTAACTAGGTCCCAAGTCTCTTATCTATGAATAACAATAAGTCTCTAATCTGTGGTTTATAAGAACCGAATTGGACACCTAAATAGGTTTCATTCTCTGCTCTAATCCTGAGATTACCCTCAGGCAACTTGGTACTAAGGTTAATGATCATACAACCATTAACTTACCGTCTATTTCTCTATAGCTCCGTCTAAACTAGTCTATTCACAACTCAAGTAAATCTGAATCTTTTTAAGTCTCTAAGTACTCTAAGAGCTTAGAATCCCTCTAACTCTAACAGTTTGACCTTAGCATAACTATGACTATGAAATCATACATGGTGATTTCAAGTCCACAGAATATGTTTCCGCTAACTGTCTAAGTCATACGAGATTCGTGCTCTAAATCCTTTTATGTCTAATTTCTAATTATTTCTCATTAACAGTAACTCGTGGTACTCTAAGAACTTTGAATCCACCCATTCAAAAGTCTAACCTTAACATAACTGTAGCTATGGAATCATATCTAAGGGATTACCCTTTGTAGACATTTGTGATTCTATACCTCCACAGTATGTAGCGTCAATCGTTCTGAATCTTGAATATTCAAGCTCTAAAACTCTTTGATTGATTATCTAAATCATATTTCCAACTGTCAAGCTTTTCATAAATTAGAAAACTGAATATCATACTTCAAAATAGCAAAGTTTGCAATCATAATTCCATCCTCTTCTCTAAACTGCATATATAGGTATAAAACTATTTCATATACATAACTTATTTTAGTTTAACATTCATAAAAGTGTTCCATATTCACAATTATAATCAAATACACTTAAAATCAGTTCAACAAATATGGTCCCATGCATTTTATCAAAAATATATTTCATGAATAACTCTAGATCTCAGAATAACTCTATTCTAACCCCCATCAATGGTGGAAGAACATTATGACATAAGAACAAGGAGGAACAGAAAGATCTAACCCCAAGAATAAGGAAGAATAGAGGAAATAGGAAGAAAAATTGGTAGAATCTCTTACCTTTGAGCTTTGGAAGTGAAAGATTGGTGCTAGATTGATGAAAATGGAGTGAGAGAGAGTTATGAGACGAGGGTTTCATGTTTGGAGGGTGTGAGGGTGCATTTGGAATGGTTCGGACTCGAAATGGGAGGGTTTTATAACCTATTGACTACTTCATGCTATCAGAGAGTATAAAATCATCCATTGAACCACCTTCCTGTTACCTGACTCATAATGGTCTTTTACTTATTTACATTTCTTAATTTTAACATTTAACTTTAAAACATAAATTTAAATAAGGAAATATCCCCTATTTGGATTCAAATAAAATATAATAGAAATCAACATCCCAACAATTAAAAATCTAATTTTTGGATTTTAGTTCAAATTTAAGAATTTCGAAGATTTTATAAACTTTTGAGCTAAAAATGAAATGTTTAAAAATTTCATAAAATTCATTAAAAATCACTCTTTATCTTACTTTTCTCTAGGAACAATTACCGGACTTTTGATCCCAAAAATGTGACTCTATCATATAGTCTTCCAAGGAGATATAAGATCTAGACTTAGCAAATTCAGAATTAAAATGACAGGTAAGGTAACTGGCACCCTTCTAGTTCCAAAAAAAATTTCTAACATTTTCATTTAAAACTAGGGTACTACAACTAGCCCACATCCAAGCAGAATTGATTTCCTACAGTGATTGACTCCCACAAAAGCAGCAAACGGCATGTCATACTTATTTGTTAGGTATGTTGTGTCAAAGCTAACAACAACCCCAAATACTCGTATGGCCTGCCCTTGCATCTGTCCAAAATATATTTCTTACTCGAAACTCATCATCTAAGTATATCTTATACCAGAAATCACTATTTTTCGCCTTCATCTTTGAAAAGTACTCAATCAAGGCTTTTGCATCACCTCCCTTTCCAATTGCACGCCTCTGTTGTCCATGTAGTTCCCCACTTCCCTTTCACTAAATGATAAGTTTTCATACCCACCAGACTCTTTCACAAGAGTTTGAAATGTCTTTGTGATCCTCACCCCTCCAGAATCGCTTAATTCAATAGCCCTCTTCACATGGATACTTAAGCTCTTGTGTGCATTCAGCATTCTTGACTTGGTTGGGCTAACAACATGGTTGTGATCAAGCATAACTTTATTCATGCACCATCTACCATCAGCTGTCTTCCTTGCTATGATTTTCGCATCACATTCTGCCTGCTTAGTAGGCCACACCCTCAATGTTCTAAGGATTTTTGAGGCATGTCTTCCCTCCCGTGAACATGAAAGTAACATGTAATTTAATTATCCATCCAAATCCTTCCTTCAATTTCTTACTTTGAACTCAAAACCTATATTGCTTGAATAATTTTTGTAGAATGCTCGCACTTCCTCATCTGAATTAAATACCATCCCAACAACAGGCACCTCCATCTCATGATTCACTTCATTATGATCCATCTAACTTCAATATGAACATCAGCATCAACATTCATGAATTTCTCCATTTTGTGCACTTTTTTATAACAACAAACATGCAACAAAAACTAAATCACTTTATAATTATTTCCCCAACTTCACAAACTAGTTTACAATTTTTTCCTTCATTGATTTAAAACTTCTAATGAAGCAATTCACAACTTTGAAAAGACTCTGAAAAAAAAATACAACAAAAAAATCACCATGCATGTCTTCTTCAGTTTACAACATTTTTAAAAAGGTTTACAAATTTTTGCTCATGGGTTTATAACATTTCACCATTGGTTTCCAACTTCCATCCATGCAATTACATCTCAACCTTTCACTATTAACACTAGCTGCCAACTTCTAACAGAGCCATTGATAGTTTGTTTTGTTCCTGATGAGACTAATAAAAATGAAAAATACATAAATACCAATGTATAACAAGAGTTTACAACATTTTTGAAAAAGTTTACAACTTTTTGCTCATGGGTTTGCAACATTTTACCATTGGTTCACAACTTCCTTCCTCGCATTTACACCCACGTTTCCACTATTAACGTTAGCCCACCTTGTAGAGAGCCATTCCTAGTTTGTTTTGTTGTTGAAAAGACTCTCATAATAAATTTATATATATATAATTCTCATGTATAATAGGAGTTTGCAACATTTTAAAAAAGTTTTACAACTTTTTGCGGCATGGTTAACAACTTTTTTCCACACATTTCCCATGCTTAACACGAGTTTATAACATTTTTACAGGTTTACAACTTTTTGATCATGAGTTTACAACAATTTACCACTGTTTTATAATTTCCTTCCACGTGTTCACAACTCATCTTTAAATATTAATGTTAGCCTTGACATTCTAACATAGTCATTCACAGTTTGTTTTCTTGCTGAACATATTCTAAAAAGAAAACTATATTTTCTAACATCAACCACAAACACATGAAGAATCATACTGGAAATGATGAACTCACATACCTTACAAACAAAAACTCATTCATAATCTTGAACCAGTCTAGAAGATATCGTTTTTCCCTCTCCTGTGCTTCCTCGAAAAATTTATAGAAAAACACAAATGAAATGAGCTATGATCAATAGTTATGTATGGTTTTTTGCACTGAAAACATAAGCTGGTTTTGTGCTCTTCTTTTCTTCCTCCCAATGCCACGAACGAGAGCTATGAGTGGGTGGGAGAGTTGAACTAGAAAAGCATAGAGCTTCGATGGGTTGGTGAGAGTTTTCCCTCTTTTTTGCTCCTTAGACCCTCAAATGTTCTCAATCCATTTTTTTTTTTAAAGTTTTTCCTTTTCTTACTTTGGGTTTCCTTTTCTTTTGTTGCCAAATTTGGCCCTCCATCTTCATACCATCTCTATACATCACTTTTGTCGTTTTGCTGTGTAAGTAGCTGATGTATGTATAAAGATAGTCACGTATCATTTCTCCATGAGTAAAGATCAAAACAAAAGAAGAAAGCAACCACAGCATAGATAAGTCACACCCTTAGCATCTTGCAACAGCAAATGGTGAACAACCGAAATGGGTTAGGGCCAACATCATGTCCACACTCTATTTGCTACCCAGGAAACTAATTCTAATAGCCTGTTACGAAAGTTAAAAGAAAACTAGCTAAGCCAATAATTAAGTTTAAATATAAAGACTAAGCTAACTTTTTTATTTCATTGCTCTTTTTTTGTATCCAAAAGGAATGCATGTATAATAGTGAAAGGTATTCTAGAACCTTTTATTTAATAATAGAATATTCTTACTAGATATTTCATCCTATCACTAACGACTCATATCCTAATTTTAGAATGTTCCTCTTAGATATTATTCCCTAACATTACCATTCTCATGACACCAACCTTGTCCTCAAGGTTGTTACAAACAAAGACAACAATTTTAAGTACCTAAAAATGATTAATCGTGAGGGACTATTTTTTTTTTCAATATCAAGTACATGAAAAGTATTTCTACCAGGATCCTATTGTTTGAGTGGGCTAAAAAAAAATTGATTTGGTCCTATGATCAGTAAAATAGAGCTTTCCATAACTTTTCTATCAAAGAGGGGCTTTTTTTTTATGCCAATATCAAAGAGGGCTTGACCAACTAATTTGGGTAGAGCAACCTTTTTTATTAGTCGAATTCCAATTTGGTACCAAACTCAGGTTGGGAGGAGGAAGTGACTCTAAGCACCCATTAGCACTAACCTCTTTATTCTTAACAGAAATAACCTAGCCACCTTAGCTACCTTCTTTCCAACATTTTTTGCAATGCCTATGCAAGGTGATAAGGACATCGCTGGCACTACAATGACCACAACAAGAGGTGAAGTTGCCCCAGTTGGTGAGGCAATTGTGGCTGCGGCACTACCAGAAAGGCTCAAGCCTTATGGGTGTTTCCTCTCATTATTGGCAAGGTGAAGGAGGCAACAGATACCATTGGGAAGAAGGTGATTAGGTAGGTTAGGGTAACCATTCTGATTCCACTTTCAAAGATAAGCCATAATTTGTTAGTTTCAACCGACCTAGTCCAGAAACCAAACATGGATTATTGGGCTTCTACCAAAAGCATGAAAGAAAGGTGGCTTCATTTGGAAGGGTTGGCCAGACTCTTAAACAAAAAGGTTAGAAAACTTTTTGTCTTGCTATCTGGGGCTTAGTTCAAGTTTTTGTTAGCCCAATTAAGCAATGGGATCATGAAATTTTTTTCATGTACTTACTATAAAAAAAAAAAGTCTCTTAGGTAGCATTTGGTTAGTGGACGGGATAGAAAATACAGGGACATAGAGAGTAAAGATGGAGATATAAAAAATGACTGTTTTTGTATCATGTTTGGTAATAGTGTATAGAATATAATTATTATCTCTATATTATGTTTGGATACATGATAAGAATAAAAATACATAGTAAAAGAATCTTTTACCCCTCATTTAACCAACGCCATTTTTTGAGAAAACAAACTAAAAAAAACAAGAAATGTTTTCTTTTCCTCTGCATGCTAGGTTTTCTTCTTCCTTCTCCCTCATCGAGCCGTCGTATTATGCTCTCTCCTATTCTTCCTCCATTCACAGCTTGCTCTTTCATGACTTCCATGTATTTTCTTTATCCACTTTGTTCTTCTATCCATGGCTTTTACTTTCTCTTTGCCATCCATTTTATTTTTTCAGGAACCCTCTAACCTTTGGTTCTTCTTCCTTTCATGGGCGGCATCACCACCATGGCTTGTAGGTGCAAATCATCGTCATCGACAATCTCCACAGGTTCTTGAAGGTGTGGCTATAGGACAAGTTGATTCTACTCATATCTAATAGCAATGCAAATCCTAGGAGAAAGTTTTGCAGGTACCTTAATTGGAATGTAAGTTGATTCTTCCCATAACATTGATGTAGTCTAGGTGGAACATTTAAGTGATTTGATTAATTTACACATTACAACTTGCATTGATGATGGCGCGTATGGTGTGGAGCTGGTAAAGGAGCTGGCAGGGACTTGTTGGGGTGGTTTTGGGGATTTTAGGGATTGGAGCGTGGAGGAAAGGTGGTATGGGGACAAGATGTTGGTAGCAACCATTGCCATTAGGATGAGGATTTAGTCTGATCATTGTGAATGTGAATCCTATTTGCATTTCTTTTCTTTTCTTTCTTCCTTTCTATTATGCTTTGCTCTCATTCACTCACCGTCTGTGTCTATATGGGTTTGTTTCTTCTATTGGATTAGCTTTATTTTTGGGTTAATCAGATTTGGAGACCTGTAATTGACTTAATTAGACTTGTGAGCCAAGTGAAGTGAAGTGGAGTGAGAGAGTGGGACTTGGGAGTGAGTGATTAGTCAAGTAGTAGTATAAGATTGAGTGTTGTTTCTTTGTTTTTCATTGTTCTAGCAGAATAGAAGGATAAGTAAGCTTTCATTGTTAAGTCGCCTATGAGTGTTATATACTCTCCCAAATAGTGACATATTGCCATGTTCTGTCTCCAAGGGAGAAAAAAAATGCAATTCACTTTCACCTATTTATTTCAAAAGCAAAATAAATTTTCACTTCTTACCTCCTTTTAATATTTGCCACACTTTATAAAATGATAGTTCACTAATACCATTGTCTAGTAACAAAATGTCAGGGCAGATGCTAGATTCTTAGTAAGGACCTATATTAATATGAAATGTTGTTTGTGTTGTCTTAGAGGTCTTATGTAATGACTCAAAATTGTGCAAAAAAGAACTACTTATATGTGTATGAATTGAACAAAGCAATGTGACTATGTTTGTGATTTTTGTGTATATGAGATAAAGGAAAATGAGTAGAGGAGTATCAAACTTGAAATACAATGAAATAGTATAGTAAATTGGAATTCTCTGGAGGCTCTAATATGCTCTTGAACTATCAAATCATACCTACAAGGTTCAAGGAATTGGAATCAAGACCAAAGAATGGCTCCACGATTTAATACACCCCTTTGGCTCATAACATCTTATTTGAATTAATTTGATCTTCCTTTGTTATATGCAACATCATGTGAAAAGTTTACTTGAATACTGTTAGAGTGGTATGATCTCTCTTGTTTAACAAAATGAGATATTCAATTAGTCAAGATTTTCACTTTACTGATATTGTTTACACCCTTTGCAGACCTCAAATAATTGTAACTTCTTTAACTGGGCTAACAAGAAAGAAATATCAGATATTGCAACCATTATAGCTGAAGTGGCTCAATCCTCCTTTGCATCAAATCTGTTACATGAAGAATAAAAAAGAAAGATTATGAAGCTTAAAAAAAAATCTAGCGCGAGAGAAAGAAATCAAATTGGCTTGTGGTGGCTATTGTGGTGTCATGGGCAATGACATTTTTTACTGTTATGTATTGTACTAGTATTAGTATTAAGGGGTGTGTGGTTAGAGGTTTAATACTTTGTTGTTATTGACACACTCTCTGTGATGTATTTGTTGAAACTGATGAATGGATAATAGCATATAACAAACTATTGCAGAATATGGAGTTGACAATATCAAACTTCAGATATTTCATGGCTGTCCATTTTGGTTGGAAAAGTTAAAATCCACTTCTTCATCCAAACTTTGGGATTACGAAAACATTAAAAAAAGATTTTGCATTGCCTTTCATTTTTTTTCATGCAAGGTGGGTTCTGGATTACTGATGTTAGCAGGGCATAGAGATCCCACCACAAATACTTTAACTATAGCAAGCAACACTATTGAAATACTTACAAACTAAGCAGCCTCCAGGATTTGAGAGTGAAGTTGTTCCCAACCATGTCTTCAAGTTAACAAAAGCACTCTATGGTTTGAAAAGGCTCCTAGGGCTTGGTATGAAAACTGAGTACTTTTTTACTTAAGAATGGGTTCAAATGAGGTAATGTTGACATAACTATATTTACTTTACAATAAAATAGTCACTTTCTATAGTCCAAATATACGTTGATAACATTATATTTGGTGTAACTAATCATTCTCTATGTGAAAAGTTTTCCAAACTCATGCAAAGTGAATTTGAAATAAGCATGATGGGTGAAGTTAAGTTCTTTTTGAGATTACAAATAAAAAAATGAAAAGAAGGAACCTTGATCCATTAAGAAAATAATACAAAAGAGCTTTTAAAAAGTTTTAACATGGATCAACCAAAACCCATGAGCACCCGATGCATCCATCTTAAGTCATTGATGCAGATGAAAATGGTGAGAAAGCATTAGAAAGTAATTTTAGAGGAATGATTGGTTTCTTCTGTATCTTACTGCAAGTAGGCCACACATTCAATTAAGTGTGGGAATTTGTGCTAGGTTCCAATATAACCCAAGACAATCACACTTAACTACTATTGTGGTACGAGAAATGTACATCTATCAAGATTGTAGGTTTCTATGATGCTAACAATAGTACAAGTGGATGTTGTTGCTTCTTTGGAGAATGCCTCATCACTTGATCATGCAAAAAGCATAATATAGTAGCTCTCTCAATAGCTGAAGTTGAATATGTTGCTATTGCAAACTATTGTACTCAAATGCTTGTGGGAAACCAACTGGAGGATTATTGTCAGCACCCAATTTTTGATTGAGTAATAATCAATTTTAACTTGATTTCGTCTTTTGATTTAATTTTGAATGTCATGTTTAATCATTGTCAACATTATATTTTGTGGTCTCATAACTTTTTTGGAGATTTTATTTTATTTTACTTTTATTTTTATATAAATCAAAAATTGAAAATATCAAGTTCTTTTTTACTTTTTGCATTCAGTATAGTATTTTGGTCAAGAGTCCGTTAACAGTAGCCCAATCCATTTCAACCCATTTAAAAACCTAAAAAAAAAATTGTTTTTCAGCCTATTCAAAAACCAAAAATTGTTGTTATTCAACTCATTCAAAAACCAAAAATTGTGGTTATTAGCCCATTCAAAAGTTTGCTAAAAGTTTCTAAAAAAAAAAAGGAGTTAAAAAGAAAAAAAATAGTAATTAAAACTCTTATACTTTTTTTGTTTAATTATTTTACTTGCCTTAGTTGCATGTTTGTTATTTGAATTAGCTTTGTCAGTTCATTTTAAAATTAGTGCTTATCATAAAAATAAAAAATATATATATGTTTTCCTTCCAATAAACAAGGAAAAAGAATCTTTTAAAAGTTTTTTTTCTTGCAATGATCAATAATAATGATTGAGTAGCAGATCTACCTTCATTGTTATTCAAATTGTAAGGGTTTAGTGAGTAGCCAGGTGCTAACTTAAACCCTACTTAAGAGCAGATTTTGTTTTAAGAAAGTACTTCTTTGAATAATGTTTATTTTGTAAATTAAAATCAACTAACACATTTTTATGTTCTTCTCTTTTAATTAAAACCCATAAAACTCACAAGTATTTTCTAGAGAACTATGTGGCTTTGAGTTCCTCATTGTACCAGAGGATACTTAGGAGAGGCATTTGTCAAGCCAAACTTTAAATTTTTATAATTTTGTCCTCAATTTTTGTTATTTCATTTCCTCTATTTTTGTAAATATTTTAATTTGATTTTTCTCATTTATTTATAAATATTGTGTTCATTTATCTTTTTAGGTAAATCTTATATGTTTTAAGTTACTCTAATTTGCACAATTAACTTTTGGTAACTTTTTGATGGATGTATCAGGGATGCGTTGGGGTTTAATCTTCACTCTTCCCTTCATAAACAGAACTCCGGATCTAACTCGTTTTAGCATACCAGTTTTAAATTTTTTTACAAAAAAGGTTTTCCCAATGGTTTTCCTTAATAAACCTTGGTGGCGACTCCAATAAAATATTTCCAATAATATTTTTCGCCGCCCGCAATCCCAGCGACAATTATCATTTGAGGTATTCCAAGATCCCTATCTTATGTGATAATACTATTGCTATTAATCTTGCTAAGAACCCAATTTAACACTCTAGATCCAAACATATTGACATAAAACATCATTTTATTAGAGATCATGTTCAGAAAGTAATGTCGAGCTAAAGTTTGTGAATAGTAAAGATCAAATGTCTAATATATTCACTAAACCATTAGTTGATGATCGTTTTTGTTATTTGAAAAAGCTTTTGAACCTTAAAGCTTTTTAAAACTTGCATTACATGCATACATAACACTTTCTGAGTCCCCCAATGAGACTCTAAACTAGGCCTCTGAAGAAGGCCATCAAGATAAGTTCAAAGAGTCAATTTGCAAGATCAGAAAGTGGATCAATGGTTTAGAAATTGAGTTAGAAAGTTATATTGGTTTAGAATGTGGAAGACTATTAGAAGAGGGCTCAGAAAGTAGGATGAAGCCTTCAGAAACTAAAGAAGTGTCTTCAAAAAGAACAGCCAAACAAAATATCAGAAAAGCTACCCATCAAGAGGTAGGATATAGAGTTCAAATATAGAAAGGGTTGCTCTGATTCTAATGGATATGATGGAAGCTGAACAAGCAAGAATCTTAGTTAAGGGCAAAGTTTATTTAGAAGAAGAAGAGGATGAAGAGGAGGCAGACAAACTCTCAAGGAGAACAAGATTCTCTAAGAGAAAAGGAAGTAAGAGGAGACCTAGAGAGTTGAAAGGGCCAAGGGATTTAGAGTTCCAACAAAAAAAGAACAAGATCAACTATTCATGAACCCTTTGTAGTGATGGAGGAGCAATCTTCAATGCCTATGATCCAACAATTTGGGTACACATCTTTTCCCATTTCTCCTGCACCCCCTAGAATCCAAGTTCCTATAGAAACCAGCTCTACCATTGAATCCACAAATGCTCCAGAAGCCCCCGTGCTGCATTAGAGAAAGCCATTAAGGAATCAATGGAGCATGAGAAAGTAGTTGATGCTGAAGCTGAGAAGGCAAACTCTAAGGTTCCAAAATCCACTCCCAAGGGTGATGATGATGATTCCTTAACTCTCAAGCAAATGCTAAAATCTGAGGAACTTAAGATTTACATGAGTGAACTTTCTCATGCTTTAGAGCCCATTGTGGAAGAGCTTGAGGATGAAGAACCTACTGAGCCCTTCACTGCTATCATTATGAGAGATATGCCTCACCTTCCTCCATCTATCAAAATAACCCCTTTGTAGGAAAGTGATGAAAACTCAAAAACAACTTCTCCTTATCCTGTTGTTGATGAATATCCTACTATCACGCTCTTGCTCAAACTAATGATGTTCCCACTCCACCTATTGATCATACTACCATTGTTCCTATTACTCCAACTGCCGCTGCTATAAAAACTAAGCCAGAAGAAGCTCAAGACTTACCAAGGTCTGGAGATATCGTTCTCTTAGACATTCTAGAACCTACTTCCAAGGCTGCCCTAACATCAACAATCCACCTAGCAAGCCAATCTCAACCTCAACTTGAGCCCCAACTAAATCTCATAGAAGTCCAATTGCTACTGCCCAACCAAAGAGACATAGTTACCAGATTAGACAAGGTTGAAGACTCCAATAGAGGTTTTGGTGCCCAGCTTAGGAGGCATGTAGATTTGCTTCTATAAATCCTTCATGAGCTGAAAAGAGAAAAGAAGGCCAATGATGGTGTGACCTCATGCACACCCCTTTGCCAATGACGAAAGAGGGAGAAAGAAATAGAAGAAACTCTTCTGAGAAAGTCAAAAGTTAAGCACTAAGGGGAGCTTCGAAAGAAAGTTCTAGTTTCACACGCATATTGTTTTTTTTTTAATCAAAGTTATTTTGAGTTGGAACAATCTCTTATATTTCTGAACTATCATGGTTATTATCATCTATACTTTTTGATACAATTTACGCTATGCTATGATTCTTTTCATATCTTTTCTCTGATACCACTCTAATACCTCTATTATGTGCTAGCTCTGATACCTCTAGTATGTGCTAATATTTCCTTAACTTATGCTCTTTGGTTTTATATTATTGATGCTCTGATATGATTCACAAGCTTGATAATTATGCTCTATACAAAAGCTTATACTCTAGCATATATATTTAAGAAACTCTATCTTTTACTATTAGTTTCATGTTTCAAATTGTTGCTTACACATACATAAAAACTGATATTGATTCTCAAGAAAGATTAGATTCCTGAAAAAATCTTGAAAGAAAGTGTTCTAAGTATTGAGTTCTAATACAATATAAATATCACAAGCGTTATCATTTTAAACTCTAATATCTTATTTGATTAAGATCAGAAAGCAATAATGACGAAGTTTTTCAAGCTATTTTTAGTTCATAAAATTAAAATGCTTTGATATAACTTAGAAAATCATTTTCAAAAACAGCACTGATTCTAATTATTTAAGGTTCTTATGTATCTTGGCAAAATCAACAAGAAACTTTAAGCCAGCTACTTTTTGAAAGACTCTGCTATTACATTCAACATGTTTCTTGAACGATCTCTTAAGCTCTATAAGTCTCTAGACTTGAAATTTCTTTCAATAAAATAGATTGTTGCAAAACTTAGTTTGTCATCATAAAAATAAAGGAGATTGTTAGTTCAGAGCCCTTCAAAAGACTTTGAAGCTTGAGTTTAAAGTGACAACAAAGCAAATTTTGTTAAATATTTTGAGGAATAAAATAATGTTTCACTTAAGTTTCTACAACATTTAACAGAACCATTCTCGTAGACATGTAAGTTCAATCTACGAGATATTTTTCACAATGTCATGTTTTAACATAATTATAATCTCCTTTAAAGAATTCAGAACTTTAATAATGTGAAAAATAGTTCTAAAAGCGAACTTGAATATGTTAAATAAACAAGAAAGAGATTTCAAGCATCAGAAACCAAGTTAAGAAATTCAAAGAAGTTCATGCATTCAGAAAGCGTTACATCAATGAAGAAGTACTTTATTTTTTGAAGCAAGTCGTGATTATAGTCTTCAACCTTGATGAGAAGATTCCTATCAAGCTCATATTGAGGCAATGAAGATCAACAAGAAGCTCAGAAACTGAAAAAACAAATCAAAAAGCAAGCGTATTTAGAAACCGTGCTCACCTTAGAAAAGGAAGGAAAATTCAAAATTCAAATTAAGTCAACTCTCAAAAAGGGCTAATAGTGACATCTTATTTTTATAGTTGGTTAATCATCCCATATTCTAGAAGAAAGAGTTTAGAAATCATGTCCAGAAAGTAAAAAGTAGTTTCTGAAGCTTTATTCAGAACCACATTTGACAATGGATTTTGCAACTGCAAAAGTAGCTCTAACAGAGGAGTGCTACTCTTCTAGATAACAACTCCTAAGGACACAAAAAAAGATCAACACATGTCAAGAGGAAATAAAATCAATGGATTACGGTTAGATTTGAAGATTAAGTATAAAAGGAAGTGGCCTTCATACAAGAGAATTTTTTGAAGAACTTTTGATGGAAAAACTTTTGCCCAAAACTCTTGTTGAGAAGCCTCGTGCTCATCCCTCTCTTTATCTGAAAGTTTATTACATCTTGTAATCAATTTCTAAAAATCTTCTTTCAAGCTTTCATTAGATAATATCTTCTTCGTTGGAAGAATTTTTATAAAGAAGTCATTCAAGTTTTCACTTCATATACTGTTTTATTCATAGAAAACTTGAGTGCATTTTAGTTAGAGTGTACCAACCAAACCAAACTCATTATACCCTGATCTGGTAGTGATCATTGTGAGGTTAGCTTGAAGAGACTAGTAAAAAGATCACTTGAAGTTAGAGTAAATTGGAACTACTACTCATTGGATATAGCTTGAAAAGGTTATCCAAAGACTATTTTACTTTCTCTAGGTTGATCAAGAGTTGTTAATGGAACTCAATAGGTTGTTGAGAACTATATACACAAAAGTTGGCCAAACCAGGTATAAAAATTAGTATTTAATATCTCTCTGCCTCCTTATCTTGTTTATATTCAGCATTTGTGATTTACGTGTTATACATTTCTGGAAAATATTTTTAAATAGTTTCTAAGTTTTCACTTAGTTCAGAAAGTTTACCCTACTAACAAGATTTTTGCTGCCTTTAACTGAAAACTTGATAGACTTTGTTTAATTTTTTAGAATCTTGAAAAGAAGTTAAAGCACAATTCAACCCCCCATTCTCATGCTATTTTCAACCTACATTTATGACTTGGCCTTACTCGAAATTTATTGGTCAAGGTTTGGTCATGTTTTGGGTTGGCCTCACTGAACCTAAGACAATTAGTTCTTTTAGAGTTTTTTTTTTTGTAATAACTGGTGGTAAAATTATAAAATTTTATAATTCAATTATATTTTGGGTAAATTACATCAACTTCTTTGAAATTTATCAAAAATACATTTACCCCCTCTTAGATCTTAAAACTACACCTACTCCCATACCTATAAATAATTTATAAAATCTCAAAATTACCCTTATAAGAAACTAATAATTCATCCTTCTCCAATCTTAATCCACTTCCAAAAACCTAAACCTCAATTAAACTATTCAAATACAAAACCAATCAAGAATCTTCCCAGAATGTGAATCCCCTCTTCTGTCTCTCTCTCTTCAATTTCAAATACTTTTCACTTCACTTTTCACTTCATGGTATCTCCGTCTCTTCCTTTCTCTCTTTCTTCCTCTACCTTGATTTTCTTTCACCTATGGTTTCTCCGCCATTCATGGCCTCCCTCCAACCAAAACTCAACCTCAATTTTCATGAGTAAATTTCTCCAACCATATGTTCCTTTCTCTGTTTTTTCTTTGGTTTATCTTGAAAAAAAAAAACAAAAAAAAGTTTCTTTTCCTTGATAGTGTTTGGATACGGGGAACGTTGAGAAAAATGGAACAAGCAACAATGTGTATGTCAATTAAGTTGATGCTTTGATAATTCAAATGCTTTTTTTTTTCTCTTTGGAATATGATTGTTGCTGCTTGTAATAAAATTTTTGGAGCTAAGTTAATCGTTGTATTTCGCTTTGGTTTAGTGGGTTTTCTTATTGTTTTCTTTTCTTTTTAGAAGAGAAACAATTGTAAGTCAAATTTGTTTTCAGTGGCAATAGTGGTTTAGAGTGTCATTCATTAGTACTCAGGGATATAAATGTCTTTTTATATATTTTAGGCATGTGCAGCTCATATGCTCTAGAAGATAAGGGTTGTTATTATAGTGAGTGTTAACCAATCAAAGGAAATTAGTGTAATTTTAAAATATATGAGGGAATAAGTGTATTTTTAATAAATATTGAGGAAGCTTAATATAATTTATCCATATATTTTAGATAGGATCCCGTTTACTTTCCCGCCTACACGGCTACACCTACCACCACCACAGCCCACTACACTCCTCCCTACACCTCCACCCATGGCAGACTCCAAAAAGCGCCGCCGACCCACAACAACCAGCGACGACAGCAACCTCCCCTTCAAGAACAAGCTAAGACCCGACCCCACCATCCTCCAAACCCTCAAAGACTTCTCTTCCTCGTCGTCCTCCTCCTCTTCCACCTCCAAAACCCTAACCCTCCAAGACCTCTCCCTCCCCTTCCCCTGCCGCGAGGTCTCCGACCTCTCCCTCTCCTCGGTCCAATCCAACATCGAGTCCCTCGTCCTCCGCATCGCCCACTCCATCCTCTCCGGCAACGGCTTCTCCTTCGACGTCCCCTCCCGCTCCGCCGCCAACCAGCTCTACGTCCCCGAGCTCGACCGCATCGTCCTCAAGGACAAGACCTCCGTCCGCCCCTTCGCCAGCATCTCCACCGTCAGAAAAACCGCCATAACGGCACGCATCCTGCAGCTCGTGCACCAGCTCTGCATCAAGGGGATACACGTGACCAAGCGTGATCTGTTCTACACTGATGTTAAGCTGTTCCAGGATCAGGTTCAGTCCGATGCCGTGCTTGACGACGTGTCGTGTATGCTCGGGTGCACGCGCTCCAGCCTCAATGTCGTTGCTGCCGAGAAAGGTACCACTAAGTATACATTTTATTTTGATCCCTCGCCTCAGAGAAAGTACCCTTTTGATCCCTCACAATTAAAGAAAAGGGACAAATTGGTGTCTCCGCAGGTGTGCACGGAGTTTTTTTTTTTTTAATTGTTAGGATGTACAGTAGTACCAATTTATTCCCTTTTTTGAATTGAGGAATCAAGAGAACAATAGAGGGCTTTCAAGTTATGAGGGACCAAAATAGGTGATTTATTCGAAAGTTATTAGTATTACTATGGTTTTGTTAGTTGGCTGGGTGGCTGTGTCTGTGTGGTTAGGTTCGGTTCCGTTCGGTTCGTTTGAGTCGCTAGTATGAGATTGGTTCTCATTTGAGTTGGAAATTTAAGTCTGGTTGGTTGGAGAAATCACACATTAATAGGGAGATTTGTACTATTTGAGCATATTCAAAGATCTTGTCGATTGACATTGGGGAGATGCACGGATTATTGGTGGGGAGTTCACATTGATTAACGGGGATTGTGAGATTGCAGCGGTAAGTTATAATGATGCCACCTGATTCCTTAGTCATATATACATAAACTCTTCAATTATTTGCACACGAATCTCTACTCGGATGGCAACATTGCCACTTATCACATGAATCTCACGATTTTCCATTCTTCAGCGTAAATTCCCTATACCTTTAATGTGTTTCCCTATGGTTGATTGACGTACTCTGAGCATGTACAAAACATTTTTTCTAAGAAATGTGCTGAAGTGAAGAATATATATTCCGGAAGATAGGTAAACACATTGGCTTAAAGTTTTGGTTGTAAGATATGGTGGCAGAAGATGTTTCTTGCTGAAAGCTCATTGATTGATTGAACCTATTCCTTACTTTTGGGCTCCCTTTTGAGCATCTGTAACAAACCAGATTTGCTTTTCTGAGATTCAAACTTGTTATGTTTATGGTCAAGGCTGTTATGTCATACTAAACTTGTTACGTCGTACTAGGGTCAAGGCTGTTTATCTCCTTGATTGATCCTTTGAGGGCAGCTAGTGATTAGTTACTCTCTATTGGGTCATCTAGTTAGTCGCAAATGCGCATGTGATTAGTTAGTCATTAGTTACTCTCTCGTAATTTGATTGATTAGTTAGGTTAGCTACATATGCACATGTTATTAGTTAGGGATGATTATTCTTTGTTAATTTGATTAGTTTGCTCATTCATGTTGTTAGTTACAGATGCGTGTGTGATTTGTTACCTTTGTCTGCATAAGCCACTTGTTGTACACACATTTCATTGCATAATAAATTTTGGATTCCCAATTCTCATTTTCCCTTGCCTCCTGTGATGTTTATCAACAAAAGGTGTTGTTGTGGGGAGGCTGATTTTCAGCGACAATGGGGACATGATCGATTGCACGAAGATGGGTATGGGTGGAAAGGCAATTCCACCGAATATTGATCGAGTTGGGGATATGCAAAGTGATGCTCTATTCATTCTCTTGGTGGAGAAGGATGCTGCCTATATGAGATTGGCCGAGGATAGGTTCTACAATCGGTTTCCGTGTATAATCGTGACAGCAAAGGGTCAACCTGATGTTGCCACAAGACTCTTCTTGAAGAAGATGAAGACAGAGTTGAAGCTGCCGGTTCTGGCACTTGTGGACAGTGATCCTTATGGGTTGAAGATTCTTTCTGTTTATGGGTGTGGGTCGAAGAACATGTCCTATGACAGTGCTAACCTGACAACCCCTGATATAAAGTGGCTTGGGGTCAGGCCTAGTGATTTAGACAAGTACAAGATACCTGAGCAGTGCCGATTGCCCATGACCGAGCAGGATATTAAGACTGGTAAGGACTTGTTGGAGGAGGATTTTGTGAAGAAGAATCCGGGCTGGGTTGAGGAATTGACATTGATGGTGAAAACTAAGCAGAAGGCTGAAATTCAGGCCTTGAGCACCTTTGGTTTTCAGTATCTCTCTGAAGTTTATTTGCCCTTGAAATTGCAGCAGAAGGATTGGCTATGAATCGTGAGTAATGTGTATTGTCCAAGATGCTGGCTATGTCGCTAGTCCCGACAGTTTAGTGATGCTGTATCATTTTTTTTCCCTCCAATTTACAGCAGAATGTGAATGAATCTCTGATGATACTTCAGTTAAGAGGTGTTCATTAACTTTGTTTAAAAAATTTTAATTCTCTGTTTTTTTAGACTGAGTTTGTATATTCATGCCATTGTTTCTTCTTATTCTTGCCTAAGTAAATGTGGGACCAAATTTAGAAAATTCCAAAACCAGAGAGCATTCAAATTGCTTGCGTTGCTCTTGATCTTGGTCTTATTCTTGAACTGAAAGCACTACAACAATTATAACTCAATGAGTAGAGCAACTTGGAAAAAGATACCGAAAAGATCAAGACAATGAACAAAAGAGATGAATCTATAACTTTGGGGATCATCCATTAAGTTGTAGCTTATATTTTTTATAATGTAGATTCCTTTGGTACTCAATTTTTGTAAGGCTATCATTTCAATACAGCGGTTAATATTGTTGTGGGTGATACAATCTCTTTCCGAAAGTCTTGGCTGAAATTTGACAGGTCTGGAGTTTCTAACTTTATTGTGTCATTTAGTGCATATCTGGTTCTGGCTGGATGAAGTTTATTGAGTAAGAAGTGCTGAAACAAGACTGGAAATGACATGATGAATTGCTTGAGTTCATCAACACTCAACAAGTAATTACAACGATTACAATTATTTACTAATAGTAGAGTACAATTACCTATGTATATGGACCTAAAATTAAATATATCATGTTAATGTTAATGCCAACTTCTATTTTCAATACTCCCTTTCAAGCTAGAGTATATGTAAGTCAAAAGATTCAAGCTCACAAGTTACAATAAATATGAGGAACCTGAGGTTTCCCTAGAGCTTTTGTAAAAATGTTTATTAGTTAATAAATAATAATTTGAACTTTGAGATGAAGTGATAACTTCCTACGAAAATTTTTATTCTTGAACAAAATGATAATTAGTTTCAATATATTTGGTTCTTTTATGAAATATTAGATTAGAAGTTATATAAAGAGTTGCTTGGTTATCACAGCATAAATTCATTTGTTGAAAATCCCTAAACTCAAAATAGTTGTTTAATGATAAAACTAAACTTTCCAAGCAAGGTTTGTGGTGGGGATTGTTTTAATATATAGAGAGAATGGCCTAGTTTACAAATCAAACCAGACTCTCTTTAAGCAATAAAGCCATGAAGTTGTCCCATGTAAAGCTCCTTTACTAGTTTACTATGAAGTAATGCATTTTTAATTTCCAACCATACAGACTACAGTGGTCAGTGACAGATTACAACTATGGTAAGAAAGAGACGAGTTGAAGTAACTTTTGTGCGACGTGCGATATAGGGACTTGAAGTAACTTTTTCTGCGATGTGCGATATAGGAACTTGATCAAAAAATTTGGTAAAATATAGAGACTTGATTATAAATTTTTAAACTGCAAGAACTTAATTAAAATTTGAGTAGAACAATATAAACCTATATAGTAATAAATCTAAACTATACATAAGAGGAGAGTTCTTGGCGGATCATGTACCTTTACCAAGAGCAATGGGCAAATTGAAATTTTCGTTAGGGAGGTCTTTAATAAAAGAGGCTGATAGAGTAGGACAGGATTCACTTCAGTGTGCAATTTCCTCCAATGAAATTTAATGATTATTTGAATTGATTTTGTCTAATATGAAAATTGTTTAATTATTCATTTAACTTTAGATATATAACTAAAATGAAGAATCGTATTATTTATTTTGATATATTAAGTGAGTTAATTTTAAGATATGAAAATGCTTATAGTTTTTACTCTATTTTCTATAAAATAATTTCTGATTTGTAGTAAAGACATTTTCATTTTTATGTAAAAAAATTGAAAAAAACAGTTTCAACTTTTAAAAAATCATAAAAGATAAGTGAAGAAAGATACAAATAAAATTAAAAAAATATTAAGAATACGGTTTAAAGATTTAAAAAAAATTGAGAACTTAAAAATTGTACTTTTCAATCAAAGTTTTCTACTTTTAATTTCCGGGTAGTAAAACCCTTAAAAATAATTACCAATTTTTAAAATATCTTATTATAATTAAAATTGAATAATGTAATAAAAGAAATGACAAAAAAAAAATAAAAGAACAATTTTTAGTACGGAACAAATTTGTACCCATTAATGTAGACAAATTTTAACTCACGACCCATCGTTTTTTGTTTTTGGGCAAAACGTGGATTTTACACCCTATGTTTAGAAGGGAAAAAAAAAAAGAAAACCTCTAATTGAATTTCAAAATAGTTGGGAAATAACAATTTCATCCTTTTTAAAAAAAAAATTTATAATATCAATTTGATCATTAAAAGATCCATTTTTATTTTAATTTAGTTCAAATATTACCTATTATGACGAAATCACTTATTAGTGTCTGATGTTTGACATTATTTGATAATGTATCACGGTTTGATGATTTACGCGTTATACACTAAAGTTAACCCCAAATTAGTTCAAAAGATAGTTGCAGATCTCTTTGAGCGGACGAAGGAGAAAAAGTTATGACAAAACGCAAGAAAATTAATGGACTGTATTTGACATTTCATTTGCGTACCTTCAAGCATTTTTCTTGTAGTTATGATTTACAATTTCAAAATTCACTAAAAATACCACGTAATAATTGAAGTGAGAAAAATCTTTGAAAATCCCATCTTCAGGGCTAGGAGATTTAAGAGCTAGCCCACATTTTACTTTCAAAAAAAAATTGAGCAAAAAATTTCTTTTCTATGCTTTCGTGGTTGCTGAGGCCAAAATCACTTACGCCAAGTGTATTTGGCCTGCCCCAGTCACCGGTTTAGATAGACTCCTAATCTTTGACCCAAAAAAAAAAAAAATTAAATAGTCCTAATCACGTCAGGTAGCATGACATATACAAGTGGATTCAAGGACGTTTACCTATATATATATATATATTTTTTTTCTTTCTTTTACTTTTTCAAACACTATCACAGTAAACTCATTGATTAGAGGGATCGAGGACAACTGAAGAATAACAAGCTGCTCATGCTCCAACAAATACTAATTGAAAATAATTTGCATGCAGAAGTAAACATGAAGTACATTTCACTTTAATTTTTTTCATATTTTTGTTCTACCAAATTGACAATAATCTTCATTGCAAAAATTTTACTCTTACTTTCAGCCTACAATGTGCCGTCACAATGGAAAAAGCAGGCTCATTTGTACAATATAATAAAGTTGCATAAACACTACTCAGACATTACAATTATTATAACGCTTGCATCAATCACTAAGAAACTTCCGTTTCCTAGTAGTGTTCATGTAAGGTCTAATAACCCATTCTATTCGAGCTTCAGCCTGATCCACCGTTCCCAGCTTTATCTGCAACAAGTTTAAGAAGATTGAGGAACTAATTGTACTTGTTTAACAGAGAAAGTTGTAATAAGAAATAAGTTCGGCATTAGTAACAATAGACTTGGGAACAATAGACTTGGGAACAAGATTAGTGTTTAAAAGATATGGTAAACCAATGAATGCAATGATAAGAAAGGGACAAAAGTGAGGGTCTGATTGGTTTGTGTTTTCATTTTCTGACTTTAATGTTTTCAGAATTTTATGAGGAGATAATCAAAACAGTGCAAACAATAAATTTCTGCTTTCTGTTTTAATATTCTATCATTTTTTCCTTTATAAAATCCTAAAAACAGGACCAAAAAGATCCTAAGGTTCAAACTCAGAACATATTCATTTCATCTTGTAAACTAAGCTCCAGGAATCCAATCATTCAAAAAGGCTTGATCAGCTATGATACCAAAGACCTAAAATGACCAGTAGGTTACAATATACTGGATTGCCAAAATTTAGAAAACTCGGCTGGATCACAATGTATAGTGATATTCTTTAAGGTTGTATATGTGAGTTTTATTCTGAAAGGGTTTGAAGGAATATATATGTGTGTATGTGTGCGCGCACACAAACCCCTTCCTTTCCCTTGTTTCTCCTCCAAAGTGTAGCTCACAAACACAACCTTATGGAATTGAACTACATTCTGATGAGCAGCCGCCTAGATGATTGCTCATTAACAAAAAACTTCAAGTAAAACACCTAGAAAAATGGGCGAAATTTACAAAAAGACATTTAAATGAAAAATAAATAAATATGAAATCAAAGCAATATTTAACTTTTGGAGCAATATTAATATTGGTGAGAACAGAAGGGAAACATATATGGCCATGCAAAATGCAATAACTAAACTACACTGTTTGAAGCAGAAGCTTGAAAATTGAAATTCCAGTTGCAACAATAACAATGTCCTCAAGTAAAAGGGAACTGTAGAGTTTTCTTAATTTTAGTAACTGGAAGATCATCTTTCTTCATCACACCACAAATGACAAAGCAATCAACAGGGAGCTTAATAGTAATGCAAACCTGATAAAGTCGCAACTCAAACCGTGGACCAATTTCCTTCAGTTCAATAGACTTTGGACCGCCGTGTTTTCGTAAATATGATGCCTGTAAGTAACAGACATTCGATTTCAAATGAGAAAGAAACAAAACAACCTTTAACCAACAAAAGTTAACTATAATGAACAAATAATTATAATGAGGGCCAAATGCACAAAACCAGAAATACTGAACAAACCTGAATGAGATATAGTCAGACTGGTTGGAAAAAGTGACAATACGTTTTGTGTCTGGTTTAGGCACTGGAAACAGATACTTTAGAATGTTGGCAGCCCTTTCACCCAACTGTTTAAAGTCCAAAATCAATTCCAAATAAGATGAGCTGTCAGCATAGAAGCAGTGTGACTATTGTTATAGATAGTAAAAACTTTTGTTAAAGTAGAGTTTGAATAAGCATTTTTCATTTATATGTAGTCTTGAAATTAGAGAACAAAAAAATGAGGGGGTCAATGTAAACAGACTCCTATCCTATATTACTATCACAAATTACCATAATGTTCTTAATGGATTCTCAAACTTTTATTCCTACAAAACAGATACACACATTGGAGTCTGATTGGTTTGTTTTGTTTTCATTTAGTTGATATGTCTTTACTACAGTCCAAATTTTATTCCTACAAAACAAATTATTGGCTTCACATTTATTGCACAAAAGCTTGAAAAGTGAAGACAGGAAATAAAATGTTAAAAAGTGTAGCATTTTGTTATTAGCAATAAAGATCAACAGTAAAGGAAAAGAGAAAACAAACCAAACGCCCTCTTAAATTTATCTTTAGCAGGTGAAAGTTGATTCAAGTTTGAAACAGGTCTACTTTATAAAATATATAAGAGATGATTTTGGTTGGTTTTGGGAAGAGATAAAAAAAAAGGGGGGGGGGGTATTGTAATTGGTGACTGTTATAGGCACTTCACAGTCACGGATGATGTCTCCAGGTTGTTAATAAAAGCAAATAAGAAATAAAGAGGGAGTTAGTTTGTTGAGAGTTGGTTGTGTGTAGAGACTCTGGTGGGACTCATATTTCCTGCCACTGGTACATCTTCATTGAGATTCCATAGCAGTACTCAAGTTTGTTTGAGCTTTACCTATTATTCCTATTAGTACGAGGGGTATAATTTAAAACCTTAACTATTAAAATACCAAAGACCAGTGCGTCAGCAACCGATAGTCGCTTTTTAATATCCCATATTTGTGCTCATATCTTACTCTCAACATTTTAGGGTATGTTTAGATTGATGGAGTTGGGCGGAGCGAAGTAGAATTAGATTTTAAGTTGCTCTATTGTTTGGATTTGTAAAATTTTGATGGAATGGAGCGAAGACGGATAGACTCCATTCCATCCATTCTTCTCAAGCACCCCCCCCAAAAAAAAAAAAAAATTGAGAGGAATTGGATGGAATAGAAAATATCCAAACAATGGAGCAAAATTATTCCACTCCACTCTATTCAACTCCGCTCTGCTCCACCAATCCAAACATACCCTTAAACATTAAGAGAGCAAATAAATAATTTGAATCCTTTTGACCAGTCAAGCCACAAATGGTTCATGCACTTGACCGGTTCTCTTCAGGTCCAAGGCAAATTAAGATCATTCTGGTTTCAAGGGCTGGACTAGACCAGCACTCTGGGTTTGGGTTTAAAAATAATGGGAATTAACAAGCCAACAATGGGCTCAAATATCCATATTGCCCTTTGATTAAAGTTGTCTAAACAGTTTAATCAGTGTCAGGACATCAGTACACAACAAATATCAGTTATTGTTACATGTAGAAGACTTGTTTTGGTCCCTTCAAAAACTTTTTAAACCCCAATCATCTCATTATTGTATAAGATGTGAAGCCACGACATGACAAGAGCAACAGTTATCAGAAGGTCCAGTGACAAAGGCAATAGACAACAACTCAAACATTTGGCTATTTTACCAGTGATATTTACTGCATATAAAGAAAATAGAGATAGTTTCGAATTATGAGAACCTTAGTTGAGAAGTTATCAAAAATTAGATGTGGATAAGCTTCAGGCATGGTGCCAATGGCTTTCTTGTCTTTGATTTCATGCCTTGTAACCTACAAGAAACAACAAATTAGGATATTGTCCCTGAAATCAAAGTAAAAACCGAATACTTTAAGACTAACTCTTACCACATTGAGCAATCCAAAATATGCAGTTGGACCAAATGGCAGATGGCTAACAATTAAACCATCTGGCACACCACGATGTTCATGAACTAAGACAACATCTGTATAGTCATGTGCACGGCAAGACTCTATAATCTCTGAGATAACCTGAAATGAAAGGAAGAACCGCATAAATATAAATACCTGGGTACAGAAAAAGACCATAAGGTATTAGCACAACTATAGAACTCATTATATTTCAGCTAGACTTACTGACATGCTTAAATCAGCAAAATAATGGACAAGCAATGAACAGATTTTGACCAACAAACACAGATATTATTCAAGATTGAAAATTACTTATGTCAAACTAGGAAATAAACTTAACATGCAAGGAATAGATGTTTCAACTTTTAACCAGCATCAAATAACACAGGATTGAGTTGAAAGTAAAAACATTAATAATTCCGAGAAAAGAATTTCCTTTGTATCCTGTCCGCACAAACTCTAAAAAATAAAAAATTCTGAAAGACCTTTCTAAACTTAGAAATTCAAAATTCCTCCGAGGATCCGTCTTTTGTTTGGATAGCAGTTGAATTGTAGAGAAAATATTTGGAAATTAGCAAATTCTCATGATCCATTCCACCCAAAAGCTTAAGCTGTAGGGGAATAGCATATGAATGATTTTATATCTAACTTGCCCCTTCACAATAATGCCTCTTTTGGACTTAAAGAGCGTGTACAATTAGAATGAGATAAAAATGATCAAACTCCAGACCACTTGGTCATGGACGCTCTAATACCATATTATGAACCATCTTTCACAAAAGCTTGCACAGTTGGCTAGAGGCACAGAATAGTTTTATATCTAACACTAACCACATTGTGCTCTCTCTTCCATCATAACAGTAGCCCACTTATTTTTTAAATTATCAGACACGGATTTTTTTTTTTTTTTTTGGTGATAGTAAAGTTCTGAAAGGGAGTGAGTATTAAAAGTGTAACTTCAAAATAGAATATTTTCACAAATCTCAGACTCTAGCAGGATTGTCAATTGGGGACGGCAGCTCATGGCCGTGGACCAAAAATTTGCTATTTAAGACTGCCATGGCCCGCATAACGGACAGACCTTTCCATGGCGGGGTGCCAAAATCAGTCACACCATGTTGCCACCATGGCTGCCATTTGACAACTAGGGGCAGGAATAAGGATGTAAAAATCTTTTTTGCAATGTTCTTTACTAGGTTCTTTTGTATATCTATTAGGCCATTGGACTAGAATGCCTAAAGCATCATGAAGCCTTGCTTATGCTATGATATAGGATTGTGCTTACAGCATCTCTTTGATGATCTACTCATGATTATTTCAATGCTAAATGAGGATATCTTATACTCCTCTATGGTTCTCTTACGAAAATGTTTCTAGTCACTAATTAACATTTTTATCAAGAAAAAAATAAATGGAAAATCACCAAACAATCAACTCTTCAAGTTCCAAACAATCAGAAGATAAGATAATAGATGGTAAAACAGACAAGGCTACAACCTGACCACCTCGATTCATTCTTTGTGCATTGGGAAAGACAAAACTCAACTCCTGCACAGAGAATTTAAGATCCCGATAAATAATAAGTTATCTGTAAAGTACCAAACAAACAAAAAAAGGTATATTTTCAATATAACATTGTCAAACAATTAGCAACACAATGAAGTGATCAAACCTTTACAAACTGTTGAAGAGGAGTACTTGGATCCCTGGAGGTGGTTAACAAAATTTTAGGATCTTTTTCCGCGGCATGTGCATACTCATCATCAATGTGTGTTCTGGGAACTGAATTCAATAGAGAAAAATAGTGGGGGAAAAAATACAAAGTCACAAACCACATCAAACCCTGTTTTGAAAGAAGCAAAAGCAAGAGAAATAAGCACATAAATATTTATGATAAACATAAGACAATTTCAAAGGCTATGTGCATAGGCATTGCAGTCCAAAGCTATTTTCACTTAAAAGTAAATATTTTGACTTGATTTCAATAAAAGGTAAGAGTGTTTTTCGACAAAGAATTTTAAGGAGGTAATGCATTTGTTGGGAGGAATTAAAATGATTTATTGGGCTGGAAAATTCCAAACAACTTGTCTTGCGCATTTTCTAGTATCTTTCCTCCCACTCACCTGACAGTCGTACTCCCCTCTCTCTTCTCTAACTGACTCTTTTGCCCTTTCCCTTTCTTCCTTCTCTCATACACCCTTATTTGTTTGCCACCTATTGGCCCCTCCATCCAAATAAATTGTGGTCCAACTCACTCGTTCCAAGCCATTCTAATATATAGATGGCCTGTGGGTCTATCAATAACCCTCCCTCCCATGAGTTTCACCTTGTTCTCAAGATGAAATTCGAGAAAAGCCTCCTTGATATTATTGGCATCTTCCCGTGTATTCTCATGCTCACGTAGATTAATCTACTTGACTAGGCATTAGTGGTCCCATTTAATAATTACGGCACTGCCAGCAACTCCTTGGGCCTCACTGGAAGTTCCCAGTCCTCCAACAAGAAAGGAGGAAGTTGTTGACAAGGTAGGCTAGCTGGTAGAGCCTTCTTCAACTAAGGCACATGAAAAAACACTCTTCACCCTCAGCCATAAAACCTTGGGCTTAGTTTCTCATTCACCCTCGGCCAAAAACTTAAGATGATAGAGCTTCACCTTCAAGAACACCACATCACCCACATTGAAATCCACCTCTCTTATACCTTTATACACCTACTCCATCATATGATGTTGAATTGCTAAGCCTTGATCAAATTGTATTTTAGCTCTACTGATAATGGTATGCTATCTTACTCTACCAAAGTTGTCTACCTCCTCTACAACTGTGCTCTCCTTCCTAAAGGTATGATAGAAAGTGCCTCCCTCCCATATAAACCTCAAAATGGGCTCTTGCCAATGGCAATCGTGAAGGAGTAATGAATAGCTTTGAGCTTCTCTCAGCTCTGCACCAGCATATGGAAGAAACTGTGATGAGAGGAGACCAAGGGCATTCATGAACAGTTTGAAAGATAAGGTGGGGCAAAGCTAAAGCTCTACAACACCCATGACTTTCATGGGTTGATGGTGATAGCGCCAAGGCAGACTCGAATGGGTTCCTGACCCAGTGTGTTTCTTTTTTCAGAAGAGGGGGGGGGTTCAGCCACAGCAGACACTAGTAAGCAGGTTGGGCCAAACAAAACGAGCATACATGAGCACACACTACAAATAACAAGGCTTTACCCCACATAAAACTCAATGTAAGTCATTGTGTTCAACACCAAAATATATGCACAGCTTCTGTTGTACGGCACCCTATCAATTAATTCATTGTGCAACAAGTGCAAGGAGTAAGGACTTGGAGGCTTAGCACCTTCAATTTGCATATAAGTACCTTTCCGAATGAAACATGACCTCTATGACAGAAACCTATAAAGTACTCATTCCCCAAAATCCAACCAAAACAAAACACTGAAAATGTCATCAACCATCATAAAAACAACACAGCCCACCCAAATGTCATTCCCTCAACAGGGTCATACAAAATTCACTAAAAAAGGAGAAAGACAAAGGAAGAAGCATGATACCAGCCGTGTTTTCATCCTCAAGATCAATTTCACGACGAAGAGCTGCCTCCTCATTTCTGAGCTCAGTAGGTATTGGCTTCCCTTCTACACAAAATAAAATCAAATTAACACTAATTAAAAAATTCATTGAAATTAGTCAAAAATAATAAAGATCAATTTTAAGAAATATTGAAAATAGACAAAGAGACAAAGAAGGAACCTTGAAGGGCTTCTCTGATCTTGCGCTTCTTCTCGTAGAGCAAGCGTTCTTTTCCTTCTAAGCTCTTCCTATACAAATACTCCCTCCTCATACGAACATTTCTACGCAACATCTTGACAAGCACCAAAGAGAACCAAACTCACAGAGAAGACAGGGAAAGAGAATGCAGAGAGAGAGAAAACAAACAAAAGGGAGAAGCTGCAAAGGACAAAGAGAGGGGTTTTGCAATGGGTTACAAAGTGTTGGTGATAAAATTCATATATTTTTCGAATTATTAATTAGATTTTCATTTATTATATTTTCATCACAGAAAAAATGCTGCAGAACCAAAAATTTTGCCATAACTTAGTTGCTAGAATAATTGCATTATTATTGACCATCGATTTAATAAGTAGGCAAAGCCACTTGATTTTATTCGATAACCACCATGATCTACATAAGTAAAATGCTAGAGAGCCAAAACTTGAATTGTCCAATAAAGTAACATGATTATGGACGGTTGGATGATTAATATTTTTTAAGGATTTAATTTTGATGCACAGTTAATGTAACTAGAATCATACAATCATGTACTGTCATATCAAGAAAAAATGCTTGATTCTCACATCATGCCTGCTATCACAAAAGTCTAACATATAATAATGACATATAACAATATGATTATATTACACTGCCAGTATATCAAAACACTGCCACTATATCACATATTTTTGGACTACCTAACATGCTCTTTTTGTGAATGATTTTAATAATATATATATATATATATATATATATATATATATATATATATTGTGTGTGTACCGTTGCTCTTCTTTTCAGTGGCAACATGCCTAGTAGGGGTTTTCACAGTCCAGTTTTGTTCAGTTTTGGGAGAAAACCTCCACCAAACCAAACCATTGGTTTCCGCAAATTCACATCCCTTCAATTTTCATCATCCTAGCCTAAGAAGCACGGATACTCCAAAAACCTTGCCGCACCCATGTGGACACTTTTGCGACACCGACACTTTACGACACTCGAACACCCGTGTCCAATGGGTTCCTGCTGTGCCGCTTCATCTCTTGATCTCGAGAGTCTTTGACATGCCACTGAACATGGCGACAAACTTCATTTTTTTATGCAAACATTTGTACATTAATTTTTTGTGGATAAAAACTTGTGTAGATTTTTTTATTCTTGTAAATTTTTTGGTCATTTCTTGGTTATGGGGTGTTTTTTAGCCACAAGAGTGCTTAGATTTGGTTTTTCTCATTATAGCATGTTATTTTTATGTTTTATTATACAACTTATCTTAACCGTATCGTATCCTATATTTTGTAAAAATCGTCATGTCCTTTATCCGTGTCGTGTCGTATCCGTATCACGTGTCGTATTAGTGCTTCCTTTCCTAGCCAACCAACCAAACAAAAGTTTACTGATTTGGTCCAGTTTTTTGGGTTTTGGAAAAGACAAACATTCCGAATATCAATTAAAACATCAATTAAGAATCCAAATCAGCATATTTTCCACATATCAATTCTACAACTGAAAAAATAGCATATAATAAGAAATAAAATATCTATAAAATAAATAAACTAGCTCTTCAAATCAAGTATCGTGAGAAAAAATGTGCCGCATTACAAACAAAAAGGAAATACACACCAAATCCACAACTATCAATATTGTAAAATCTGAAAATTATCAACACCAATTCAACAAGCTGAATCAACTGCCTAATCAATCACTTGAACCATCGGGACAAAAATAAGAGAAGCATATAATATAAGCAGAGAGCCATTCACTGAAAAAATAAATAAATAAATAGGACATGAAGGCCAAACTACATAGAAGCATTCATTTTTTTTTTTTTGGTTCTAATAACAACTCATGAGAAAGTAAATAACAGAGAGTCAGAGGCGAACCTTTTGCTCTACTGAGTGAGTGAGTGTGCGTGTGTGTGTGAGTGAGTGTGCGTGAGAGAGAGAGAGAGGAACGAAGAGCGAGGACAGGCTGCGCCACTACGAGCAGGGATGGCAATGGGGCAGGGCAAGTGCTGGGACTACTTCCCCATTCCCCACCCCGAACCTTCACAAGTGTCCCCGTCCCCGTCCCCGTCCCCGTTCCCGTCCCCGATCCCCATGGATCTCCATTCCCGCGGGGATCCGCAGAGATTCACAAAATTGAAAAAAAATATAAAAACAGATTCAGCCTGTAAATGAATCAGCAAAAAGCTTGAACGGAAACTAGCCTAACTAGAAACCCATTGACAAATCTCCAAACAGAGAGCTTCCAATTCCAGCGTTTTGAAAAAAAAAAAAAAGAACAATCTCCAATCAACAAAATAACAAATGCATGATTAATATTCAGGAAGAAATTGGACTTCAAATGAAAATATTGGTGTTAAACATAGAAAAAATAAAAGAACAAAGTTCAACAGTGTTCTGCCCTGGGGCTTGATCTTGGGGATTGGAGTTACCAAAGCTGAGATTGAGAGAGTGAGAGTGAAGACCGCCGAAGCTTCTTCGTAGTCGTCGTCGCTCGTCGTCGTTCAGAGCTTCTTCTTCTTTGCAGTCGCCGTCGTCCTCAGTTAGCAACCCCGTTGTCCTTCGTCGCAGGGCCGTGAGAGTGGAGAGAAAGAGAGGGTGAGAGGAAAAAGCGAGTGAGTGATGGCTGTCGGTCAAGTGTGGGTGGTGAGGCCGTTACAGTGGGTGTGGGAGGGATTGGGACTGAGAGCTCTTCCTGAGGGTGGTGGTTAGCGGTTGAGAGGTGAGAAGGAATGGGCATTGGGAAAGTAGTAGAAATTAGGGTTACTTGTTAAGATATTTTTTTTGAAAAATATTAATAAAAATACTAAAAACTTAATAAAAATATAAAAAATAAATAAAATATAGCTTTTATATGAAAATATCAAATTATCCCTTGGGGCGGGGAACATAATCCCAATCCCTGTCCCTAAACTCACTGCAGGGGAATCAGCCTTGTCCTTGTCTCCATCCCCGTGGGAAAATCCCGACTGGGATCCTAATTCAGGGATCCCCACAAATATCCGTGCATTCAAGTACCCATTGCTGCCCCAGCTACGAGGGTTTAGCACTGTTATGAGGGTCGCGAGAGAAGGTTTAGTTGTGGTCCACCCTAACTATGAGGAGAGTTTGTTTTGTGTTGCCACGCAAGAGTGATGACTTACGAGACGTTAGGGCAGCAAAGCCACATACCCTAAGGGTATAATAGGTTTTGTGTTGTTTGTTCTTTGAGTTGCGTTATTTGTACTCATCTAGGATAAGACATCGTATCGACTTATACCTCATTCACCATAGGATGAGATGTGACCTCATTCAAATTGAGTCCACATCCCATTCAATGGTGAATAGGTGTGAGTCGACATTGTCCTACACCCTTAAGTACATATCACATTTTTCTTGCCCTTTTGTCGGTAATTGGATTCGAGTGACTGAGTTCAATTCTAATTTTGATTATGGGACAACCAACACTATAGCATATGAAATATGCTAATTTGTATATGATTGGATTCTTCACATAATTAATTTTGTCAAAATGAATTTTAGTTAAAATTAATTTTGAAGTAAAATGATTTTATATTTTGTTGTTTAATATGATGAAGTGATTTTATAAAATTGATTATTTGAATACTATAAAGCTAAATCACTTTGAGATATATGATTATCAAAATAGTTAAGATGTTGATATTTATTCTTGCACTTTAAAATGACATATGTACCTACAATTACAAGACAAAGTTGGAAATTTACACTGAAAAATGGCAAAGGGGAAATTAGTAGAATCAAAAGCAACTATTAGCTGCTTCTGCCCAAAATATATTTTGGGATCAATATTGATTAATTCTACACCAAACGTATTTGAAAATCAATTGCTACTCTAAAAAGCCTATTGATTAGAAGGACCAAGGACAATTGAAGAATAACAAGTTGTTAATGCTCCAACAAATACTAATTGAAAATAATTTGCATGCAGAAGTAAACATGAAGTACATTGCACTTTGATTTTTTTTTTATATTTTTGTTCTATCAAATTGACAATAATCCTCATTGCAAAAATTTTACTTACTTTTAGCTTAGAAAGTGCCATTGCAATGGAAAAAGCAGGCTCATTTGTACAACAATATAATAAAGCTGCATAAACACTACTCAGACATTATGATTATTATAACACTTGCATCAATCACTAAGAAACTTTCATTTCTTAGTAGTGTTTATGTAAGGTCTAATGACCCATTCTATTTGAGCTTCAACTTGATCCACCATTCCCAACTTTATTTGCAACAAGTTTAAGAAGAATGAGGAACTAATATTACTTGTTTAACAGAGAAAGTTGTTGTAAGAAATAAGTTCAACATTAGTAACAATAGACTTGGGAACAAGATTAGTGTTTAAAAGATATGGTAAACCAATGAATGGAATGATAAGAAAGGGACAAAAGTGAGGGTTCGACTGGTTTGTGTTTTCATTTTCCAACTTTATTGTTTTCAGAATTTTACGAGGAAATAATCAAAAAGTGAAAACAATAAATTTCTGCTTTTTGTTTTAATATTCTATCATTTTTTTCCTTTATAAAATCCTAAAAAAGGACCAAATAGATCCTAAGGTTCAAACTTATAGAACATATTCATTTCATCTTATAAACTAAGCTCCAGGAATCCAATCATTCAAGAGGGCTTGATCAGCTATGACACCAAAGACCTAAAATGACCAGTAGGTTACACTATACGGATTGCCAAAATTTATAAAATTCGGCTAGATCACAACCTATAATGATATTCTTTAAGGTGGTATATGTGAGTTTTATTTTGAAGGGGTTTGAAGGAATATATATGTGTGTATGTGTGCGCACGCAAACCCCTTCCTTTCCCTTCTTTCTCCTCCAAAGTGTAGCTCGCAAACACAACCTTATGGAATTAAACTACATTCTAATAGCAGCTACCTAGATGATTGCTCATTAACAAAAATCTTCAAGTAAAACACCTAGAAATATTGGTGAGATTTACAAAAGGACGTTTAAATGAAAAAAAATAAATATGAAATCAAAGCAATATTTAACTTTTGGAGCAATATTAATATTGATGAGAATAGAAGGGAAACATATATGGCCATGCAAAATGTAAAAATTAAACTACATTGTTTGAAGCAGAAGCTTGAAAATTGAAATTCCAGTTGCAACAATAACAATGTCCTCAAGTAAAAGGTAAATGTAGAGTTTTCTTAATTTTAGTAACTGGAAGGTCATCTTTCTTCATCACACCACAAATGACAAAGCAATCAATAGGGAGCTTAATAGTAATGCAAACTTGATAAAGTCGCAACTAAAATCGTGGTCTAATTTCCTTTAGTTCAATAGACTTTGGACTGCCATGCTTTTCGTAAATATGATGTCTGGAAGTAATAGACATTTGATTTCAAATGAGAAAAAACGAAACAACCTGTAACCAAGAAAAGTTAACTATAATGAACAATTAATTATAATGAGGGCCAAATGCACAAAACTAGAAATAATGAACAAACCTGAATGAGTTATAGTCAAACTGGTTGGAAAAAGTGACAATACGTTTTGTGTCTAGTTTAAGCACTTGGAAACAAATACTTTAGAATGTTGGCAGCCCTTTCACCCAACCGTTTAAAGTCCAAAATCAATTCCAAATAAGATGAGCTTTAGGATAGAAGCAATGTGACTATTGTTATAGATAGTAAACATTTTTGTTAATGTAGATTTGAATAAGCATTTTTCATTATATGTAGTCTTGAAATTAGAGAACAAAAAAATAAGGAGGTAAATGTAAACAGATTCCTATCCTATATTACTATCACAAATTACCATAATGTTCTTAATAGATTCTCAAACTTCTATTCCTACAAAACAATACACACATTGGAATCTAACTTGTTTGTTTTGTTTTCATTTGGTTGATATGTCTTTACTGGTCCAAATTTTATTCCTACAAAACAAATTATTGGTTTTACATTTATTTCACAAAAACTTGAAAAGTGAAAACAGGAAATAAAATGTTAAAAAGTATAGCATTTTGTCATTAGCAATAAAGATCAATAGGAAAGGAAAAGAGAAAACAAACCAAACGCCCTCTTAGATTTATCTTCAAGTGAAAGTTGATTCAAGTTCGAACCTGATAGGAGACAAGTTATCAAACAGGTCTACTTTATAAAATATATAAGAGATGATTTTGGTTGGTTTTAGGGAAGAGATAGAAAAACCAAAAGGGGTGAGTATTGTAATTGGTGACTGGTATAAGGTTTACGGTCATGGATGATGTGTAGGTTGTTAATAAAAGCAATAAAGAAATAAAGAGAGAGTTTGTTTGTTAGGAGTTAGTTGTGTATAGAGACTGGTATATTTCCTGACTTGCTACATCTTTATTGAGACTCCATAGGAGTACTCAAATTTGTTTGAGCTTTACCTATTATTTCCGTTAGTATGAGGGGTATAATTAAAAATCTTAACTATTAAAATACCAAAGACCATGCATTAGGAATGATAATCGCATTTTAATATCCCATATTTGGGCTCATATCTTACTATCAACATTTTAGGGTATGTTTGGATTTATGGAGTTGGCTTGAGCGGAGTAGAATTAGATTTTAAATTGTTGTATTGTTTGGATTTGTAAAATTTTGATGGAATGAACCGAATAGAGATGGACTTCATACCATCCATTCTTCTCAAGCCGCCTCTTCCCAAACAAAAAACAAACAAGTTGGGAGGAATTTGATGGAATAGAAATATCCAAACAATGGAGTGGAGTAATTATTCCACTCCATTTTATTCAACTATGCTCCGCTTACCAATCCAAACATACCCTTAAGCATCAAGAGAGCAAATAAATAATTTGAATCCATTTGACCAGTCAAGCCACAAATGGTTCGTGCACTACCCTTCTTCAAGTCCAAGGCAAATTAAGATCATTCTAGTTTCAAGGGCCTGAGACCAACATGAGGACTCTGGGTTTGGGTTTAAAAATAATGGGAATTAGCAAGCCAACAATGGCTCAAATATCCATAGTGCCCTTTAATTAAAGTTTGTCTAAACAATGTAATCATGTCATAACATCAGCACACAACAAATATTAGTTATTGTTACATCTAGGAGACTTGTTTTGGTCCCTTTAAAAACTTTTTGAACCCCAATCATCTCATTATTGTATAAGATGTGAAGCCATGATATGACAAGAACGCAATTACAGAAGGTCCAATGACAAAGGCAATAGACAACAACTCAAACATTTGGCTATTTTACCAATGATATTTACTGCATATAAAGAAAATAGAGATAATTTTGAATTATGAGAACCTTAGTTGAGAAGTTATCAAAAATTAGATGTGGATAAGCTTCTGGCATGGTCCCAATGGCTTTCTTGTCTTTGATTGCATGCCTTGTAACCTACAAGAAACAACAAAATAGGATATTGTCCCTGAAATGAAAGTAAAAACTGAATACTTTAAGACTAACTCTTACCACGTTGAGGTAATGCATTTGTTGGGAGGAATTAAAATGATTTATTGCACTGGAAATTCCAAACAACTTGTCTTGCGCATTTTCTAGTATCTTTCCTCCCTACTCACCTAACGGCCGTACCTTTTCTCTTTTCTCTAACTAACTCTTTTGCCCTTTCCCTTTCTTCTTTCTCTCATACACCCTTATTTGTTTGCCACTTATTGGTCCCTCCAGCCAAATAAATTGTGGTCCAACTCACTTGTTCGAAGCCATTCTAATATATAGATGGCTTGTGGGTCTATCAATACCCCTCCCTCCCATGAGTTTCACCTTGTTCTTAAGATGAAATTCGAGAAAAGCCTCGTTGATATTATTGGCATCTTCCCGTATATTCTCATGCTCACATAGATTAATCTACTTAACTAACGCAATAGTGGTCCCATTTAATAATTACGGCACTTGCCAGCAACTCCTTGGGTCTTCCTGAAGTTCCAAGTCCTGTAACAATAAAGGAGGAAGTTGTTGACAAGGTAGTCTAGCTAGTAGAGCCTTCTTCAATTGAGACACATGAAAAACACTCTTCACCCTCAGCCATAAAACCTTGGGCTTAGTTTCTCATTTACCCTCGGCCAAACGTTAAGACGGTAGAGCTTCACCTTCAAGAACACCACATCACCCACATTGAAATCCACCTTTCTTCTACCTTTATACACCTACTCCATCATATGATGTTGAATTGCTAAGCCTTGATCAAATTGTATTTTAGCTCTGCTGGTAATGGTATGTTGTCTTACTCTACCAAAGTTGTTTACCTCCTCTACAATTGTGCTCTCCTTCCTAAAAGTATGATAGAAAGTGCTTCCCTCCCATATAAAGCTCAGAATGGGCTCTTGCCAATGACAATCGTAAAGGAGTAATGTTTTGGCATCCTGCAAAGTCAGAGTTTGAATACCCAATGATCTCTAACTTATCCGACTTTCTGAATGTGAGCATGTAATGCTTTGTTCTTTGGAGATATCAAGACCCATTTGGCTGCTACCCAATGATCCATTCCAGGATTACTTAAATATCTGCCTAGCACCCCAACAATATATGCAACATCTAGACGCGTACAAACCTAGGTGTACATTAGACTTCCCACTAAGACATAAGGAATTTTTTGCATTTCTTTAGTTTCAAAATCATTCTTAGGACATTGGTTGAGACAAAACTTGTCTCCCTTAGCAACAAGGGTGTCTCCTGTTTGCAATTCTGCACTCCAAACCTTTTAAGTACCTTTTCAATGTAGCTCTTTTGTGATAATCCAAGAATACCTTGAGAACGATCTCGATGTATCTAAATCCCTAATACAAAAGAAGCTTCCCCAAGATCTTTCATTTCAAATTTTTTCGATAGAAATTTCTTGGTTTCTTGCAATAAACCTATGTCATTACTGGCAAGCAGTATGTCATCGACATATAAAACCAGAAAAATATGTTTACTCCCACTGAACTTGTGGTATATGCAATTATCAACCATATTCATCTCAAAGCCAAACGAGATAATAACCTGATGAAATGTATAATACCATTGTCAGGAAGCTTGTTTTAACCCATAGATGGATTTCTTTAATTTGCAAGCCATATTTCTGATCTAGTCACAAAGTTTTCTAGTTGCACCATATAAATTGTCTCATCAATATCACCATTGAGAAACAGTCTTTACATCCATCTGGTGTAACTCTAAGTCAAAATGTGCCGCTAATTCCATAATTGTCCGAAGAGTCTTTCGATGAAACCGAAGAGAAAGTCTCTTTATAATCAATGCTTTCCATTTGAGTGAAGCCTTTTGCAACAAGACATGCTTGTATACCTTTCCACATTACCCTTCAATCCCTTTTGGTTTTAAATATCCATTTGCAACCAATAGGTTTTGTACTTTTAGGCAATGGGACGAGTTCCCAAACATTATTGTTTTTCATTAGCTTAATTTCTCCGCTCATGGCATCAATCCACTTTTGAGAATTAATGCTTTCCACGGCTTGACGGAAGTTGATCGGATCATCTTTTTCTAGTCTGTTGTCATCCTCATGTTCTTGGAGAAAGGTTATATAGTCATCAAAAACTGCACTTCTCCTTTCTCTAGTGGATCTCCTTAATGACACCTGTTCTTGAGGTTGTGAAGTTTGTTGTTCTAGAACAATGTAATGATCTTGATTGGGGAAATTTTCAACATTGTCTTGTACATCTGGGATTGCTTCTTAAACAACATAAAAAATAGAAACCTGATCGTTGTCATTAACAATCATAGGAAGTGGAATAGATTCCTCTTCAAAGACAATGTCTCTAACTTTATTCTCCTCCCAAACTGAATATCCTCAAAGAAATAGGCATTTCCCGTCTCAAAAATTGATCTAGAAGTGGGATCATAAGATTTATACCCCTAGAGATTGTTCAGAATATCCAACAAAGTAGTAACTGACCGTTCTTGAGTCTAGTTTCTTTTCATTTGGCCTATAAGGCCTTGCCTCAGCTAGACAACCCCAAATGTGTAAATGTTTTTTACTAGGCCTTTTACCAGTCCATAATTCATAAGGAGTTTTGGCCACTACTTTAGTTGGAACTCTATTAAGGATATAAGCTTGAACTTTTAATGCCTCTCCCCAAAGTGATTTTGGCAAGATAGAATGACTAATCATACTTTTTACCATATCCTTTAATGTTCGTTTCGTCTCTCGAGCAACACCATTCATGCTAGGAGTACCTGGCATGGTATATTGTGGGACGATACCACACTCCTCTAAGAATTTGGCAACAATCCTGGATGTTGTTCACTTGATCCATCATATCGCCCATAGTATTCACCACCACGGTTTAACCCTGATGGCCTTGATACTTTTGCCAAGTTGATTTTCAACCTCGGCCTTAAATGCCTTAAACGCCGTCCAATGACCGAGATTTCTCATGTATGAGGTCAAGGTAGCCATAGCATGAATAATCGTCTATAAACGTGATGAAATATCGTTGACCATTCCATGAAGCCGTAGGGAAAGGTCCACAAATATCAGGATGTATTAGTTCTAAGACGTCTGAAGATCTATTGGCACCTAACCTCCTTTTGTCTCCGTTTCCCTTAATACACTCAACACAAACTTGAAAGTCCGTCAAATCAAGGGAATCAAGAATTCCATCTGACACAAGTCTTTCAATTCTTTGTTTAGATATATGCCCTAAACTCTTGTGCCAAAGTGAAGCAGAATTCTCATTGGTTAATTTGTGTTTAATACCACGTGAACTTACATGCAACGTTTCATTGAAAGAGGTAATAAAATCAAGCAAATACAGGTTATCATAAAAGGTCGGAGAACATGTACCAATAATATTTGAATTCTAAAAAAGACTAAACCGATTGTTTCCAAATGAACAACAATAACCAGATTTGTCCAAAATAGAAACAGAAACCAAATTTCGTCTAAAAGATGGTACAACAAATGTCTCTTTCAAATCCAAATGAAATCCAGTCTTTAACAATAACCTTAAAGTCCCTATCGCCTCAACTTCCATGATTTGCCATCGCCTACATAGATGAATCTTTCAGCATCATTTGGCTTTCAACAATTCAGGCAACCATGCATAGACACACTTATGTGAGTAATAGCACTGGAATCTATCCACCAAGTGTGTCTTGGTACTAAAACCAAATTAATCTTAGAACAAACAAAATGGAGAAATGTACCTTTCTTTGCACGCCAAGCATAATATTTGGCACAATCTCTCTTCATATGTCCAGGACTTCAGAAGTAACATCCAAATCCCTCATTTTGTTTTCGTTGCTGTTTCTTCTTAGGTGGAGCATTTGTAGCTTCTTTATCCTTCTTTCTTTTCATATTCTTGTCCTTAGAGGTACTTGCCAAGTGAGCACTTTCAATCTTTCTTGCTTCAACCTTTCTTCTTCTTGCACACAGTGAAAATGAGCTCATTAAGAGACCATTTGTCCTTTTGGCAGTTATAACTGACCTTAAATTGATTGAATTGTGTGGGAAGAGAAATCAAAACTAAATGCACGAGCAAATCATCAGAGCTCTAACTTTAGTGCTTTTAGTTTGGAATCAAGATAAGACATCTCCATGATGTACTCCCTTATATTTCCTTTTCCTGGATACTTCATTGAAATTAAGTTCGATAAAATCGTACTTCTTTCAGCTTTGTCGCTTTTGGCAAAGCGCCTTTCAATTTCCTCAAGAAATTCCTTAGCTTGTCACCTTTTCAGCACAACGCCCCTAAATGCTTTTGGAATACCATGCTTCATGATCATGAGCCTCATGCCATTTGAACGATCCCACTTCTCAAAGTCATATTTTTCCTCAATGGAATTTTTATCCGTAAAGACTGGATTGTTCAATCCTTAGTGCAAGGTCCAGATCCATGCAGCCAAGAACGATCATCACGTTCTCTTTCCAGCCCTTAAAGTTGCTCCCATCTAACATGGGAATAGAGTTGATGTTGGCAGATATCATAGAAGTAGATGCATTAACTGAAAATCAGAACAAAATAAGATGATCACACAAGTTCCAAATCATATAGATAAATTCAAATAATGGTAGGACCCATCACAAGATACCTAGCAAAACATTAATATTTAGTCTTTGGACAAAAATATTAACTTGTAAGTAGTACTCACAATGCAGTAATGAGTATTGATAGTAAATCCTATCAAATAACAAATCTATCTTTGGACTAACTTATTGCCCACATGGAACCTAATAACCATCACATACTCATAACCATAACTGTGCATATAATTCAGCCAATATAGACCTTCCTTTGGGCTAGTCAACATTCGCATGAATTATTTGTGCAGGAATCAAATGTAGATGATAAATCCTGTCAAACAATAAGCCTATCTTTGGACGGGCTTATTGTTCACATGGAACCTAACAATCATCACATATTGATTACCATAGGTGTGTGCATGTAATTTGGCCAAATACTGATTTTTCTTTGAGCCAATCAATATTCGCAAGAATGACATACTCACAATCATCCTTATGTTCCAACATAAATTGACTTAGACAAGAGAGGCTATTTTGGTAGTATGTTGTTTCAGTCAATTTATTTCAAAAACCCATAGAATTGCTAACAAAATTCTTTTTGTAACAAGAACTGGAATATACATATGTTCTTAATACAATTATAATAAAGAAAAAGATAATGTACTCCATAAAATATATACATATATAGTACTCCAAATATCAACAAGTCAAATTCTTATTTGTAAATGAACAAATAATTGAATCTTTTACTTTATCCATCATCATGCCAAAAGAAAAACCAAACAAAAGCGCAACATATGTGGCAAATAAAAGTTATTCCACTTTTATTTTAAGTCCAAACAGAAAGCCAAACATCAACAAATCACCTATTTCTCAATGATTCAATCATGGACTCCTCTATACCACTTGTTAGAGATTTAGTTCTTTATAATCTCAAGATCATTCATGTTAAATCATCAAGAAAAACAAATAGACTACTTGTGGAAGCATACCTGAATCCATAGGAATCGATTGATGTTTGGGTCTGTGGTTCTTGGCCTTCCAAGTTGATACGTATGCCATAGAAGGAGCCCCCTTTTGACTATGGATATCAGGAAAGATGCTTACTTATAACTTGGGGACCATAACCTTTTATAACTAGGTAAACCCTAGTTTCTAATTCGGCCCATCATAAAATTAGTAATTGGATAATCAAGATATCTACACATAATAAGCCTACACTTAATGAGATGATTTGGACCCATTAACTTATCCTTATCAGATCACTTTAATTTAGGTCAAACTTTATAATAGCACACAATATACAATTATATATACAAGTCCACAGATTTTACAAAATATCATTATTATAAGGGTATAATATGTTTAAAAAATATTATTTGTACTCACAAGATAAGGTATGAGATACTATACCGACTCACATCGCTTCCATCATTGGATGATATGTGAGTTGACACGGTGTCACATGTATTGTGAAGTTTTGTGTTGTTTGTTCTTTTGTTAGGTTTGGGTGCGGGTGCTGAGTTCAATTATAATTTTGATTATGGGACAACCAGCACTTTAGCATATGAAAGATTATGTATATCATTGGTTATACGTTTGCACAATTGATTCTTCACATAATTAATTTTGTTAAAACTAATTTTCAAGTAAAATGATTTTATATTTGGTTTTTTTTTTGGTGTACGTGGGTTTCCACCGTCGAGCACGGTGACTAATCCCTTCACTGGCTTGCAGGCACCTCAAAGGATGGGACATTGGCCTAGATTTAAGACTTCCATACCTAAAGCCAGGATCGAGCCCATGGCATTTGGTTAAGGGTGAATTAGTCCCTACCACTCAACCACACCCCCCTTGGTTTTTGGTTGTTTAATATGGGGAAATGATTTTACAAAATTAATTATTTGAATAGTACAAAGCTAAATCACTTTTAGATATATGATTATCAAAATAGTTAAGATGTTGATATTTATTCTTGCATTTTAAAATGACATATGTACCTACAATTAAAGGACAAAGTTGGAAATTTACATTGAAAAATGGTAAACGGGAAATTGGTAGAATCAAAAGTAATTACCACTATTAGTTGCTTCTACCCAAAATTGATTTTAGGATCAATATTGATTGATTCTACACCAAACGTATTTGAAAATTAAGGGGAGTGTCTATTGACACTCGCACTCACATTAAATTTTAATTGCTTTGTCAAGAATATCCTTTTTATATTTTAGTCAAAATAATAGTCATTTAATATTAATTGTTCATTATTAATTATGATTTGATTTTAATTTATTATTTTTTAGTTCAATTAAAAATATTTAAATTAGTTAAAGTCTTTAATATTTTGCCATAACAGAGTGGATATTTCTCTGAATATTTTTTTATTGAATATAGAAAATCTTGAACATCAATTTATTTAATACAATTATTTAGATCTAAACATTGAGTTTTTTTTGTTTAAACTTTTTGATACAATAATAATCTAAATATTATAAGAATGACTATTTCCTTAAAACATATTAAATGAAAATAAATAACAATAAAGACATACTAATAAATTGTAATATGCAAACAACTTAGAAAAATGTAATATACACATCAATTCTTTTAAAATATAATTAAAGAAATATTAAAGAAACAAATAATACCAAAATTTATTTTAGTGACCAATTAGTTTTTGATTTTTTTGGTTATTTATTTTTGTTTTTTAAAATAACGTAAATTGATCATTTAATTAGTTACATTAAATTAATTTGTACTACTTCCTTTTTTTTGTATATTTGGTGTATTCATGATTTAATAATTATCTTTATTGTTATTTAGTGTCCTTAGTATTATTTTAAAAAAAATTACTGTTATATTTTTTATGTATCATTGCATCAAAAAACTTCTTAAAAAATAGTTTAGTACATAAATATAAATAATTACATGAAATAAGTTCATTATAATTATTTATAATAGTTAGTGAGCAAATATTATGAGATTAACATTAGATATTTTCAAATTTTAAAATGATTATTGTCTCATTTCTTGTTTTTTTTTCCTTTCTTTCTTTCTTTTTTTTTAATGAGTGTCTCGCTTCTAGCATTGGACACCATAAACTTATATCGACTGTCTAATTAAGAGTTTCCCCACACTTAGGGAGGAATCTTACATTTGTTACCCGAAAAAAAGGAGGAAATTTACATTTTGTTTATTACTATATCATTTAGACTGCACACTTTTTTCTGTGATCATATATACAAGGAATTGGGGATAATATAAAATCGGCATTCTATTTCTTAGCATTATATTAGCATAGCTCTTATAACTATATTAAGGCTTTGGGTTTAGGATTAATATCTCAGCTTATTATAAGAAAGCCCCTTAGACCGAACCCTACATATGGTGATGTGATGAGTTTCTTATTTTATTTTTGGTTTGATGGTTGTAACTCTCTAATATTTAAATCTTTATTGATGGTCATTTGGAAAAATATGTCCATAAGGACATTAGGGGCAAACCAATTAAAATTTATGGAAAAAAAAATGGCAATAGACGTTTGGGAATGACAATAGCCACTCTCATTAAGTGAAGATATAATGCTCTATTAATGCACATTATGATTTTATTGCATATTATTTGCATTTTAGTCTTCTTATATTATTCTCCCTATTTCTTTTCAATATCATCCCCTAACTAACCATGAGGTGTGGTACAATTGCAACTCACCTTTTCTCTTAATCATATAGTTGGGGATTTGATCCTCACCCATAGTAATGAAGCACATTTCATAGCCAAATTTATGAAAGTTGCTGCTTTTAAAAATCATTGGAATGATTTATAAATTTCATGGTCATTTTATTTATTGTCAATTAATAAATCATTCCAATTTCATAATATTCAAGGGTCTATAAATAGAGATCTAGAGTGATATTCCTGGGTAGAGTGAAAAATAATCAAAATTCTTTTATTTCTGATCACTTCTCCCTTGCCACCTCACTGTATGAAATAGTGTTATGAACCATTCCTCTGGCCCAATGCTTGACCTAGCACCATTATGGGCCGAGACGGGGAAACAAAAAATCTCAGGCACGATAGGCTCAAACCAAGCCCCATCAAGGGGCCGAAGGCCATAAGCCGGAGAACACATGGGCGAAGCAAGCACAACTTCCAAACTCATGGACACAATCATCCCTCGACCTTACGAGCGTTGGCCACACGTGTCCCATGATCTCATAACCACCAGGCCACGCTCATATCCACTAACCACGTCTCGAAACAGGAGGGAGCGTGCTAACGACGTTAAGGCCTCCTATTTAAAGGGTACTTAGAAGGACCCAGGTAAGCATTCGATCACAACTGACACCATATACCCAAACCTGGTACTAATTCTCTTGGTGAAGTGTTTGCAAGTACCCCACCACCCATCCCCCTCTCCTATACAACCCAGTGGAAGGAAAGCGGCATTGCGTGTGGTAACTCATTCCCCAGGTAACCTACCATCCTATCACTTCGTTAAAATTCTCTTATTTCTGATCACTACTCCCTTACCACCTTGGATATGAAATAGTAAGCATGATTAGAATAATAATCCTCTCAATTTAAATTAATCAATCTTGATTTGATTAACAAGAGTTGATTGCAATAATTGACCAAACTGCACTTGTAAAGAGAGGATCAAGATTTTAATTCTTGAAAAAACATAATTGTAGGGAGGGTTTCATCAATGCAACAGTGTGGAAAGTTTTAATCTCACAATAATGCCTATAGGGATGCCTTACAAACTTTTAAAAAAACTTATAATGGTTTGATTCTTATTTGTCAGATTCAACCCAACTCCTGACAACTATATTGGAGAAACAATGTTGAGGGTCTGTTTTGTCTTTTCCTTTTCTTTTTAATTTTTTCAGTTAGGTATGGGAATCAGATTATTTTATATAGTGTGACTAAATATACTCAAAAGTTTAGTCCACACTTTTCAAGATTTAACCACAATTTATAAATGGGAATGACAGGTGTGTGGTATGTCGTCCTAAATAAAACCAACGTTTTCTGGCGTTGTCTTTCTTTACTTTCCATCCATTGAAAGAGCAGATTAGTATGGGCAAAATAATATGCGATATAATTGGATATACTAGAAATTAAAGTCCAAATATATATGACAAGAACCGTAATTGAGAACTTGACTTCCATCAGACATTATTAGCAAAAAAACAAATTGTCCTTTCAATTAAAACTTTGATTTATGTTATGTTTTTATCATAAAAGTGACTTTGGTACTGTGTTTTCGTAGAATTTTTCACAAAATGCAAAACTAAATTTAGATAACCAGTGTATCATGGACCACTACTCTGACATAATGGGAGAGGCAAGTGACAGAAATTGGTAAAATTTGTTGGTCCAAGACAAGCAAACAGCAAGAAACATAAAGAAAATGTATGGAACAGTTTGCAAGCAATATGTTGATGAGGCGTGCTCCATGCACAGTGAAGGAATCACAATTAGTATATCATTGACCCATAAGGGGACAATAATTGTAGAAGTTTAATCTATATATGATATGGATTATTCAATTTTTCCCAGCTTCGTCTTAATTTTTAGTTGACTTTATACTTTTTATTTTGATCCCAATATTATTTTACTTCCAGGTATTGCTTCCTCTGTTTGAGAGCTTTGTTCTAGAGGCGAGAAATAGATACAGATAGAGGCAAATTGGAAGAGCATAATATAACGCTGTAATTTATACATTACGAACTTACGACATGGCACTTTAACTACTTGTGAGTTTCATCCTTTCATAATGTCATGAACCAAAACTTTATATAAAACTTTTTTTTTCGATAATTAACTTTATATAAAACTATGAGATTCGTTTTGATATTGTTAACGTAATAAGTTTACGCTGCCATTTAATTACACATTATGATATATGTGCCTGTTGAAATAGTAATGAGTAGAGTTAAATACTTTTATAGATGTGATAATACAGCAAATTATAAGGTGAATCTTAAATTTTTAGGTCCATCATGGACTCATTATTATTAGTCATTAATTGAATACCATTTTTATTGGATGATTTAGTCTAATGGCTAATAATATGAGGTGAATAATGAACTCAAAGATAAGAAATTCGTCATAAAACCCACTAAGATAATACATAATTTGATAACTATATAAAACTTTTACATTGAGAATGTACTAAAATTAAATTACAAATTTTTACGTGTATGAATAGATTTTATTATGACTCTAGCATGCCCCAAGCTACGGACTTCCTGGATAAACTTGGGGCAGACGGATATGCCACCCATGGGCCTGGGACCTATCCGTCAAGCTGACCTTGCGAGAGTTGTGTTCCTGAGATAACCTTCCTTTCCATTTTCTGTTTTCATTTTCTTCTTTCGCATCTGTAAAAATTAAAAAAAATAGTTTATTTTTATTTTTTTAATTTGAAGTGTGAATAATGCATATATTCATCATCTTGGTCATAAAAACTCTCATATTATATCAAGAATAATTATCTCTAAAAGATTTTAGCTATTGAATAAATGTACATCAGTAGTTTATATTACATCTCTAAAATTTTACATTATTTTTTGAATTTAATTTTGATATATTGTGTAAGTTTTTTACACTCTTATTTAATAATGTATTACTGTGTGGGTGTATCAAGTGATAGAGATGTTTTATTATGAGATTGTGATTAGTAAATATGAACCGTATAATTACATATAGATAATCAAGATAAAAAATTAATTAGTAGTAATTAATGTTCACATACTCTTTCAAAAAAGTTACATGATATATTCTAATATTGACTATTAACATAAGATTTAATAATCAATATTTTTTTTCTCTCACACTTAACCATCTTTCTTATTTAATCAATATTTCTTATTTTTTATCTAGCTTTTTTTTTTCCATTCTGGATTTTTGTACATTTATTGTAATTTGTATACATTTTATTGTCATAATTTACTATTTTATTTAATCAGTTTAATTTATTCATTTTATTATTTTCTTATTTAATATCAATTTAATTGATAATTAGGTTATTATATAAATAAATAATAAATAATTAATTACCAATCACTTCATAATTAAATAGAAATTTTTTCTAAAAATTTATTTTTTACCGACGGGTATGACCGTAAGTAATAAGTAATATTTTTAAAGTAAATCATTTTCCATAAATCAAAATACCGTTGGTACACCCGTCGATAATAGATTAAAAAAATTATTTTATTTATTTCAATTTTCATAGATAAAATTAAATAAACCCGTCAGTATAAATATGTCTTTGATGGCTATGGTGACGCATTTTATATAATTGTACCGACGGCTAAATATATTATTACCCGTTGGTACACGCGTCGAATTAATGACGGATTTTTTTTTACCATCGGTAACTTTCATCGATAGCCTGAAAATCGATATCCACGTATCCATCGGTATATCCGTCGTATAAATTGAACCCATCGAAAAACCCATCGGTAAAGGCATCTGTTTCCGCACTTTTCTTGTAGTGATAGTGAAAAGTAATGAAAATTCTCTTATTTATGATCACTTTTCCCTTGCCACCTCTTTGTATGAAATAGTAAACATGATTAGGTTAATAATCCTCTCAACTTAACTTAATCAATCTTGATTAAACTTGATTTGATTAACAAGAGTTGATTACAATAATTGATCGAACTGCACTTGTAAGAGAGAATCAAGATTTAAATCTTGAAAAACATAATTGTAGGGAGGGTTTCATTATTTCAACAGTGTGGAAAGTTTTAATCTCACAATAATGCCTATAGGGATGCCTTACAAACTTTTAAAAAAACTTATAATGGTTTTGTCACGACCCGCCTATGGAACATGATCGGCACGTGAAGGGTTGAATCTCCACGGAAGCCTCTAGTAACGTAACTAACTAATATGCATAATTAAATCAAATATATTTCAAATATCTCAAGTTCAACTATAATTCTATAATCTGAAAATATTTTTAAAACATAAATCCTGAATATAAAGCTCATAAATCCATAATCTGGGCCCAAGCCAAACATAATTAAATAAATGGCTAAAACTCTAAAAATAATTAAAATAAAATAATGCATGTCCGGATCCTGCCTACACAATTCCTGGAGTACTACTAAACTAACATAACCTATATAAGCTTCACTCCGAAGCAAAGCTTACCAAAGAAGCTGGCACTATTGGGGAAGATCCTGGTACTGAACCTGCCTACTGGGGGAAGGAAAAGAGAGGGGTGAGTTCATCAAAACTGTGAGTGAGTCTCCACTCACAACCCACATGAGAGGCAACAAAAATACGTAACGTATACATGCAACTGGTGTAAAACATTTTATATATAATTATAGATAATTGTCCTGAAAACAATAATTTAACAAATCCATGGCAATAACTAGTAGAGAAACAAGAATTATTCTGTACATAAATATCTAAGCTGAAAGCTGAATTTGAGCCAATGGCTAATCTGATGGGCGTCTAACTAGGTCCAATAAATGGACACCTCACTAGGTTCCTTCCTGGGGTGAGCTAGTCCTCTAACGGACCACTTGGTACCAAGGTTAACGATTAATCCTGTTAACTCGCTGATCTATTTCTCACTATTTATTGGCTAAAAACTAATAGCAACAAAATTAATTGTTCATATAAAATTTGGATTCATGAAATTTTCTAGATGATAAAACAAATCCATAATCATATATGCAACAATTATGGTCCCATGAGTTTTTTTTTAAATAATAATTTGTCATGATAACTTTAAAACAATAATTTTCTAAAATTTCTATAATCCATAAAGGCATATTTCTTGGTATAAATTATTCTAAAATTTCATAAATAATTTATATAATATAGAAAAATAATAATAATGACCAAAAGTATGACCATGAGCTTAAACCCACTCACCGTTGGTACGGAGTGTACTTCCACTAACAACTTGACCTTGGGGAGTAGGAATGACACTGGTAACTGCCAAACAATATAATGAAAATATAAACAATTTGACTTGATCACCCAACTGAGTTTGGGATGATAGGGAGGAAGAATGGTGAGAGAAAACCATGCCTGATAGTATCTAAACTCACAGACTAAATAAAAAAAAGAGAATGAATTGACTAAATTCCATGAAGATTACTTCCTGGAAGAGATCAATCGAAGAAAATTGAGGGAACCACGTTTTCTCTCTAGGGAAAAATCCTTAGGCGGCAAGGGTTCTTAAAGGAATATTTAGGAGTATTATGATGTGTTAAATATATACTAGGGGTGTAAAACAAAAAGCTCAAAGCAGACATACCGCGTCGCACCGCACAATGGAGTCACAGCGTTCGAGTGCACGCCTTCAACAATCAAGGCTTTCGTTTATATATATATATATATATATATATATATATATATATATATATATAGCTAACAAAGCCGTGACTGTTGTTACAACTTTGAGTTTTTTTTTTTTTGTTTTTAAATAATAATAATGATGTCAATAGCAAGGATGTTCACATCGTTACTTATATATAAAATAATAGTAGTAAGTAATACAAATGATAACAGTATAGTTATGTATATCTTTAATTTTATATATATATATATATATATATATATATATATATATATATAATTACGTATAATAATAATAATAATAATAATAATAATAATAATAATAATAATAATAATGGTAATGTTCTTATGTTGTTACTTATAGTATTAATAATAATAGTAACAATAATAATATTAGTTCACATACAAATAAATTTTATATTTGAGATATTACATGTTTGATTCTTATTTGTCAGATTCAACCCAACTCCTGACAACTATATTGGAGAAAGAATGTTGAGGGTCTGTTTTGTCTTTCCCTTTCTTTTTAATTTTTTCAGTTAGTTATTGGAATCAGATTATTTTACATAGTGTGAGTAACACTCAAAATTTTAGTCCACACTTTTCAAGATTTAACCACAATTTATAAATAAATTGCGAATGACAGGTGTGTGGTATGTCGTACTAAATAAAACCAATGTTTTCCGGCCTTATCTTTCTTTGCTTTCCATCCATTGAAAGAGCATATTAGTATGGGAAAAATAATATACGATATAATTGGATATTGTTACCGAGTATTTTCACCACGTGCTGACTAGAGGACCATAACTGTTTTTCTGTTTCTGATTGTTTTCTATTTTCTTCTTAATCTGTTAGTAGTTAAGCACCTAGCTTAGCTTATCACACAAACTACATGCTTGTATATATATAGGACCTTATAGTAACTTTCAATTTTAGAGTTCTCAATTCAATTCAATGCAATTATTCATTCAGCAAATTCTTGAGTTCTCTCTTTCAACGCCTTCATGTCAACATTTTCTACATGGTATCACGAGCCAGCAATGGTAGAAGTAATTCATGATCAACATCAAGATCAAAATCGCGAAACGCTCCACTCCCAATTCGTGATCCATATTACCTTCATTCAAATGAAAGTCCAGGCACAATCTTGGTAAATACACCTCTCACGGTCGTGGTAATTATCATCTGGGGCACGTGCAATGCGTCTCGCACTCAAATCCAAGAATAAATTGCAATTCGTCGATGGCACCATTCGAAAGCCACAAGAAACTGGTCTGTTTGCTACGTGGGATCAGTGCAACACCATGGTTCTAGCTTGGATGTGCAATACTCTAAGCCCTGAAATTTATCAAAGCATTCTATGGATCGAAATTGCCTTGACCTATGGAGAGATTTACAAAGGTTATTGTCACAACCCGACCTGGGCACGTGACCGCACATGAGAAATTCAGTTCTCATGTAAGCCTCATGACATGTGGCTCTATATGCACAGTAACTTATAAATTATTCAAAACAAAGTTTCCTTTTTCTACATACAAATCACCTGTTCTTTAAAGTTCAAAATAATTGAAATAATCCAAATAATCAAGTCTATAGTTTCATAACTTATTTTCTAAAGTCCAAATTCATAAACAAATCTCTATAAGGAACAGAATCTTATAACACAATCTAGCATAATACAAACATGCAAAACCTAAATCATACAGTACGGTCCGGATCCTGCCCAATGTACCTGGAGCACTCTAAACAAACCAAAATGCGTGCTTCACTCTAAGTGAAGCTTGCTATCTAACATTTTACTTGTTGAGTAGAATTTGCAGTTTGCTCCATCTGGAAAAAATAAGAGAAATGAGAGGGGTGAGTTTTAATACCAAAATTCATGAGTGAGCCCTCACCTGGAACCCCTTTTCACATGATATCAAGGAAAAAGAGTAATATTACTCAAAGGTCTACGTGTACGTTTGTATACATAAATATATTCAAATCATCCTTTCGATAAAATAATTTCTCTAATTCACTTTCTGAAATCACTTTTCCTCTTTTATATATTTATTTATATGTTCAATTAATACTTTTACGAATTCAGAAGCCTCGTATAAGCTTAGAATCATGACTTCTCTCATGCTTTCAAATGATTACTTTACCCCTCCAAAAATCATTTCATTAATTAAGTTTCATGTCTAGTATAAATTAAACTCATTACAACATAGCTCTTAGAGAAACAATAATCTCTAGACATATCTGGCGTTACGTATCGCCGTCCCATGTGTCATTCAATTCTCTGAAGTCTCTAGTCACATCTGACGTTACGTATCGCCGTCCCAGTTTGATAATCATATCTCTGAAATCTCTAGTTACATCTAGGCGTTATGTATCGCCGTCCCAGTGTGATAATCAATTTTCTGAAATCTCTAGTCACATCTGCGTTACGTATCACCGTCCCCAGTGTGACAATAACAGACACCTAACTAGATCCCTTCTCTCTGAATACTCTGCCCAAGCATACTTGGTACCAAGGTTAACGAATTTATTGCCATTAACACACAGCATGTTTCTCTATAGAGATGTAAATTAATCTGAAACTTCTTAAAACCATTTTATTCTCTAGAGTTCTGAATCTCATGATGATTCAAGCTCTAAAATTCTTTTAATGATTAATCTTCCAAAAACACATTTCCCACTGTCAAAATTTTCATAATCTAGAAAACTCAATATCTTATTTCAAAATAGCAAAGTTTGCACTCTTAATTCCATTCTCTTCTCTAACCTCATATTTGGTCATAAATCTAAAACGTACACATACTTATCAAGCTCTAAAACATTTTGATCAACCTTCCAAACATAGTTCAAACTATCAGCTTTTCATAAACTAGGAAAAACTCAATATCATATTCTGAAATTACTAAAAAAACTAAAATCATAATTCCAATCTTTTTTTAAACTTCATATCTTGGTGTAAAACCATAACATAAACATAAATCAATTCCAGAATCCAGTAAACAATTATAAAACCCTCTAACAGTTACATACATCATCCATTCCATATAAAACCATTATAACAAATATGGTCCCATGAGTTTTTTTTTTATCAAAAATACATTTCATGCTCTAAAACCGGCAATTCCAAACATATAAACCAGAAATCTCAAATCCTTATACAGTATTTCTCTAAAACCAAGCATTAAATCATATTTTCATGAAAATAACTCTAATGCATAACATAAGAGTCACAAATGTGAACCCACTCACCTGGAGGGTGGAATATGTGGAACCTGTAACATTCCCTGCTACTTTATGGATTGACGATTGTCACCACAAATCAACACTGTCTTTTCAGCGTGCTTTGTCCTCACTCACACGCTTTCTGGGAAAACTTTCCAAAAGGTTACCCATCCCAAAATTACCCCAAGTCAAGCACACTTAACTGGAGTTCTTTCGGATAGGCTACCAAAAGAAAGATACATCTTTGTGGCATAGGTAATACCAATCAATTCATATAAGCCCTTTTTACCTATATAGTCCCATACCTATATAGACTCAGGATCTCTCTCATTCAAGTGTGTAATCGGTTCATTCATGTACCCTCCGCTTGGAGGCAGGAGCCGCTCCTTGTCCGTGCCTCTCGCACGCGATACACACCTACCTCGTCCCCGAGCGTTACATGCCCACCAGCTTCTGCTTGGTTCGTCCCGAACCGCACCATACTGGGAGATGCAGGCTCTGATACCATTTATAACATTCTCCCTTTATGGATTAACGACTGTCCCCACAAACTAACACGGGTCTTTTCAGCGCGCTTGTCCTCACTCACACGCTTCTTGGGAAAACTTCTCAGGAGGTCACCCATCCCAAAATTACCCCAAGTCAAGCATGCTTAACTGGAGTTCTTTCGTGATAGGCTACCGAAGAAAGATACATCTTTGTGGCATAGGTAGTACCAATCAATTCATATAAGCCCTCCTTAATTGTATAGTCCCATACCTTTACAGACTCAGGATCCTCTCATTCGGGTGTGTAATCAGTTCATTTATGTACCCCTCCGCTTGGAGACAAGAGCCGCTCCTTGTCCGTGCCTTCTTGCGCGATTACTCCCCACCTCATCCCCGGCGTTACAAAACCCATACTAACAGACCTCTAGGGAGCAGGAATGACTTCACTATCTGATATAGAAGCATTAGAACGCTAGATTAACGTCTAAAGCCTCAAAAATCCAACTCTAACAAGGTAAAAAGCTTCTCTCCCTTAAGAAGCTTAGAGAACCACCCATAACCCAAGAAAACTTGAAGGAAAGAAAACAAAACTAAGAGAATAATGTACCTTCAAGCTTAGATGATAGAAGATTCCAAGTTAATCTTGAAAGAATTGGAGGAAAATGAAGTTTTAGGAGTGAAAATGGTGAAGAAATGGAGTTGGGAGGCGAAGAATTCGTGTTTCAGAGGGGGAGAAGGGTGTGAGGGCGTTCTAGAATGGTCGGACCCCGAAATAAGGTTTTTATATTTTGGTTGAGCGTTAGCGCTCACTAGAGAGTGCCCAAAACATATCCTGTACCGCCTTCCTGTTCCCTAACTCCTGCTCTCATGAGTGCTGCAGTGCTCACCAGAATGGTGACAACACTTCCTTATTGTTTCTTTACCGCCAGTGCTCATGAGTGCTTGCACCAAAAACCCTAAACCCTAATCATTTATTTTACTTCCATTAACTTTAAAACATAAATGTAAATAAGGGAATACTCCTCATTTGGACTCAAATAAAAACATTAGAAAAATTAAAATCCCAACCAATCAAAATCCAAAATTTGGGTTTTAGTTCAAATTCAGAATTTCTGATTTTACATACTTTCGAGCTAAAAACGAAAGGTTTAAAGGTTTCGTAAAATTCATTAAAAATCACTCTTTAACTCATTTTTCTCTAAGGAATAATTACCGGACACTTTTGATCCTGAGAAATGATTCTATCATATAGCCCTCCAAGGGCGTGTAGGGTCCAGACTTAGTAAAATTTAGGACCCAAATGATAGAAAGGGTAATCAACACCTTTCTTGGTTCGAAAAATTTTCTAACCTTTTTATTTAAAACTAGAGTATTAGCGATATCATCAAGGTGATCTTTATCGCATTGCAACACTGTCTAAGAACCTGGACACATTGAAACAAGGTGATCTTTCTATTACTAAATACTTCACTCAATTGAAGATTATTTGTGAAGAACTAGATAGTTTTCAACCCATTCTACCTTGTGCTTGCACTGGAATTTGTCATTGTGGTCTTGGAATAGTGAGGGGTTACAAGCAAAAGGAATACGTCATTCAATTCCTACCTGGGTTGAATGATATGTATGGAAATGTTAGATCTCAAATCACGCTCATGGAGCCCACTCCTGACATGGATAAAGTGATTTCCCTGTTGCTACAAGAAGAACAACAGTGCTGCCCTGAAGAAACCCCTGAAGCAAAAGTGTTCAACACCACTTCCAATGGAGAATTTTCAGCTCCAACTCAAGGCCGTGGAGAGGAGGTAAAGGCTAAGGCCCATCTTTCCAAGGTAGAGGCCGAGGAGGATTAACCAAGTTCTGTTGTAATTGTGGCAAAACTGGTCACTTGGTCGAGACCTGTTACTTCAAGATTGGTTTCCCTGCTACTACAAGCCAAGAAATGTGAATTGCATAGCTGGTGAGGACTTTGATGATGCCAGTAGTTTGATTTCCCAAAAGGAGGCTAATAATGAAGTACTTGAGTTGCATTTTACTCCAGAGCAAAGGAAAGTTTTCCTGGCTTTACTTCAACAAAATGATTCACAACAAAATCATGTTACCAACCAAGTTGCCACCATCCTTAAGCCACCAGGTACAACTCATGTCCTAGCTAGTTGTAGAATCTTGACACCAAACATGTGGATCCTTGACTCTGGTGTCACAGACCATGTATGCCATTCCTTTTCTCTATTTCATTATCATAAACAAATTAAACCAATCTTTATACAATTACTAGATGGAAGTAAAACATTCACTACCATTTATGGAACAGTTTTCTTTACTTATGAACTTTACCTAACTGATGTTTTATTCGTTCCATCCTTTACATTCAATATTATTTCTGTGTCAAAACTTACTAAATCCCTACACTATCATGCTATTTTTATCTTATCCTGAAATTCAGGACTTACCTTCGATGAAGAAGATTGGTGCAACTGAAGAAAATCATGGGTTATGTGTGTTGAAGTCTACAAGCAAAGAATCTCCTAGATCTCATGTAATAAATCTCTGCCATAAATCTGAATTTGACCTTTGGCACCATAGGTTAGGACACCCTTCTGATGACAAGTTAGAAATTTTGCAATGTACCTTCCCTTTTGTAAAGCATACCAAGACCAACTCACCTTGTAATGCATGCCACTTGGCAAAGCAATAGAAATTGCCCTTTACTGACAGTACTTCTAAAGCATTCATATCTTTGATTTGATTCACGTAGATATATGGGGTCCTCTTTCCATTCCATCTATGCTTGGACACAAATACTTTCTTACAATTGTTGATGATAAGTCACAATTCACTTGGGTCTATTTCATGAAAAATAAATCAGGCTGCCCACTTCTCAAGATATTTGGTCAAATGATTGAAACTCAATTTTCCCTAAAAATAAAAGTCATTCGGTTTGACAATGGACCAGAATTTGTTTTACATGATTTTTACTCTCAAAAAGGCATTGTGCATCACACTAGTTGTGTGGAAACTCCCAAGCAAAATGGGATTGTTGAAAGAAAACATAAACATATTCTTAACACAGCAAGAGCACTTTTATTCCATTCCAATTTGCCTAAGAATTTCTGGAATTTTGCAGTAGGACATGCAGTTCATTTGATAAATAGATTGCCTTCTAAAGTACTTCAAAATGCAACACCATTCTCTGTTTTATATAGCAATCAACCTGATTTGTCACACTTAAAAGTGTGTGGTTGCTTGGTTTATGCATCAACATTAACTATTAATAGAACAAAGTTAGACCCAAGGGCTAAGAAATGTGTTTTCATTGGATTTAAATCAGGTACAAAAGGCTATCTCCTATATGATTTACATTCAAGAGGAATTTTTGTTTCAAGGAATGTCAAATTTTATGAAAACATTTTTCCATACAACACTGTTAAAGATACATGCCCTCATAGCACACACAATTTGTCACATGTATTCCCACCACTCCTTCCATTGTCACCATTCGCCACTAACAACCATAACCTATCAGTACCTAGTCTTGCATCTTGACATAGTTCACACACAACCATCCCTTCCACCAGCATCTAATTCACCTAATTCAAACTACACACCACCTGCCACCACCTCACCCCGCACCAAATTCTTCCCACTACACCAGTTAGAAAATCTGAGAGATCTAAGAGACCTCCTCCATACTTGCAAGACTATCATTGTGCCTTGCTCACTTCCGCCTCCATTTTCCTCAACCAAGTATCCCATCCACCATTATCTCTCTTATAGTTCTCTTTCTCCTAAACACAAACATTTATCTCTAAACATATCAACCACCTTAGAACCCATTTCCTATGATACTGCTATGGTTCATGATTGTTGGCGAAAATCCATCAAAGTTGAGCTCTCCTCTAAACAAAATGCAACCTGGTCTCTTACTAGTCTTCCTCCTGGAGAAAGCCATTGGGAGCACATGGGTTTTCAAAATTAAGTTCAAGACTGATGGCACAATTGAACGACACAAAGCTAGGTTGATCGCCAAGGGTTACACTCAAACCTATGGCATCGATTACTTTGAAACTTTTAACCGTGTGGTTAAAATGATAACCCTTCAAGTTCTGCTATCACTTGCCGCAAAGGGATGGTATTTACATCAACTAGATGTTAATACAACCTTTTTGCATGGTGATTTGGATGAGGAAGTTTACATGAAGATACTATAAGGCCTTGAAGTTTCTAACCCCAATGCCAACCTAGTTTGCAAACTTGAAAAATCATTATATAGGCTGAAGCAAGCTAGTAGGCAATGGAATGCTAAACTCACTTCAGTCCTACTTGGTTCGGGTTACAAGCATCCTTAGCAGATTATTCCTTGTTCACCAAGCAATCTTCTTCGAGGTTCACTGCAAGCTTAGTTTATGTAGATGATTTGGTACCTCCTGAACAGATCTAGATGAAATTTCTACTATGAAGGCTCTCTTGGATAACAAGTTCAAGATCAAGGATCTAGGGAACCTCAAGTATTTCCTTGGTATGGAGGTTGCCCGATCCACAAAAGGCATCACTCTCTATCAAAGAAAATACACCCTAGATTTATTGGAGGACTCTGGTCTTTTGGGGGCAAAGCCATGTCAACCCCTATGGATTACACTCTAAAGCTGTCCAAGGATTCTGGTACTCCTTTGTCTGATACATCTTCTTATAGGCGCTGGGTTGTCGCTTACTTTATCTAGCAAACACACGGCCTGATATTTCTTATGCAGTTGGGCGCCTCAGCCAATTTTGGACTGTCCCCTGACATACATGCCCAAGCTGCCAATAGAGTTCTCAGGTATCTCAAAGGGAAACCAACCAGGATTATTTTTCCCACTGATTCTAATTTCAAGCTCAAAGGCTACACGGATTCTGATTGGGGGCCCTTGGACACGCGCTCCATAAGTGGTTATTGCTTTTTCCTTGGTTCCACCTTGATATCATGGCGTAGTAAGAAACAGACTACAGTTCGCGATCATCCTTAGAGGCTAAATATAAGGCCCTAGCTTTTTCATGTTGTGAAGTACAATGGCTCTTATATCTCCTCTCAGATTTTCGTATTCCTGACTTAAAGCCTGTGCACTTATATTGGGACAATCAATCAGCAATTTACATAGCCTCCAACCCTATTTATCATGAGAGAACAAAACATATAGAACTGGATTGTCATCTAGTTCGAGAAACTCCATCTGGATGCTGAGGCCTTTGCCTGTTTCTCCAATTTGCAGCTTGCTGATATTCTGACCAAGGCTTTAGCACCTGGACCTTTTGACAGATTATGTGACAAGCTTGGCATGTTGAGCATCCACCTCCAGCTGAGGGGGGTGTTACCTGAGTATTTTCACCACGTGCTAACTAGAGGACCATAATTGTTTTCTATTTCTGATTGTTTTCTGTTTTCTTCTTAATCTATTAGTAGTTAAGCACCTAGCTTAGCTTATCACACAACCTACATGCTTGTATATATATAGGACCTTGTAGTAACTCTCAGTTTTAGAGTTCCCAATTCAATTCAGTGCAATTATTCATTCAGCAAATTCTTGAGTTCTCTCTTTCAACGCCTTCATCTCAACATTTTCTAAAGATATACTAGAAATTAAAGTCCAAATATATATGACAAGAAACATAATTGAGAACTTGACTTCCATCAGACATTATTAGAAAAAAACAAATTATCCTTTCAATTTAAACTTTGGTTTATGTTATGTTATTATCATAAAAGTGATTTTGGTACTGTGTTTTCGTAGAATTTTCGCAAAATGCAAAACTAAATTTAGGTAACCAGTTTATCATGGACCACTACTCTGACATAATGGGACAGGCAAGTGACAGAAATTGGTAAAATTTGTTGGTCCAAGACAAGCAAACAGCAAGAAACATAAAGAAAATATATGGAACAGTTTGCAAGCAATATGTTGATGAGGCGTGCTTCATGCACAGTGAAGGAATCACAATTAATATATCATTGACCCATAAGGGACAATAATTGTAGAAGTTTAATCTATATATGATATGGATTATTCAATTTTTTGCAGCTTCGTCTTAATTTTTAGTTGTCACTTTTTATTTCGATCTCAAAATTATTTTACTTCCAGGCATGGCTTCCTCTGTTTGAGAGCTTTGTTCTAGAGGCGAGAAATAGATACAAATAGAGGCAAATTGGAAGAGCATAATATAACACTGTAATTTATACATTACGAACTTACAACATGGCACTTTAACTACTTGTGAGTTTCATCCTTTCATAATGTCATGAACCAAAACTTTATATAAAACTTTTTTTTTTCGATAATTAACTTTATATAAAACTATGAGATTAGTTTTGATATTGTTAACGCACTAAGTTTATGCTGCCATTTAATTATACATTATGATATATGTCCCTGTTGAAATAGTAATGACAAGAGTTAAATACTTTTATAGATGTGATAATACAGTAAATTATAAGGTGAACCTTAAACTTTTAGGTTCATCATGGACCCTTATAATTAGCCATTAGATGATTACCATTTTATTGGATGATTTGATCTAATAGCTAATAATATGAGGTCCATAATGAATTCAAAGATAAGAGATCTATCATAAAACCCATCAGGATAATACATAATTTGATGACTATATAAAATTTTTACATTGAGAATGTCCCAAAATTAAATTATAAAATTTTAGGCGTATGAATAGATTTTATTATAACTCTAGCATGCCCCAAGCTACGGACTTCCTGGATAAACTTGGGGCATGTGGGATATGCCACCCATGGGCCTGGGACCTATCCTTCAAGCTGACATTGCGAGAGTTGTGTTCCTGAGATAACCTTCCCTCCCCTTTTCTGTTTCCATTTTCCTCATTCGCATCTGTAAAAATTTAAAAAAAAAAAGTTTATTTTTAATTTTTTAATTTGAAGTGTGAATAATGCATATATTCATCATCTTAGTCATAAAAAAGTCTCATTTTATATCAAGAATAATTATCTCTAAAAGATTTTAGCTATTGAATAAACGTACATCAATAGTTTATATTACATCTCTAAAATTTTACATTATTTTTTAAATTTAATTTTGATATATTGTGTAGCTTTTTTAAGCTCTTATTTAATAATATATTACTATGTGGGGCATGTCAAGTGATAGAGATGTTTTATTATGAGAGTATGGTCAATAAATCTGAATAGTATAATTATATATAGATGATCAATATAAAAAATTAATCAATAGTAACTAATATTTATATACTCATTCAAAAATGTTATATGATATATTTTAATCTTGATTATTAATATAAGATTTAATAATCAATATTTTTTTCTCTCAAAGTTGACCACCTTTCTTATTTAATCTTCTCCTGAATTGCTATATTATTAAAAAAAAAGCATTTAAATTTAACGGTAATTATATAAATAATCATATATAACACTTGATAGTGAAGTGTGTATTAAATTTGAACAATTCGAAAAGAACAGATAATGTGAAAGTGTTTTGCCATAATATGCTTAGCCAGCGGACAAGACGTACAAAAGGGTATTTTTGCTATAATATGCTTAACCAGTAGACAAAACACAAAAGGGAACTGTGAATTGAATGGAGCCTCTCAAGAATTGTGGTCTTGTGACAGGTTGGATGCCATTACGAAAGCCAAATGATATTTTTCCTTTTCCCATGTCTTGTCTTACGAAGACATGTAACTTCATTGCTTGAGAATATATTATTTTGCCAAAATCCAACAGGTATATACAAACGAGTGCGTAAGTGCACGTGTGCGTTTTGGATTGATCAATTTGGGTACAGCTGTTCAGAGTTTTGATGTTTCAATCTAATCATAAGCATAAAACAAAACTAGACAATTATTTAAAGCACTGCCACTCTGACTGAAATTAGTTTTAGCCTTCGGATTAAAAAAATTATTTTGGTTCTGCTTGAAGATTTTTTTTTCCAATTAAGATATTAGGAAATAAAAATGAGAATAGTAATGAATATATTGAGACATGCAGGAGACTAGTGAGACTCAATTGATTTGGTTGAAGATTTTCAATTATTGCATTTCCTTTGAGTTTATATTTTAGTAATGGAAAAGACATCTACAGATATTCTTTTCAATAAGGATGTTAGCCTTGTTATATAATCTCAAAATAGAGAGGGAAAAGAAAAAGAGGAAAAAAAACAACATGAATGGATTAGATGGTAGATTGTGAAGTTCCTGCATTTTCTTTTCTCATGATTGAGTTTTTCAAGTGTTCTTTGGGAATATTTGGTGTTGTTTGGTGGTTTCGGTGGGGTTCAATTTTCTGTGGTTCTCTGGGTTTTGCTGTGGATACCTTTGGAATATTTCTTTAATTTATCGTTTCATGTTTTCATAAGTGGGTGCTTTTTTTTAATATTCTTGTTCCCCTTCTTTGCTTCTCTTTTGAGGGTTTGGTAGTTTTGAATAATTGAAAAGTGTTCTCTCCAATAGCATCGATTCCTGAGAAATATATATATTTTTATTTGGCCTTTTTTTTCTCTTAATTTTCAACTTCAATTTAATCTTTTTCATTTAATTACCTAGTCTTGGATTTGAAGGATTTAAAAATCACTTGTGGAAGTTCATTCTAATTGAGTTAGTGGTAAATGGTTTGAATAGTTTGTATGAAATTATAAGTTTAATCAGCTTTAAAATTTTAACGTACAAAAAATAAGTGTAAGTGGAAGAATAAATGACCACCTAGTTAATTAAATTAAACAATAATTTGATGTGCCAATGAACCATAATTTAAGTAACACCTCTCTCATATAACATAACTAGAATCTAGGGGATAGCTACAATGATTATGGGTTGGGTGTTTAATTGATGTCTTATATATTAATTCAACCTTGTCTCTTTTCACTCTTACTAGTCCTCCTAAGTGAAAGAAAAGCAAAAAATAAAAATAAAAATCACTTGATGCAATGTAAAGAAGAAACTCAGCGTGAACTAATGCAGCGGCTCTAGATCAATTCAAAATCATCCATGTGCATATAGGTACACGAGTAAAGTGTTGGAAATTATTGGAATTGTTATGAAAAATAGATACTGCAGAAACTCTATCGAGAGTTCTTCAAGAATATGAAACCAAATAAAAGTGTTTAAGAGATTGTTAATAGAGAAGAAAATTGGTGGAATGTATTAGCTTTCTTGCTATTTCATTGCTTTCAATAAATCTGATACAAGCCTTATATATAGGCATTACAATCAGTAACAGCACTTAGCAACAACAACAAATTCTGTTATAAGAGATAACAGATTATAACTAACTTCCTAAAGCTAAAGTCTCAAGCCATTATTAACAATTTCTCCACCTTGGCTTGACTTTGTGCTAAGCAACCTGTAAGATCTTCAACAGTATTTAAACTTGGGTCCTGGTAATGCTTTTGTAAGAGCATCTCCTGGATTGTCATCTGTCCTGATCTTTTCCAGAATCACCTCTCCACATGCAACAACATCTCTCACAAAATGAAGCTTGACATCGATGTGTTTGGTTCTTTCATGGTAAACCTGATTCTTAGCCAAGTGTATCCCACTTTGACTATCACAAAACACTTCAGGAACTGATCTTCTGTCTTCAAACTTGTTGCCATTCCCTTCATCCAGATTGCTTCCTTTATTGCTTCAGTGACTGCAATAAATTCAGCTTAGTGGTGGATAAAGAAACTACATGTTGAAGGTTGCATTTCCAGCTGAAAGTGTTGCCATAGAACTGAAACACATAACCTGTCAAGGACCTTCTGGAATCCAAACAACCAGCATAATCCGAATCCACAAATCCAATGACATTAGCAGCACTGCCATCATGCCTCAAATACATCAAACCAACTTCAGGAGTTCCTTTTAGATATCTAAAAATCCATTTCATAGCCTCCCAATGCAGTTTCCTGGCTTCCCCATGTATCTACTTACCAGACTCATGGCATAAGCCAAATCAGGTCTAGTACAAATCATTACATACATCACACTACCTATTGCATTTGCATATGGAATCTTCTCATATAAGCTGCTTCTTCTGTCTTGGGTGAATTCTTTGAGAGAGTTTGAAGTGTTGTGCCATGGGAGTTATCACAGCCTTTAATTTATCCATCTTGAACTTCTTCAGAACCTTAGCTATATAGCCCTTCTAATTAATGAACAAAGTTCCTTTGGATCTCTCCCTTGTGATCTGCATGCCCAATTTTACTCAGTAGCCCCCATAGTCTTCATTTCAAACTCACTTTCAAGCATTACTTTCACTTTCTCGATTTTAGTCTTGCTTGGCAAGCAACCAGCATGTCATTTACATATAGAAGAAGGTAGATAACAACTCCAGACTTAGTATTCTTTAGGTAGACACAACCATCATACTCACACCTTTTAAAGCCATTCTTCACAATGAATGTATCGAATCTTTTGTACCATTGCCTAGGGGATTGTTTAAGGCCATAAAGTGACCTTTTTAACAAGCAAACCTTCTCTTCGTCACCCTTCTTGATGAAACCTTCTAGTTGAGTCATATGAATCTCCTCATCAAGGTCTCCATGTAAGAAAGTCGTTCTCACATCAAGTTGCTCCAATTCCATATCTTCTTGTGCTACCAAGGCTAGTACAATTCTGATTGAGGAGTGTTTTACCAGGAGAGAAGACCTCATTGTAATCAATACCTTCTCTTTGTGTAAACCCCCTAGCAATCAATCTTGCTTTGAATTTAGCCTTCTCCACTCCTGGAATTTCTTCTTCAGTTTGAAAATCCACTTCCAGCTGACAAGTTTCTTTCCTTTTGGCTTGTCTACCAGCATCCAAGTGCCATTCTTATGTAAAGAGCTTAATTCCTCATTCATGGCAGCAATCCATTGTTGAGATTGCTTGCCATTCACAGCTTCACTATAACTCCTAGGCTCATCTCCTTCAATTTCCTCTCCAAGTGAGTGCAAAGGCAACCATATCTGCATGACCAAATCTAATTAGAGGTCTGGTTTCTTCTTTCTCTATTTCTTGCTAGAAGATAGTCCTAAATCATCATTGTTCTCCAGTTTAGTATCCGTCTCGACTTCAGCTTCTGTGTTTGTCTAGTTAATCTGGAATACATTGCCCCTTCAATGTCTCCACCTCCAGCTGAATTTTCTTACCACCTTGCGTTTCTGAGTTGAAATTTTCTAGAATAATACATTTCAGATTCTCTGAACACAACATCTCTGCTAATCAACACCCTTGGATATCCATTCTCCATGCACCACAATCTGAATCCTTTAACACCTTGAGGATATCCAGAAACATGCACTTCAGTGCCCTTGGTTCCAACTTGCCTTGGTTGATATGAGCATAAGCCACACACCCAAACACTCTCAAGTTTCCAAGGTTTGGAGGATGACCAGACCAAATTTCTTCTGTGTCTTCATGCCAATAGCAGTAGATGGACATCGGCAGCAAACATCTAACCCTCTCCATGATTGTCCTATTACTGTCATCAGGCTTTAGCCCAGAATTGTGCAGTTGGCATCAGACAACAAACATCTAACCCTCTCCATGATTGTCCTATTCATTCTCTCAGCAAGTCCATTTTGCTGAATGGTTCCTCTTACTATTTTATGCCTAACAATACCATTTTCCTTGCAAAATTTATCAAATTCTTCAGAACAAAACTCCAAGCCATTGTCATTCTAACCTCTTAATTTTTCTACCAGTTTGAGTTTCAACTAAGACCTTCCATTCTTTAAATTTCGCAAATGACTCACTCTTGTTCTTGAGAATGTAAATCCATACCTTTCTTGAGAAGTCATCAATGATTGATAGAAAGTACCTTGCACCTTTGTGAGAAGGGACTCTTGATGGCCCCCACAAGTCACTATGAATGTAGTCCAGAGTACCTTTTGTGTGATGAATAGCGTGGTAAACTTCAATCTCTTTGCCTTCCTAAAGATGCAATGTTCAGGAAATCCAATGCTTCAATGTTATCTGTAACGCCCATTTCTCCGTTAGAGTACAATGACCGAATGCCCTAAGGTCATTTTTACCTGAAATTAAAGGGCAGTTGCCCGCAACCCTCGAATGGGCCAACTCGATATTTGAAGGGGATTATGCTGTTAAGAATGATATAGGAGGAGAACCTCATTTTCTAAACTTTCGGCTCAAAATGACCAAAATGCCCCTCCTGTGTCTACACGGGTAAAAGGTGTCGTTTGAGCCCAGAACTTTTCCAGGAAGTTTAGAATGATGTTTATGAGCAATGTTTGATGTTTAGTTGCAAGGTCAGTTTAGCGTAAAATTACCATTTTGCCCCTAAAACAGTGTACAGTAAGCTTAATGACGCAATTAAGCAAACTAAGCAATATTAGGCTCTAATCGAAGATTAATTTATTTCGATAATTAATCTAGAGTCAAAATAATTTATTAAGGTTAATTAGAACCTAAGATTGCTTAGTTAAACTCTAAATTGCATTCTTTAATTCAAGATTCCTAGTCATGGAATCTTGAATAGTGTTTTCTCTCTCCAATTCCTTAAATTAAGGAATTGAGCCATACCTCATTTGACCAAAAGAAAAGTGTCACATGTTGCTTGATTTATCACTCAAAGAGCCATGCCTTGCCCATACTTTTGCCCATACCTCATCATGCTTTGCCCATGCCTTTGCCCATACTTTGTAAGAGATATTTTCCTTCCTTTTTCCTCCATTTTGGTCGTCGGCCATGCACCCCAAGGAAGCCTCCATTGTTGCAAATTTTCTATAAATACCAAGCTTGGAGGAACTTGGTTACACTTTAGAAGCTTTGCTAAGTTGAGTTCTCTTGCTTTTTCTTGCAATTTCTCTCTAAGTTCTCTTCATCTTCTTCATTTTCTTCTACCTCTCAAAGAACCTTGCCACCACCATAAACCACCACAAACAACCATAAACCACCACTACCTCACCTTAAACCATCCCTCAAACACTTAAACTTTCCATTCACAAGCTTAGAAACTCAAGGAAAAATCATCTTCCTTGAGCTTCCTCTTTGGCTGAATCCATCATCACTTCCAAGAGGAGATTTTGTCTTCTCAAACTCTTCAAGAATCAAGCTTTCTTTCTTCCATTTCAAAGACTTCCTTAGGTAGGGGTTTGTTTTCATGTTTTACTAGTTTTCCTTAAAGAAAGTTATAGTTTTCTCTTGGTTCAAACTCCTTTCTTTCTTTCTTTTCATTTTCGGCCAAGAGGCCATTTTATGAAAATAACATAAGCTTGATGATGAGGTTTCAAGATAAAGACTTGATGATGTCTTGTGAGAAACCTCTAAAGCTTGAAACAACTTGGTCTTGGACCATACATGCTTGTATTTCTTTCTTTTCTTTAGTTTCATTTTCCCTTTCCTTTTCCTTCTCAAATGATTTCGGTTTCCTTTTCCTTGGTTTGAACAAAGGTTGCTAAAAATGTAAAGTAGATCACAAAAGTTTTGCTAAAGAAAATTAATCACATGATTTCAAAGAACTCTAAGCTTACCCTTGCCAACCTTAAAGTTGGTCGGCCGTTCTAAGAGTTTTACTCTAGATTGAAGCCCATGAGCAATAAAATAAAGAATATGACTTAGTTCTTATGTGTTTTATTTGGACAAAGTGTTGAGCTTTGTATTTATTTTCTTAAGCTTGATGATGAAGTTCAAACCTTAAGACTTCCTTGAAGTCTAGGTGCTAAGAACTCTAAAGCTTGCCTTATGATACATAATGGGTTAAGGTTTTATTCCTTTAAAGTCTTGCAAGGAGCTCTAGCTAAGATCTAAAATAAGATGCATTCATGTTTACTTTATGCCTTGCATAGCATGTTTATTTTGATGTCATCACTAAATTCTCAAGACTAATTAATTGGACTTGCACTATCATGTTTAAATTTCAAGCTTGCATCTCATGTTTACATTTCAAGTCATCACTTAACCTTAAAGATAATAAAGAGGTTGCATCCCATATTTATTTTATGCTCTCACTTTACTTTCTAATGAAGAATAAAATGAGTGCATATCATGTTTAAAGTTTATGTCATCACCTAAGCCTCCTAGAGCTCAAAGGCTTGCCCAAGTATCCTATGTAAGGTTTTCAAGAAAATATTGGCATTCTTAAAGAAGTCATTTCGGCCTTGTGGTGATGATGATGGACTTAATATGAGTTCCTCTAATCACAAGTGTCCATAGTTTGTGTTTTGTAATTTTTCCAAGCTTAGGAGCACCTAAGCAACATTATGCATAAAATTATATACTTTAAAACTACCTTGCAAGCAAGTTAATTTAGCTACTGACCTTATGTGTAAAGGCATGATTTTAATGAAAGGATTTGAGTTCTAAAAGAGTTTTGAATCCCTAGAATTATTCCAAGAGAAAACTAGTAACTTGTATGCATTTTAATTCACAAGATTATGTGATTTTATGGGCTTATGATTTCGATTCTGCCCTTCATGATTGGCTGCTGTACAAATGTTGTTCTAAGGTGTTAAAATGTGTAAAATCTTGTTTGAGTGAAGGGAGGATCGATTTAGAGAAGTTAGAAAAGAATAAGTAACTTAAAAGGATCAAGAATGAGAATTCTAGAACACCTTAATGCACAAATTTGCAAAACTGTTCCAGCATAATTAATTCAAGTGAAAATGGTTCATAATCAGTAGGATATGCATAAAAACCTTTCATAAATGATTAGGTATTAATTACTAAGCTTAAGGTGATGATAAGGACTTAAAATAGGAATTCTAGCACACTTAGACATGGCAAAATGTGATTCTGTCTAGCAAAGATAAATTGAGGAAAAGTGAATTATAACTTAGTAAACATGCCTAGGAATCCCTCATAATTGGTTTAGGGATTGATTATGAAGCCTTAGGCGAAGACGGATCTTAAAAAGGGTCACGAACGGAGATTCTAGAGCCCCGTAAGTATATGATATTTTTCCTACCCAAACTACATAATGCTGTTTGGAATTTTAAGTGTGCCTAAAACTTAGTGAGAATTTTAAGTAATGATCCCTTAGGTGTTATAAAAATCCTTAGTGAGGAATAGAATGATCGAAATATGAGTTTAAGACCCGTAAGGGCCACATCATAAGATACTATGAGATAGGAGGCCAAGTGAGCATATTTATGATGATGAACCTTGAGCATGAAACTTTATGTGCCAAATTTGATATGGTGATATGATGAAATGTTGTGTTTGAGATGCATAGTGCTTCAAAGATATGAATGAAATTGAGAAATATGCTCATGTGAACTAGAAAGTTATTGAAATGAGAAAGTTCCATGAAAATGATGCATGTGACTGAAATTATGTGGCATGACTCAAATTTGAGGAAATTCGGAAGTAGTGTTATGCCGCGAATTTCCGTCAAATTTGAAGGACAAAAAGAAAGTTTTTGAGAAATATGAAGTTTAAAGTTATATGCCGAGACGCATTTCTCCTTCTGAGGAGAAAGTAAACCCGTGGGGGGTATGGACGTCGAGCCATCCGAAGCGAACAAAGTCGTTGGTCTTAACCAGTCGATGCGTTTCGAAGAATGAAAGTATATGATGTTTAAGGTGACACACCGAGACGTACTTCTCTCCGTGAGGAGAAGGTAAAACCGTGAGGGCATAGACATTAGCCCCAAAGCGGACAAAGTCGCTGGTCTTAACCAGTCGATGCGTTTCGAAGAAGGAAAAAGTCCCATGATGGGTGATCCTTAGGCCCCTACCCGTACTCTGGAGTCGGGATTATGATGATTATGTTTATGATTCGCTTATCAAGAGGATAAGTAAGAACTAGTGACGACTAGTTAAGGTATGAGCTCATAGCCTAGTTTAAGGGGTGCGGTTACTATATTATTTGGTGTCACAAGTATGAGAAAAGGAAAGATGTTCAAAGAAAAGTTTCATGCCACTCAAATGTTGTTTGAATTATTGTTTGATTTACCTAAAGTGCTGCCATGCATCCATGAAATATTATGTTGCATACATGCATTAAGAATCATTATAAAAGACATGGACCTTGGATAAAAACCTTTGCGAAAACCTCATAATGAACCTATGCATGCTCAACCTTTTCATAATAAACCCAAGGTTCCTGGGATGTAAACGATGACACTAGGATAGAGGACTTCCTCCTGAGATTCTTTAGTACGAATTCTCACCCTCTCTCTCTGTTCTTTCCGTTACGTCTTCAGATATCATGGCGTCGTTCGTGATTTTCATTGACCCGCCTACATGGGAGGTGCACTATGACCCCGAGCATCAGTCTTACCACTTCAAGGGTCATTGCGAGGTGCGCGTTTTTGCATACATGGGACGCCCTTTTGCTTTCCCCGTCTCCAGCTATCGCTTCGATCCGACTTCACCCTTTGGCGATTCCTGATCTTTGAGAGGACATGACCCCGAGATGAGCAGACCCGTCATGCCCAACCTTCCTCGTCGGAGGCACGCGGATATCCCGAGTATGTTCCTCGTTCTCGATCAGAGGCTGATCCTTCGAAGGGCTCTTCCCTTTGTTTCCTATGGGTCGCGGAGGAGGTAGCGAGGACACGGTCACCCGCGAGGCATGCGAGGCGCGTTCGACAGCCAGAGGCGACCACAACGCGGAGGCCATGCTGTTCCCTCGATTCCCATGCCTAGATCTCGCTTCGTTGGGCTACATCCGAGGAGCTTCGTCAGTCGCGGGCTACATCCCCACCGAGGATCGGCGTCACCAGTAGGCTTGGAGTGGGAGGGTAGTGATAGTTGGGTGTTTATCTTTTGGGGATGTTTCATGTATTTGTTATCATGTTTCTTATTTTATACCATTGTACTGCAAGCTCTCCCACTAGTATGGGTAAGACTTTATGTTTCTGTTATATTTCTATTGTGATGTACTAACTATATTATCTAATGAGGAATGATGTTTATGATGGATGTGTTCTTTAATGCTTATGTTCTGCATGTTTTATTTATTCTTCCGCTTCACGTTGTTTATGTTACGCGCAAGGCTCGCACTTTGTTTTATATAAATCATTTCAAAAAAAAAATTTACCTGTATTTTCCGCTAAGTTAATTTCTAAAAGAGGTTTTAAAGGAAGTAATGACTAATAATTAATCTAAGTACGTCCTAGGCGTATTGGGTTAAATATTAGGGTGTTACATTGTCTTTGCCCAATAGTTTCTGCTTACTCAATTCCTTCAATCCTCCTTCACTGATATGGCCAAGTCTTTTATGCCAAAGACTTGTTTGAGTTTGATTTTTTCAGAACTCTGGTGGAGGTTCCACCAAAGTCTTCCCTTGAAGAAAATACAAGCCATGGTTTAACTTTCCTTTCATCATTACCATAGAACCCTTGGTGATCCTCAGAACTCCACCTTCAGCCTTGCATGCATAACCTTGTGCATCAAGCATTCCGAAGAAATAGATTTCTCTTTAGTTCTGGTACATGCCTCACCCCTTGCAAGAACCTTATAGCTCCATCAGCAAGCTTTAGTTTGATGGTACCAATCCAAGCACCTTGCAAGCCTCGTCATTGCCCAACAAAACCTTTCCTCCATGGCTGTCATCATAGGAAATAAACCAGTCCTTATTAGGACACATATGGAATGTGCATCCTGAATCAAGAACCCACTTTGATTTGCCCTTTTCTTCTGCAATACACATGACTTCAGCACTTTCATATCCTTCTGAAACAACATCAGCATCACCTGTTGCCCTTTTGATCTCCATGCTTCTTTTTCTTTTTGTATTCTGGGCACTCCTTCTTCAAGTGTTCTTCACTTCCACAGATAAACATTTCCTCTTCTTGCTCTCTTTAGACTTTGATCTTGAACCCCTTTTGGTTTTAGAATCTTTCTTTCTCCCTGCCCTTGTGTACAAGCTTTCAGCATCTTGATCTTTTCCCATCTCAGATTTCCTTTTTAATTCCTTCGAGAACAAAGGTCTGGACTTCTTCCAATGACAGTGTGTCTCTACCATAGATGAGTGTATCTAAAAATGTCATACTCTGGGTAATGATCTCAGCAACAAGGCTTGGTCTTCATCATCAATCTTGATTTCAATATTTTCCAGATCAAGAATGATCTTATTGAAGTCATCTAAGTGATCTTCTAACCCCTTACCCACAAGCATCTTGAAAGTGTACAATTTTTGCTTCAAATACAACCTGTTGGCCAAAGATTTGGTCATGTACAGGTTCTCCAATTGAGCCAAATTGCAGTCTTTCTTTTGAGACTTCCCTAAGAACCTTGTCCCCAAGAAGAATCAAGGCACTATGTGCCTTATCAAGCATTTGTTTCTTCTCTTTATCAGATAGTGTGGCTGGCATTTTTGCCTCACCAGCCAGTGCTTCTTCAATTCCTTGTTGAACCAGAAAAGCTCTCATCTTCATTCTCCAAAGGTTGAAGTCATTCTTGCCCATGAATTTCTCGATATCAAATTTTGCAGAACTCATCCCCATTCTTTGATTCACAAAGAACACCTCCAGGAATATCTAACCTTGCTCTAGATACCAATCTGTTATGAAAACAATCCTCAGAAACTCTATCGAGAGTTCTTCAAGAAGATGAAACCAAAGAAAAGTGTTTAAGAGATTGTTAAGAGATTGGTGAAATGCATTAGCTTTCTTGTTATTTCATTGCTTTCAATAAATCTGATACAAGCCTTATATATAGGCATTACAATCAGTAAGCACTTAGCAACAACAACAAATTCTGTTATAAGAGATAACAGATTATAACTAACTTCCTAAAGCTAAAGTCTCAAGCCATTATTAACAGGAATATTATTGATTTATTTGAAAAACGAGTTGGTTGAATGATAGGTTGATATTTCCGGAGATTTATTACTATATGTTACAATCACATGAATAGCTGGAAATCGATTGAGCTTTAAGCCCAAATATGTTATTGTCTTTAAGATATGTCTTAATTTGATCGATTGCTTAGTCTATAATGGGTGAAAAAAATTATCTTTCATGAAAGAGCATGTTTTTCGCTAGTCTGTCTATAAATATGTGTCCTTGTGCGTGTTTACTTCTGCTTTTGTAACATTGATTTTAAGTATAATTGATTCTGTTAGAATTGATTTTATTATAATTGATTTTAAGATAAAGTGATTTATATTTAGTGAATTTTTATAGAAGTAATTTTGATACCTTTACCTCCCACATAAATTCTAAACCAACCCCTAAAAGTGATTTTTTTTTCAATTGTTGTAGAATCGATTTTAAGAGCTACGTACAATCGACTCTTAATCTCTATTTAAATGAAAACCAAACATACTCAAATGGACATGGAATCGGTTCCAGCGCAGAGAATCGATTGTAGCGGCGTAAACAAACATGCTATAAGTAGATATGATATTTTCGTGTCTGATTATTGTCTAATATTGCTCATCAAATTCTTAAGAAGATGCTCCTTCATTTCATTATGTTTGCCAACTTTTTAATATATTTTTTAAAATATGAGTAATGCTACATATTTAGAAAAATATATGTAAAATCTTTGACAGAAATTATAGTGATTGTTTCATAAAATAAAGTTATATAATCTATTAATTAATTCAAAGGTTAATAATTATGACATATCAGTTTGAATATAAAATTCTGGTTATCTAACATTTTCTATATATATATATATATATACACATACATATCATATTAAGAGGAAGCATTACTTTTTTTACCACTACTCTTACTCTCTTAATGTAATTAATTGTATTCACTTACTTTAATTAATTGTATTTATTTATTTTTATTTTTTATAGAGACAATGTTGTTCACTTACACAACTTTATGCTATTATTACTAAAATTCATTTATTGGTTTCTTAGTATATGTGATTTTTAATGAGTAAAAATTCACTTTAATCCCTGAAACTATAAGTATACTTCTCTTTAGTTTTTGAAATTTGAAAATGAATTGTTTGGTCTTTGAAATTGCATTCTATAAGTCACTTTAATCCATGGTAAAATAAATATTAGTTAATCATTACTATTTTGCTATATTGTACTTTAAGTAACATGTGACATGACACGTATAATTGACGTGTCATGTTGAGCATAAGTGGCATGCCACGTGACCTTCTGACGTAGTACGTTTTAAGAAAAAAGTTAGATTAGTCCCTAAAATTTTAAATGTGCCAAAATAGTTCTTAAAATTTTATAAAATGTGTCAAAAAATCCCAAATTCCCAAATTTCTTCTCTTTGACTTCAGAAAATTTAAACCCTTAATCTTTCTTAAATCCGCTAATTTTTCTCTCACTTTTACACCCTACGTAGTCTGATTTTCATAGACAAAACTAATAAGTATGCTTATAGGAAATCCAGTACAACACATTTTCTTTCTCTTATTGCATTAACATATATACAAATGTTTTTCAGCTAAAGTATGTGATATCATTTTCAGCTTAACTTGTATATGATTTCAACGTCAATTTATTTTTCAAACAGGGACTCATGTCATGTATATATTACAATTACAAATCAATAATCAATGACCTTTAATTTTTTTTTATAGGAAACAAATGTTTTTTATACGATTTTTCAATGTATATAATCAAAATTTTATACCTTTAATTAGTTCTAAATGACTGACACATATTAAGGGTTTCTTATAAATGAATGGAATAACATTCTCATGTAAGGATCGAAATATATAACACTAACTTCTCAACAGTAATGTGAGAATCGTATTAATAATACTCTTAAAAATATGCTTCATATTGACAAATATCTATTAATCTATATATATATATATATATATATATAAAATTCACTACACATGTCATTAATGCTCACTTCAATCTTCAATTATTACACAATTCTTTCTTTTGTAATTAAAATTAAACTCAATTTATAATTATATATTATTCAAAGTATTAATATAATTATTTTGTAATTAATATTCACCTAAATTTTTAATTATGATATGATTCATTGTGTGTTGTTATAGTAATATATATTATATCTATGTTTGTATTATATAATTTAAAATATCATCTATTGTAAATGGGAATCTCAATGTTATTTTACTTATATAAATTAATCCTAAATCACTAAAAATATTATCCTGAATAGTTTGCAATAATTGATATACAGATAACAATTAGTTTTTTTTCTCAAATATATAATATATAAAGGGTTAAATTTCTTCATTTTGAAATAATAGTAAAATTCACTACACATGTCATTAATACTCACTTCACTCTTCAATTATTACACAATTCTTTCTTTTATAATTAAAATTAAACTCAGTTTATAATTATATATTATTCAAAGTATTAATATAATTATTTTGTAATTAATATTCACCTAAATTTTTAATTATGATATGATTCATTGTGTGTTGTTATAGTAATATATATTATATCTATGTTTGTATTATACAATTTAAAACATCATCTATTGTAAATGGGAACCTCAATGTTATTTTACTTATATAAATTAATCCTAAATCACTAAAAATATTATACTGAATAGTTTGCGTGATGGATATACAGATAACAATTATTTTTTTTTCTCAAATATATAATATGCAAAGGGTTAAATTTCTTCATTTTGAAATAACCATTTTCTACTTCAAAAGATTTCATCAATTTTCAAAATAATTTAAGGACTGTAATTAATTCTTTCACAAAATCAATAATATATTAATGTAACAAAAAAAATATTAAATTGGTTTATAGTCTTATATGAATTATGTTATTTTTATCATTTCAACGCTTCAAACTAATTCTTTAACTTAGTAATAATATATTTATTAATTTACATTCTTATAATACAATTTATGTTATTTAAGTTGACATTCTTTATCTTGATTCATGAAATTTTTTGTTATGTCATTCAATTAAAAATATATTAAATTAATATTTAGTTCTATTTCTCTAAAGTTTAAAATTAAATTTTATTTACTACATTAAGTTATACTTTATATTCATAAAATTTTTAATTTGATTAATACAGTTAGATGAGTTGTGTATTAAAAACCTTCTACTTTCCTATTTTTTAATCTGATTTAAAAAGTGATTTAATTTAGAACTTTTTTATATATATTATTTTATGTTTTTAACTTTTCATGTTATACATATTCTATTTGTTTAAGTTTTAATGCTAAACATTTAATCATGTAAAGTAGAAAAAATAAAACACTGCATATTGCATTTGTTGCACATGTATTGCAATGTGTAATAAAGAAAAATATATTTGTATTTATGTTACATAATTTTGAATATTCTCTATTCAATATATTAGAAAACTCAATGATCAATTATTTTATTAGATTATATATATATATATATATATATATATATATATGCATTATCTATCACCAAAATATCTATCGAAAAAAATAAAATAAAATCTATCGCCAACAGAAGATGCTTTGTTCTCTTTTCTTAATTTATTGTATGTTTAATTGCATTTTTAATTATCATTATGTGTGATTTATTGTCTATCTTATTATTGTAACTAGCATAATTATTAAAAAAGAAAGCCAAAAACACTTAGCATTCAAATTATAGAAATTAAAAAAAAAACAAATCCTCTTCTTCATAAAGCATTATAATGAAAAAATTGAAAATTAAAATATAATTTTTGAATTTTAATTTTGAGAATAATTGTACTAAAACTTTTAAAAACTACCTTCATTTTTAAAGTTAATTAAATTAAATCTAAGAAGGAAGATATGTAATTTTATATTTAGTTATATTTTATATTCATAAGATTATGAATTTTATTAATACAAGTTTATTAGCATAGTATTTAAAAAAATTCAGTTTTCTTATTTTAGACTAAATTAAAAATAAATAAGAATTTATATATATATATATATATATATATATATATATATATATATATGTTTTATGTTGTAAAGTTTTAATACTATGTATACATATTCTATTTGTTTTAAGTTTCAATGATAAACATTCAATTATGTAAACTACAAAATTACTAATACACAATTAAACATGCAAAAATAAATGTATCTAAAAAAGCTAAGAATGCATTTAAATATATAAAACAAAAAATAATAATATAAAAATTAAGACTTAAAAACATAACTAAAGAACAAAGTAATTTACCTATAAACCTTAAAATATAATTGACTAATAATCTAATTTATTAATGTGTTGTATAAAACTTATTAATTTAAATTATTTTTCTTTAACCTAAACAATTATTAGTCATTACAATTTTTGAATTAACCATGAATTAAAGGGCACTCAGGTATATCAATATATTTTTTTTATATCTTTTCCTTCAAAAATTTTTGTTCACAATACTTTTTGAGTGAACACTTTATTTGGTCTTTGAAGATTTTTTTATTTGACTATTTCGTCCTTCAAAAAAGAAATTAATCACGTGGTCTCTCAAAATTAAAAATGATTGGCACATTAGTCCTTCTGTTAGTTCCTTATTAGTGGACATGCACACATAACATAATACAATGATGACATATCATTAAAAGGTTAAAAGTAAGCTAAATAAAGTTATTTTATAACATATTACACTTTTTTGTGTCAAAAATTGCATAAAATGGATTACTTTATAACTTATAATAAAAATTTAAATGACTCATTTTGAACTCTATTCCACTTCAAATAATATATGCATCACTTAACATCATATTAACATGTCAATGTGCAATTTTATTAGTGTTTAAATAATTAAATACATACAGATGGATTAATATGTCCTATTATTAAAATCTTAAGGGATCACATATTTAATTTCTATTTTTTAAGTGCTAAATAATCTTGCAAAATTTTCTTTAAGAGTTACATGAGTTATTTACTTTACTTCTTTTATATCACATTGAAGTGATCAGTTTTAGTCGTATATAATTAACATTAGTATAATTGATATATAGAAAAAATATTTTTTTCCTCAGTTGAATTTCTTTATTTTGAAATAAATTATTTTCTACTTCAAAAGAATTTATTATTTTTCAAAATAATTTAAGGATTATAATTAATTCTTTCACGTAGTCAATAATATATTAATGTAAAAAAAACTCAATAATATAAAAATTAAAAACAAACCAAATCCTCTTCTTCAAAGGCATAATAATGAAAAATTAAAAATTGAAATACAAATTTTGAATTTTAATTTTGAGAATAATTGTACTAAAACTTTTAAAAAATATCTTTATTTTTAAAGTTAAATTAAATCTAAGAAGGAAGATACGTAACTTTATATTTAGTTATATTTTCTAATACAAGTTTATTAGCATAGTATTAAAAAAAATTAATTTCCTATTTTAGTCTAATTTTAAAAAATAACTTAGAATTTATTTTTATATATATTATTTTATGTTATAAAGTTTTAACACTACACATATTCTATTTCTTTTTAGTTTTGACGATAAACATTCAAGTATGTAAAGTAAAAAATTACTAATATACAATCAAATATAAAAAAAATAAATGTAACTAAAAAAAATAAAAATGAATTTAAATAAATAAACTTAAAAATAAGAATTGATATAAAAATTAACAATTAAAAATGCAACTAAAGAATAAAATAATTTACTCATAAACCTTAAAATATGACTAGATAATAATCTAATTTATAAATGCGTTTTATAAAATTTATTAATTTATATTATTTTTCTTCAACCAAAAAAATTATTAGTCATTATAATTTTTGAATTAACCAAAAATTAAAGGGCACTCATAACGTACACCAATAATTATATTTTAGTATCTTTTCCTTCAAAATTTTTTGTTTATGATACTTTTTAATATTGCTTTTAAATGATACGTTTTAGTAGCTTTTGAAATTTAAAAGCATTTACATAAATTTAATTCTTATATCGTATTTGGAGGTTTACAATTTAGGATTTAGAATAATTTATTAATTTTAAAATTGGAATGCAATAAATTAATATGATCAAATTTAAAGTAGAGTTTTATTTATTTTAATTTCAATGATTGAATGTAATAACAAAAAAGATAAATAAAAATCACTCTCAACTAGGTACACAAATAACGTCTTTCTTAGAACTTAGATCTTATCGATTTGTCAAGTTTTGTTTTCAATATTATTTCCAAGGTATTCTCTCTTTTCTCTTTATGAGGTTTTATCTTTTAAATTGAATGTTGATTTGATTTTATGTGTTGACTACATATTTTTTGGTTTTAATTAGTTTTTGGTTTCCAGTTGTCACCCCCACAAATTCTTCTCTCTCTTCCATGTTCTTCAACATAAAACTTGAGTTAGGACATATTGAGTAACTTTAGAATCAGGTAATGTTTTCTTCCCTATACTTTTAAGCATAAAGGGAATTTTTAATCTGTGCCTAAATAAAGGGGTTAACATTTTAAAATATAATATATTTCACAAAACTAATGTTTACAATGAAGATAGTTGTATCAAACAACAATAACTCCTCCATTCAAAGAATCTTTTTGGTCTTACAATCCATTTCGCTCTAAACTAATTGGGCAAAAGTATGTTGCCAGAATCACCTGCTAGAACTAAAGATTTTTCAAGGTAACATAATCTTATGTTATATTACAAGTTGCTTTGTTAATATCATTTGAGCTTTTATATCATTTAGTTGAATCTCTAATAATGAAAAAATATGTACTAATTGATATAATCAATAGATCATTCAAATGAATTGAATTTATCTAAGATATTCTTCATCTCACATGTGTTGTAAATTTAGATGTGTGCTCTCAAGAATGTTCAACTATATCACTATTCACTAGCTACTTAAACAAATATTATCTTTGAATTCAAATCTAATGTTGGAATATCTTCTCTTACTATGTATATTATCTCATTATCAATATATTAGTATATGTATATTTACTTTTGTTTCATAAAATGTTTATTAATAATAAATATAAACTTATTTACTAAAAATACTTTAATTTTCTTTAAAATATGGAAAAAGAGTACTTTTGAAAATAAAATTAAGAAATATGTGTTGAAATTTTTTTTTTACGCTAAAGTTTAGATTTTTTGCAGTTTTCTTTTTTTAATATAGTTAGTAATGTAAAATATGTTATTTTCATTAGCCAAAGACCACCAATCAATGTTATTGAAAAACTATATAAATTACTTCAATAATTTTTTTGGTGTATTAATTGGCCAAAAAAATCTTAATCAAATAAAGAAAACAATTAAGATATTTTATTTAGAAAACTTAGTAATGAAAGGTAAGAAATTATATTGACTCTTTTGTATAAATAAAATTATGAAACATTTAAAAAAATAAATTACTTTAATATTGTATCATTTTATATTGATTGTTAAATTATGATTTCTTATGTAAATAAAATGCACAGAGTTTTATATTAATATATATTATTTAGTTATAATTATCAAAAGTTGAATGTATTAAGATGAAATGACTTATATGTGAGTTATGCATATATACAATTTTAAGTGAGTTTAACAAAAATATTAAAAGAATAATTGTCAAAATATAAATTAAGTTAAAAATTATTAATCAAAAGTATAAAAAGAACACGTGTATTTTTATGGTAATTGATTATATGTATTTAGTTGTGTTGCATAAAACTAACACAACATGATATGATATATTGACTATTACACTTAAGAATGACAATAATTACTATATATTAACTATTAAATGTATAACTTTTTTTAATCTATACCATTATAGTAGAAGTACATAATTATGCTAAAATTATTAATAATGAAGCTTTTCATGGACTCCATCAGTGACATTACATAAAAAAATTTAAAAGACTCTATTATTATATATATTCTAATTAAAAATAATTATAAAATTTATAATTAAATCTATTGCATTACGGGTATTATCTCTAATGTTTAGTTATAAAGATTGCCTTTTGAAGCATTTTTGAATTAATTAATTATTAACACATTCTCATATAAACACCCTCTCCACTTTTTATTTACTGAATTAAATACATAGAGATCCTCTATTCCAATTAATTGACATTATCAGCTCCACTATTTAAAATCACACATGTATCTTATAAGTTTATAGCTAAGATCAATATTACTTAATCATGCATGAACTCTCTCTCTCTCTCATGTTTCCCACGTCTTTTAACATTTCAAAACTCCTATAATAGACTAATTAGTAGCACATTTGAGTGAAACTGATCTATGTATTCTACTTTGAGCTACATTAAAATTATTAAATGTACCTCATTATCTTAAATCTATATATTCTCTTCTTATTATTAATCTATGAGAAAGATCTTGTTCAAATAGAGTGTAAAAATGGGAGAGGAATTAGTCGGTTTAAAAAGTACTGGGAATTTGATTTTTTTAACACATTTAAAATAATTTAGAAATTTCAGAAATTAAGATGACCCCATTTTAAAATTGTGTCACATCAAAAGGTAAGGTGGCATGCCACATGGATCAATATTATACGTCAGTGATATGTGTCATGTCACATGCACTAACGTGACATTAGTAAAATAGTAATAATTGACAAGGTTTATTTGATCAGAGACTAAAGTGATCAACAAAATATATTTTTAATAACTAAACAGTTAATTTTAAAATTTTAAGAATTAAAGTAAAAGTAAAGCTCACTTATAATTCAGAGAGTAACTAACATGAAGTTTTACTTCATTTTTGACATATGGAAGGAAATGGAGGCAGTAGTAAAGATCACGCGTCCTGTTGCATACGGGTGTATATACAATTCTCCTGAAATTCCAAAAGCGTGCGATATCTAGAGGTTAAAAATGTCTTCAAGTATACACATTATTTATTGCTTTCGGTATTCTGAATTCATACACTTATAATCTAGGGCATACATGGTATACATTTCATTATTTCAACAAAAAGCACATGAAAGCATCGTTTAGATTAATTACATTTGATCAAAGAATTGATTTAGTTCATTTATTTTTTCTAAATTGTCTCCATAACATTTTCAATCTTATCCTAATTTTGATAGAAAACATCCAAACTATAAATGGAAAAAATTGACATAATGTCAAATTACAATATTAAAATGTAATATGTAATATTATAATATTAAAGATTACAAAAAAAAGTATAAAATATCAAGTTTGTGTTTATAATTTCAGTGTCATTAATGTTTTGGAAATGTTAGAGACAAAAATAGAGTAAAATTTTTTTGGGACTGAACTAAAATTGTGATGCAAGGTAAGACACTTAAATAAAGGTTTATTGTATATTTTGATAAGAGAAATGTTAATTATACTAATAGATTATGAAATCATGTTGACTCACATCCCATTTACCATTGAATGAGGTGTGACCCTATTTAAATGAAATCCACTACTCATGTAATGGTGGATATAGTGTAATTCGACATGATGTTTCACACCCTAAGTATAAATAACACAATTCTTTTGATAATTACAAAAAGATTAACTCTCAACTAGAGAAAGCAAAGGGTTGTGTTACCCAAAAAAAAGTTATATTATCAAAAAAAAAAAAAGAGAAGCAAAGGGTTACATCGTATGCCTAAAATGCGATACAACAACCAAAAAACAGCACAAAACACCATAAACAAATATCAACCAAACAAAGAAAGAGAAACCTAAGGAAGACAACAAAACAAAAGAGGAAACTTAAAAGAACCATTTACCAAATGTAACTTTTTGATTTTTTTAAAATAAAATTTTCTTACTACTTTTGTCTGGCATAATTTGGGTCTTGTAATGAGAATTATCCATTACGGTCTAACGCACTCGTTCCATCTATTCAAGTTTAAACTTCTAACCCAAAACCTTAGAGAAGAATTTCTAGGAAATATATAAAAGAATCAGAGTGGTCATGATGGGTGATGGGTTCTTGGAGAATCCTTTGTAAACAATATAGCATAGTATTCTGCTGCTGATTCGCTCTGTTATTTTGCTGCTTTGTTGAGTCTACCCCCAAAATAATACTACCTCCATTCTTATTAATAGTTGCTTTGAAAATCGTGCAATTTTGATACACTGAAAAATTAATATATCTAACTACAATTAATAGGTAATAAATAGGATGACATGAAAAGGAACACTAATTTTTATTTCATTATTGTGAATTAAACTGGCAATTAAATTTAAAGGAATTTGGATTAGCCAAACATTCTTGTCTTTCTTTAAGGTGATGCCAATTTAGCACGGACCCATAAGTTTTGAAAAGTTAAAGTCCCTCACCCTCATATGTTGCACTTTTGGTCATTGTTTTTCTTTGCATTTGAAAAGCTTTTTGAAAGCCACAACTACAAATTGGCCTGCGATCGACCTCATCATGGAGTTACTTAGCATGGAAATGTAAGAAAAGACTGAAAATCCCAATACCAAGGGAGAATTTGCAGGTAAATTTGATATACATAAATATAGTATCATCTGGGCTTAAACTAGACTTGAACTGCTTTGCTGTGAGGATGAAATGATTGACAAATCTGAAAATTTACCTAGATACTCTCAAAATAAGAAAACATCTATTCTATATCTTATATTATTTTAAAATTTCAACTATTGTCTTGTATATGCAGAAAAAGTGAGATACAATAATAGTTTACAAAGCTAATGTGCCGAACAATAAGCGATACAAAGCAAATATTATTTTTTTTACTGCATCTAAGAAATTTTCTGGCATTTTACATAAAATGTTGCACTCATTACAAGCAACATTAGTTGAAATAGCTCATCGCATGCTATGGTGATGATATTGCTAACCAATAAAACGAATAAACAAAGGAAGGATAACGAACATGTTATCCATGTGAAGAAACCTTAGGGTGTAATGGTTCACTTGAAATGTCTTATTAGCAGTTCTATTTATTCACTTAAAGCGCACCCATGCAGAACCCAAAAGAAGTCCACCAACAACCTTGCTTGGTTTACTACAATACAACAACTTGGCAAAGAGAATACATAAAGTAAATAGTAAAATAAAAGGAGGCATGTAATGAAAGAGTAGATTCTAGACAGACACACTTTAGTACAAAGCATGAAGACTTGCATGAAGTAACAGAATTACAGTTATCAAGATAGACATCAAGGGCTTTTATGCGAGTTTGACTTTGAAGGAGAAAGAAGAGAAGGGAAGGTCTGAAGAGTAAAACTTCAAAAGGGATGCGTTTGGTTTCTGTTTTCAGTTTTTATTTTTCAGTTTTCCAATTTTTAAGATTTTGTGAAGAAATGCTGAAAATTGAAAACTGAATTTTGTAGTTTTTAGTTTTAGTATTTTCTTCACAAAGTCCTGAAAGCTAAACTAAAAATGAAAACTGAAAACTAAAATCAAATGCGGATAGAATAAGTGACAATGCTATGTTGCAAACTTACAAACACACTTGTAAGAAAGAAGTGACAATACTACATTTTGAAAACACAGAGAAGCTGACAATTCCTGAAGGATCCAGAGACATGGTTGGAATCACTTTGAATTTGGTAGGTAAGTAATCCAAACAGCATAATGCTAATGCCTTCTGGACTTAAGAGTGACTAGAGTCATCATGTGGTTGTGAGGAATGTGACTCCTCCGCCACCTTTTCCTTGCTACACATTGCTCTTCCTGCTTCTTCTACCATTCTGACAAACTTGGTCATTATTTTGGCTTTGATCTGGCCTCGTTTTGGAGGAAGCCTTACCACCTTAGTGGCTGGCGACTCAGCATTTTCATTGTTTCTTGGCATTATTTTCAGATGAATGAGTTTAAGTAAACACTGTAGAACAGAAGCAACTGATAGTTTATGCCAGAGACAACCAGCAAAAGAAATAGTGCAATTCTGTCAAGTGTTTGTGTGGGGTGACAAAAGTCTGAAGCATTTTTATAGTGTGAGGAATTTGAGACATCAAGTTCTGTTTACTTGGACCCTTTGTCCCCCAAAAATACAGGGTAGGAAAAACTTCGATGTTAGTGCTGGTTGATTGCACTTTCTAGTTTTTCCATGAATAGGAAAACCCTTTGGACCCTTTTAAGTGGTAAGTGGTTTTCCACCAAAATAAGAAGTGATTAGTGGGTTGTTATCCATCTAGACAGTGAAAAGTCTTTATGATAGGAGACATGAAGGTAAATCTAACAGATATCATGACGTATAGAATTTTGAAACAATTAGTGTACAAATTGTTACTCGTTTCTAAAACACATGATGATATATTGTGCTCTGAATACAGTAAACCAAGTCAACAAGGTTTTTTATTTTTTGGGGTACATGGTCAACAGGGTATGAGTACAAATAATAGTCCAAGTGATAATTTATCTCATCTTGAAATTAACGATTTAATTAGATTTTAAAAATTTAAATTGGAAACTAGTAAATACTAATTATCAATTTATCGTAGTTCAAACTTCATAGACAATACCAAAAAACAAAAAAAAAAAAAACTTCATAGACACATTAATGTGATGTGAAATTCTTCCGGTTCGACATAAAATCTTTCAAGAACTAATTCATTTACTGGAAGTAAATGTTTAAATAAAAAAAAAAAAAAAAACGGAAATAGAAATGCTAGTTAGTACAAAATATTTTCACATGAAAGCCATACGAACAGACCTGACATTTTTTTTTATTGGATATTACCTTCTATACCCATCTCTCTTGATTAGTTATTTGTTTCTAAATTTATGCTTTTGCAATTCGTAAGTATTAGTTTTCGTACTAAACAGAAGTACTCATACATCCAATTAGTTCTTAAATTTTTTCAATATCAATTCAATCATTCGCATCATCAAATATTTACCATTTTCAAAACTTATTGATGTCTAGATTTTTCAAAAGGCTAATCTAATGTCATGTATATGTTTAAATGACTAACTTGGATATTTAATCTTTCCTTCATCTACAAGAATAAAATTCCCATATATAAAAAAGATCATAAAAGTGGCACTAGGTGACCATGAAACTACTTGGACGGTAGGATAACATGCAACACAGTACAGACCAAGTCAAATCTAGAGACTTCAATGACCAGACAAGCTAAAGATAAAAGAATCCATCACCAATGTATAAATTTGGATCTTCTTTAGTGTCCCCATGAAAGGGACACCCAAGTGTCACCTAATTCACTAAGGGCAGACAAGCTGAACATGTGTATGTTGAATTTAGGGGAAACATAAATGTGGAAACAGATGATGACTAGGCCACAGGACAATCTGGGGTTCACAAGTTTTGGCATGAAACACACAGTTAGAACTTAGAACTCAGATGAACAGTTGGATAACCCTCAGTCATAACTTCATAAACTCTCTGTGACAGAGGGGAATGTTATTAGTGGTGGATTGGTCCATCCATAATCCTGAGACATGTCCCATCATTGTCCTCAAGCCTCTTTTCTCATCAATGTCCCTGTATCCTCAGTTTTGGTGTACAATTTTTATCCAGCTTGGACCTTATTAAGGACGGTGTTCGTACTTGTAAGAAGTGATGTTGGTGAAGACAATGTGCCAACAAAATAGAGAAAGGAAAAAAGTTGCCTTAGAAGACCGAAAACGCATTAGGAAATGTCGAGTAGGACACGAAATGTGCATTCATGGCTTTCCTCAAAATATCTCAATCAATTAGCTGGAGTGTTTCCTTTGCATACTCAACCTGCGTAAGTAAAAGAACAAACTCCAAAATATTATAGTTTTTGTCTTTTAGCCTTAGTTCTTAGCCTAGTTTTTCCAATCCTTTAGCTTTCTTGAATTTTTTGTAACAGAGCACCAAAACAACACAAGCACGTCGATCCTGAACGCAGTCATCACAATCCAAATGACCGCGTCGGCCGATGCTTCATTTCAACTGCTGTCTACAAACGATGAGTTTGTTATTTTTCAACAACTAGCGGTTTGCCGTGCAGGGCTTTATGAGGAACCCATTGCAGAGGCAGTGACAAATCCTAGAAGATTTAGGTTATAGGGGGAAAATAATACATAAACATAAAGAATAAATTTTATATATTTTTTACGTTAGTGTGGGCTCAAATTTAAAAAGATAGTGAGGACAAGATATGTATATGATCATATGCTTTTAATTAAAGTTCTCAAATTTTGGTCGGGGCATGTGCCCTCAAACTTCATAACATAGATGCATTCTTTGCATATAAAGGCCCTGCTGCCGGAGTAGGACAACAAGAAGAGGTTGGGGAATCCTTGACAGGGGTATCATTCTAAAGAGGAAGTTGAAGCTAATGTCGAAGTTCCTGAGCATGATGGAGAGTTGTTGAAGTTCAAAGGAATTGCACTATTGAGGGAGTTGTGTGAGATGGAAGAAGAATGGAACTTCTTGCATTTATAGGAGGAAGCACAGGGCAAGGATTTATATTTAACCACCTTTGTGAATGAGCTTAAACATTTTTTAAAAAATGTGGCTAAATCAAGGTGCGTGATGCACTGTACTTAACGAGGTGTATAACATAACTTGCCAAGAGCCTATTTGACACATCTGATAGGATGAAAATTGATAATATTAGACGTTATAGGATATAACTGATAAACTTTAATACTATATAGTGTTTGATATAATATTATATAAGATATTATATTTTATATTTTATAATATAATCATTTGTTTATAAATAATTCTAATACTATAAGTAAATATTAAATAAAATAGAAATTTTTATTAATGATTTAAATATAATTTTCAAATATTATATTTATGTAAATATTTATTAATCAAAATTTAATTTATATTAAATATTAATTTTTATTTCAATATTTTGTAATTATTTATTATTTCAATAAAGTATTAAATATAAAATATAAATTTTTATATATTTTAATATTTTATATTTTTAATCATAATTATTTAAATTTAAATTTAAAATAAATATTAACTCAAAATACTTTTATTATTAATTCTTACTTATATATATATATATATATATATATATATATATATATATTACATATTATTTATTTTAAACATTTATTTGTTATTAACTATTTACTATTTTATTTTATTTATTAATACTAATTATTTTATTTTTATTATATATTGTTTTTAACAATATTTATTTATTATGAAATAATTTTATTAATAAAAATTATTAATAAATTTTTACTTATTATTTTTATTATTTATTTATTTAATAAATATTTTATTTAATAAGATATTAAAAAATAAGTGTGACCTTATACGTTAAAAGCTAACAGGTTAATTAGACTTTTTCATCCTATTAAGTTATACAACATTTAAAGTATAAGGGAATTATGAGGATAAACTTATAGAATATATTATTCTACACTAAATAATGAATAAAAACATAACGTATAGTATAATTTATATTATTATGTCTAATATAGCATTACCAAACACGCACTAAATGTTTAAGATGGATACAACTCTTATTTTAAAGCACAATTGCTGTCATGCATCTTGTCTAATCACACTTTGAAAATGAGGTTAAATGCTTTGGTGTGGCTATATGAATTTGAAAGTATGGCGAAATACAAGTTGCAATGTTGCGTCACGCATGCTTCTTTATTGAGATCATTTGTCTTCCCCATGGCAAGGAAGTATTTTTCTATCAATACAAATCTAGCAAATTACATTTCCATACATAATCAATCATCAAATAACAACACAAGAAGGGGGGCCCTACTAAAAGTTGCTATTGTTACTCCACTTTAAACATGTCATGGCTCCTGATAATCTTCATATTTGTTGCAAATGGTGCAAATTTGAAATCTTTTGAACTTTGCGCCTTGATCTTTCTTGTGTCACAAATATATCATCCATATTTAGAATGGAAATATTGTGCTTGTCACAAAACAATGAAACTTCATTGAGCAAAGAATGCCAACCATCATATCTTATACTTTGCAATCTTTGCTTGGCCACTTTAACCAATGCCATAGCATTTACAATGTCTTGATCATTTCTTTGAAGTGCTTGGGATAGCTCATTAGTGACTCCCAATATATTTTCATCAAGTGCAAGTTGAAAATAAATAAAGATTGAATGAGATTCAATAAATAACATACTTCGCCTCTTTGTTCTGAATTATTTCCATCTTCCTCAACAAATTCAAGAACATCAACAAAAAAAAACATACAAATCAAGCTAAGTATTGTACCATAATGTGAACCTCATCTAGTATCTCCTGCCCTTTTTAATGTTGTTTCTTGATTCAAACCGCGTCCATTAGAAATCTCTCCACCTTGTAATGCCTCAATTGTCCTAAGCATTTGACTTTCACATAGCATATCTCTACGTTTACAAGAAACTCCAACAACATTGCACAAATTGGTAAGCAAATTAAAAAGCAAAGCAATTTCAACTTGTTTTTTTGCAAATGCCACGAGTGATCATTGAAGTTGATGAGCAAAGCAATGAACATAGAAAGCACAAGCATTTTCTTTCAAGATCAAGCTTTTCAAGCCATTGAATTCTCCTTGCATATTACTAGCTTCATCATAGCCTTGTCCACGTATTCTTCCTAAGCTTAAATTATGTGTCGTCAATAATGATTCCAAAGCTAATTTTAGTGACAAAGCACTTGTATTAGAAACATGAACAAGGATAAGAAAGCGCTCCATAATATATCCTTTCCTATTCACATACCATAAGCAAACAAACATTTGCTCCTTAATAGAAATGTCTCGAGCTTCATTAACCAAAATAGCAAATATGTCATCTCCAAGATCATCAACAACGCTTTAATAGTTTCACTTGCAATAGCTCTTACAATATCTTTTTGAATTGTAGGTGCTACTAGTTTAAGGTTCCCATGAGCTTTCTTTAAAACACCGTCAATCTCATCATTATGTTGTGCAAGAAACTTCAGAAGCTCCAAAAATTTCCCTTGATCATTTGAATCCCTGATTCATCATTACCACGAAAAGCTAATCCTTGCCATAATAGAAATCTAATGCAATCAATTGTTGCCATCAAGTGAATTTGATAATTTATTTTAACTCCTGAGATTGCTTTTGAATAGCAACTTCAATATGTTGTTTTTGCTTCATGAGTGCTTCACATTTTCTCCAAGCTTGATTATGAGCACTATAATGATTTCCAACATGAGTTTGTAATCTTTCCTTTTTTTCCAATTTGAAAATCCTTCCGTTACAAAGGCATCCCCACCTTCTCTTTCGGGTTTCATAAGATAACAACAAAGACAAAAAACAGCATCTTTTGATATACTATACTCAAGCCAATTACTAAAGTCATCAAACCATTTAGGATTAAATCTACGAAGAAGACCCACAATTGGTTCTCGGAAAATCTTGGTCTCTTGGTTGGCAAGGACCTTTTTGCAAATATGTCGCCTAATTTCATCTCTGCATTTGGATGATAGCTTAAAATATTATGACATTGCCCAGGATCTACAAGAAGGCTTTCCACATTGAATTCTAAAAACCTCCTTTTACTAGAAGAAGCCAATTGGGTGGTGACTCTAGTGGTGGTTTTCTTTTGAGGAATTTGCCATTGCTAAAAATAACAAAATTTATGAATTTAAATTAGTATTAATTGGTTGTATTATTAAATTAATAACACAATACACATTAACACTACAAGTGGAAATTGCAAAAAGAAAAAATAATAAATGAATAGTTCCAAATAAAAAAAAACTACACATTACGCCTTTTTTAAAAAAACAAAACACAAAGGCTAAGGGCTAATGCAGCAATATTCAATAAACAATAGTAGATAAGCACAAGGTTATGCCCACACCAAAAAAAGAAAGGAAAAAAACCAAACCAGTCAAAAAGAAGGAAATATAAAAGTCTAAGTCTTGTTCACATACCTGATACCTCAAGTCCTTAACGAACTCACAAGGCCACAATACTTGTTTGTTATGCTAGATGATAATGGCATGGCATTATTGTTGAAGCGGGCAGCTCTCAAATGTTGAGGATGTGTAGAAAGGGACAAACGGTGAAGGTTTGAAAGAATAGTGAAATATGGGTTAAAGTTGAAGTGGGGGCATGGGTGCAGAGAGATATTGAAAGGGGCAAAAAGAAAAGGTAAATGTATAATATCAAGTGAGTGTGGGTCGGGTTATGTGGGTGTAATTTAAAAATTTAATTGTTGAATAAATTAATAGTAATAAAATATTAGAACATGATATTTTAAGGAAATTGAGTTAATTTCTTTTAACTAATTTTTATTTTAGTATGAAGTCAAATTTAATAAAATAATTTTTATTTTATGTGGGGTCAAATTTAATGAAATATTTATGTAGAGTTGAACTTAATAAGATATTTTTTTATCTTAGTATGAGGTCAAACTTACTCTTACAATGGGGCAAAATATACATTTATTGATATTTTCTTAAAAAGAATTAAAATTTTATTGGGTGCATATGCCCTTATTGCACAACACATAAATCAGACCTGATTGTTTGGTATTGGAAATGATTTGAGTTTTGGGCGATTTCTCCTTTTGGTCCATTCATTCTATCGTTTGGTCCGCTGGGCCATGGTGGAACATCGACGTCTCTCTTCTGTTCAGCTGACTCAAGAGACAACAGGAGAAACCTGGAAAGGTACATTTGGCTGTCTCTGGTATCATGCTTACCCTCATCACCAATGGCGTCTTGCAGATTTGTAGCTTGTTTTCCCATCAAACTATAATTATTTCCCTTATTTAAAAAAAATTAACTTTTTGCATCGCTTAATCTATGACAAGTCACAACATGTGGTCTAGTTTCTTTTAAACCAAAGCAGGACCCCAATGGCATCATCAATTCATCATCAACCAACTCAATAGACACTACTTATTGTCTATGACGCTCTAAGTGTGACATGATGACATTATTAGATTATTGGTAACAAGCAAAAAAAAAATTTCTCATGAACTAAAATAGAAAAACTCACTCAAGACAACAAAATAAAATAAAACAACCTAAGGAACACATTGAGTGCAAAGTAAGGAACAATAAATGTATATTTTGCCCTCATTGTAAGAGTAAGTTTGATCTATACTAAGATAAAAAATATCTTATTAAGTTCAACTCTACATAAATATTTCATTAAATTTGACCCCATAAAATAAAAATTATTTATTAAATTTGACTTCATACTAAAATAAAAATTAGTTAAAAGAAATTAACTCAATTTCCTTAAAATATCATGTTCTAATGTTCTATTACTATTAATTTATTCAACAATTAAATGTTTAAATTACAACCACATAACCCGAACCCACACTCACTTGACACTATACATTTACCTTTTTTTTTGCCCTTTCCAACATCTCTCACACCTACACCCCCTTCAACTTTAACCCATATTTCACTATTCTTAGACCTTCACGTTTATCCCTTTTTATACATCCTTCAGCATTTGAGAGCTATCTACTTCAACAACAATGCCACGCCATTATCATCTAGCATAACAAACAAGTATTGTGGCCTTGTGAGTCCGTTGAGGACTTGAGGTATCAGGTATGTGAACAAGACTTAGACTTTTATATTTCCTTCTTTTTTGGTGTTTTAAGTTTTTCCTTTTTTTTTTTTGTGTGGGCATAACTTTGTGTTTATCTACTATTGTTTATTGAATATTGATGCATTAGCCCTTAGCCTTTGTATTTTGTTTTTTTAAAAAAGGTGTAAGTGTAGTTATTTTTATTTGGAACTATTAGTTTATTATTTTTTCTTTTTGGAATTTCCACTCATAGTGTTAATGTGTATTGTGTTATTAATTTAATAATACAACCAATTAATACTAATTTAACTTCATAAATTTTGTTATTTTTAGCAATGGAAAAATTCCTCAAAAGAAAACCACCATTAGAGTCTAGACCACCAATGAAGCAAAAACAACATATTGAAGTTGCTATTCAAAAGCAATCTGAGCAAGTTAAAATAAATTATCAAATTCACTTGATGACAACAATTGATTGCATTAGATTTCTATTATGGCAAGGATTAGCTTTTCGTGGTAATGATGAATCAGGGATTCAAATAATCAAGGGAATTTTTTGGAGCTTCTGAAGTTTCTTGCACAACATAATGATGAGATTGACGGTGTTTTAAAGAAAGCTCATGGGAACCTTAAACTAGTAGCACATACAATTCAAAAGATATTATAAGAGCTGCTAGGTGAAACTATTAAAGCTATTGTTGATGATCTTGGAGATGACATATTTGCTATTTTGGTTGATGAACTTGAGACATTTCTATTAAGGAGCAAATGTCTTTTGCTTACGGTATGTGAATAGGAAAGGATATGTTATGAAGCGCTTTCTTATCCTTGTTCATGTTTCTAATACAAGTGCTTTGTCACTAAAATTAGCTTTGGAATCATTATTGACGACACATAATCTAAGCTTAGGAAGAATACGTGGACAAGGCTATGATGAAGCTAGTAATATGCAAGGAGAATTCAATGGCTTGAAAAGCTTGATCTTGAAAGAAAATGCTTGTGCTTTCTATGTTCATTGCTTTGCTCATCAACTTCAATTATCACTCGTGGTTGCAAAAAGCCAAGTTGAAATTGCTTTGCTTTTTAATTTGCTTACCAATTTGTGCAATGTTGTTGGAGTTTCTTTAAACGTAGAGATATGCTACGTGAAAGTCAAATGCTTAGGACAATTGAGACATTACAAGGTGGAGAGATTTCTAATGGACGCGGTTTAAATCAAGAAACAACATTAAAAAGGGCAAGAGATACTAGATGGGGCTCACATTATGGTACAATACTTAGCTTGATTTGTATGTTTTCTTCAATTGTTGATGTTCTTGAATTTGTTGAGGAAGATGGAAATAATTCATAACAAAGAGGCGAAGCATGTTATTTATTGAATCTCATTCAATCTTTTGAATTTATTTTCAACTTGCACTTGATGAAAAATATATTGGGAGTCACTAATGAGCTATCCCAAGCACTTCAAAGGAATGATCAAGACATTGTAAATGCTATGACATTGGTTAAAGTGGCCAGATTATTGCAAATATAAGAGATGATGGTTGGCATTCTTTGCTCAATGAAGTTTCATTGTTTTGTGACAAGCACAATATTCCCATTCCAAATATGGATGATATATATGTGACACAAGGAAGATCAAGGCGCAAAGTTCAAAAGATTTCAAATTTGCACCATTTTCAAGTTGAATTATTCTATCAAGTGATTGATAGACAACTTAAGGATACAAGAGGTGAATAATGAGCTACTTCTTTGTGTGGCTTGTTTAAATCCAAGAGATTCATTTTCTGCATTTGATAAGGAGAAGTTGATCCACTTAGCTCAATTTTATCCTTCTGATTTCTCTTCAACTCAACTTTTGGCACTTGATAGTCAACTTGAGATTTTATATTGGATATATGTTCTGATGATCAATTCTCAAATGTAAATGGGATCAATGGTCTTTCTCAAAAATTGGTTGCAACTGAAAACACATCGTTTATCCATTGGTGTTTCTACTTCTTGAAGTTAGTTTTGGTCTTACATGTAGCAACCGCATCAGTTGAAAGAACTTTCTTGCGATGAATATCATAAAGAATCGATTTCGTAATCGTATGGGAGATGAATAGTAGAATGATTGTTTGGTAACATATATAGAAAGTGAGACATTAGATGGTATTAATAATGAAAGATCATTTAACGTTTTCAAAATATGAAAATGAGAAGGGGACAATTGTAAATTGATTTTTATCATTTTGGATTATTATAATTTTTTGATGTGTTAATGAATTTGAAATTTGATTAGTACATTTTTAAATATCTAAATATTATGTGAAACTTCTTATTATAATCTTCCATATTTTATCTTTGCCCCAGGGGCTAAAATTTTGGATCCATCACTGGACAATTAGAATCATGTGAAAAAGGAGAAATATTTATGCAAACAAAGCTAAATCATCCTAAGTCAATTAAAATCAGGAATTTAGGGCTAGAAGTAACCATACTTTTGAGCCTTGGTGGTGGGAGACTAGGGAGTTGAGGTTGCTGACGCGTCGGGGAAGAGGTCGGCAAATGCGGCGTCAGTGGCGCCGGAGATGGCAGTGGACATCTCCTTCTCAGGTGCAGTGGTTGGCGCGAACGGCCTTCTTGTGTTCAAAGGGAACTGTCAGTATAACAGGTTGAAGTTCAAGTAGAAGACCTGCTTGGTGTTCATGAGAGAGCTGGTATGGACATCCATAGCCGGAGGCTCTTGTCATAAAGGTAGACACTTCGAAGCGGGAGTCGGAGTACATGGCTAGTGGAGAAGCCTTGCTCGTGGCTTTCATAGTCCTGCGCAGAACAACAGCGCACAAGTGCAAATAATGTAAACTGTAGTGACTTGTTAATAAACTCACTGCAAAATCAGCGTTTTTCAAACTAAACAAGTCGATCAGAGATTGTGGATATCAAACGGTTGAAAACCATTTAAGGAGGGGACTAAAATTAGCGCCCAACATGGGAGACCAAGGAAATCCGGTGCCTACACTTGGACTAAAAGACTGGATGAAACTTTTTTTAATGCAAAAATAAATATAATAATAAAATCTGGACAAAAATGACGTTCACGGTTTTTTTTTTTTTTTTACCAATTTGCCATGCACTTTTTTCTTTATGAATAAATTTTCCGTTGTTAATTAATTAGGTCCTTTCTTTGGAAAACTCTCTAATAAACTTAACAGGCTGGTCAACAGAGCGAAATTACACAACAACAGCCTCTCTCTCCCATGTGTCATAGGACGATGAAATTAGAGTATTGTGAGCCACACATACATTTCATTACACCTAACCCACCACCCCGCCACATGCCACTCCCACGGTTACTTCCTCTCTCTCTATTGTGGCAGCATGAACTCCAACACGACCTCGAATCCTCAGTCAATGGTGACACGAACACCCACACCCACCACCACCGCTACAAACAACACTGATGCCTCTCCCAAGAAGGTCAGAAAGCCTTACACCATCACCAAGTCCAGGGAGAACTGGACTGAGGAAGAACATGACAAGTTCCTAGAAGCTCTTCAGCTGTGAGTCCATGTCTTCCAATTTTTTTTACTATGAATATTTATTTTGATTCTATAACTTATTCTTATGGCCCAATCGAGTGCTTTTTTATTTTTTCCTTTTACTTTATAGATTTCATTTTCATCAAGCCTGTAGTACCCCTGTTAGTTTATTTTCCAATATTTGAGCAAATATTGCCTCCTATAGATCAAATTATATGACCATTTACCAACCAAAGTTTTGGTAGAAAGAGCTTTAGGTCCTATAATGAAGTGGTCTTGAGTCCGATCCCGTGATTTATGTGCATGAAATTAGTTTGATTCATCGGGAAATTAAAAAAGATTTATTGACCATTTGAGGGGAAAAAAACAAGCCTTTGTTTCATAATATTTGTAGTTACTAGTTCTCAAATATTAAAGAATAATTTATTGTTAATTTTGCAAATTTTACTCTTCATAATAATTTGTGGTTAATTGGACAAAGTAGTGTGATATTAATATGATGGTACTATTAGATGTTGAATATTAATCAAGACTATTTGAATAAGAATATTTCCTAATTAAGTGTTGATTTTAGTTTATATATATATATATATAAATTGTTTTGCATCATACTAAATTAACAAATAAAATGGATAGAATGCAAGGAGCATTTGTCATTCATTTTAGTCCCCAGGAGAATGCAATTGATGCTACAACTGTAGGTTGAAGATGGAGGGCGGCTAGGTTGTTTGAAAATTTAGAACGAAATTGATTTGATGTGTTTGGTATAACAGAAATATGAGACGGGAGAAAATAAAGCGTACTCTCTTTCAGTATTAGGGTCTAAGCTATAATTTTGGTTGAAACTCAATTTTGTACTGTCCTCTATTTTCCATAAATTCATTTTCTCATTCATGTACTCGACCCAGAAAACTTAGAAGATAGAACTTTACTTTTGGTAACTTATGCATAAAGTCCTTCATGTAAAATTACCGTGGCTTATCTTTTAACCATGTCAATGATCTTCTTCGGCCTTTATTTTATTTTGCTTTTTAAGCCCCCATGTAGCCTATATGGATTAAATTTTCAAGTTAAGCACTCTACAATTCAATTATTGATATCTTGAGGGTTATTCAGATTTGACAGAGATTGGAAGAAAATTGAAGATTTTGTAGGATCAAAAACAGTTATTCAGGTTAGGAGACTGCTTATAGCTGTTTTCATTTTCTCTTTTCATTGGGCATTATTTGTCACTAACTAATAACTTCTTTGCAGATTCGAAGCCATGCCCAAAAATACTTTTGAAAGTTCAAAAGAATGGGACAATAGCACATGTGCCTCCTCCTCGTCCTAAGCGTAAAGCTGCTCATCCCTACCCTCAAAAGGCTTCAAAAATGGTTTGCGTCTATTTGACTTGGTGATATTCTGTCCATAAATGCACACATTTGCTGCATCCTTGATATGCTACTTTTTGGGTTTCCAGTTTTGGTGCCACTGCCAGCATCCATTGCTTATGCTGCTTCGACAAATACCCTTGCACCTGGGTTTGCCACTTGGGATGAAGCTTCTCTGCTTGTGAACACTGGATCGAATAAATCATTGACCTGTCATGATGAACTCAACAATCTTTATGGAAATGAAGGCATGGAAACTTCTTTTGATTATTGTTTGTTTGACATCAATAGTCTTTGTTGGCTGTATTAAATGGAACTTTCCTCCACTTATTATGTTATATGACGTTACTGATTCAGCTGATATTGGATCAAAGGCGATAACACAGATTAGCAACAGCAGTCTTAACGTTGTTGGGAACTCTACTAGAAAGCTACTTATTTCTGAGATACCAAAGCAAGGGAAACAGGCTCCAGTAATTCATGGTAATTTCCATTTTTATACTGATTTTTGTTTTGCATTCCTTTTCAAATTGAATTTAGTAATGGACGGTGATCAGTAATTTTTGCCGTATTTCACAGGTTTGCCAGACTTTGCTGAAGTTTACAGCTTCATTGGAAGTGTTTTTGATCCGGATACTATTGGCCATGTCCAGAAGCTAAAGGAAATGGATCCTATAAATTTTGAAACTGTAAGTTGAATGAAGGTCATCATCATTTAGTTAAATGACATTTTGCCTTCTCCCCTCCAAAAGAAGTAATTTCAGGTGTGTAACTTTAGTTGCAACATCCGACAGGGATAGAATCAGTTAAAAAATAGTGGTATTATACTATTATGAAAAGAAACAGAAGTTCTAGGTTGCATGATAAATTTTGTAATAAATAATTGTTCTTCCTTCTAGAACAGAAATTGGAGATGTGATGAGGGTATGTTGAAGAAGATATTTTTTGTGGTACCTGGTAAGATGAAATGATATAACCATTCTGTTAGACTTTTACTGGAAGTGAGTGTGTTGCTCATTTTGGTTCAGAAAACAATTTTCCGAGGAAAGAAAAAATCCTATGAAATCCCACAGTAACATTTTTTAATGATTGAGTCTGTCAGAACAGGAATTGAAAGAAAAGGTCTTGATCATATCAAAGTGGATAATCAACTAAAATAATTTTCAGAGTCATGTCTTTTGTGCCAGTTGATTTCATTTTAAATTCGACTAAGATTGTGGCCATTGTCAATCGGTGCTGAATGATCCCTGACATTATAAGGCATGTTAAAATATTTCTTAAAATTGAAATTTACCTTCCCTTGAAGATTGCATGAACCAAGCAGGTTATTGTCATCAGGTATAGCTGTACTGCTGCTTGGTTCTCAGTTATGAAAGTTGTTGGTCTATATAAACTTCCAACTAATATCCCTGGCATAAATAAGGCGCTGGTTTCTGTTTGTCATTCCTTTTTTGTTGAAGTAAAGGCTACATTATGCTTTGTCTCACTTTGATCAATAGCAAAATATAAGGCTGATTACTTCATTCAATTCAATTTTGCTGATAAAAGTCTGCCTCATTAAGGCTTTTAATATGGCTATTTTATATGTGTTGAAGCAAGATGGGTTGAGCTCACAAAAGCTAATCAAAATGTCAGGCTGTTGATTATACTGTGCTGGAAGCTGTGTGTAAAGTTAATTAAAGTTATATATTTACACCAAGGGATGACTTCCTTGAAACTGCCAAACAATTTGACTCTTGACTAGCTTTTAAATATCAGTATTAACATGATAATCATAATACTATAAAACACTCGATATCACTGTTTTACAGCCCATGATTTTTTAATAAAACCCTGGAATATTATGTCTATCTGGATGAAGGTATGATATGCTCCATTTTCAAGGTCAAAAGGCCCAAAACAACTTATCATTTCCAGAAATGTCTTTACTCTTCAGTTGTCATAAAGGAGTAGCTGTATTTCCAATGTTCTTTACCGGACAATGGCCCTATTCTTCCCCAATTCATATTCCCTTACCTTCCTCTTTTCTGCTTGCACTTGAAAAGCAAAATGAGGAGGGTAAAAGAGACTATGACACAAATTTCATTTTAATTTTTGGTTTGGTGAGAGTTGACTTGTGTGTATTATTGTTTTTCTGCAGGTTTTGTTGTTAATGAGAAACCTCACTATCAACTTGTCTAGCCCTGAATATGAGCCCATTGTAAGTTTCAAAATCAATTCAATTATGATCATATAGTTTTGCAACATGTTTGCAAAGAAAAGGCAATCGTGTTTGAATTGACTGAACTGCACTATCTTGTACTCTGATTGATAAATCATATTAAGTAGCTGTTGTTCATTGTTCTGGAGGTAAACATGCGAACCAGGTGGCATGGTTGATTCGCTTGAGTGCCAGGCGATATGACAAGAAGAGGCGAAGGTGCAACCAATATTAGTAGATTGGATTACTTAATTCCAAGGGTCATGCGGTATGCCTAGGCGGGTCCTGGCGAAGCGGATCACTGTGGAAAAAGAGTAGTTGAAATGAAAGATCACTGCCAAGCATGGCAAGGGATACGCGATGGGACAGCTACACAGGGAAAGTTATGGGCCAAGTATGGCCTAGGACTAAATGAGTGATGGGTCAAATATGGCCTGGGTTGAAGAGTGGATGGAGAGGACAATGTGCAGAAAGCACGCGAGGAGAGGGGAAGAGATATAAATACTCGCAAGAACGAAGAAAAGGGTGGGCAAAAAAATTACTTGAGACCTGGGAGAGAGAGGAGAGTTCAGCTTCCATGAGAGAACCTCAAAAGGCTAGACGGTTTGCTTGGGAGTTCTTCTAGCTTGTAGCGATTCATCGAACCACTCCAAAAAACATTTAATATATTGGGAGCAATCTCCTAGACAAGACTCCTAAACGGAAACCCCCGACGGTGATAGTTCACCTCCAAGCGGGACCCCAAGCGGAAACCCCGGTGGTGAGGTCACCCCCCCGCGGCGACCCTAAGCGGAAAACCTAGTGATGGCCCAACGCCACCCTTGGCGAAGAGAGCCATAGACAAGGGACCCTAGGAAGGGATGGCTTGAGCACCTAAGCGGAAACCGCTGGACAAAAAATGTTTTGAAAATCCCATTGCAAATACAATTGTGGCATAGGCATACTTTTGAGGAAAACAAACAAGGCTACACGGGCCTACTCCAAATTGCATGGCGGAAAGATCCCTAACTGGTCATGACCAAACCAGTAGAATAAGGTTGGGGGCTAAGTGAAGCCAAACCTAATAAAGAATATATATGCAGAAAAGCTTACAAAATATGAAAGTTGAAGAGACGTAGCCCAAACTCGAGGAAGGAAGAGTAAATGCTGCGCGGATCATGGAAAGGCAATGAGGCGACATAATAGACTAGGTTAGGCCTCGCGGAGTGTATGTAGCGGGCCTTCTTTTGCCCGTCTTAAGGCAAGGAATTAATTGTCAAGCGGCGTGCACATGGGCGGCGGGGAAGGTGACGAGAAAGTTATGGCGGTATCAAGAAGTGGAGGGCTAACAATGTTAAGAGACAAGGACATGCCCAATGCCGAGCGGGGTCCCCGCTCCTTGGTCTGGGGCTAATGTTCTGAAGGTAAACATACGAACCAGGTAGCATGGTTGATTCGCTTGAGTGCCAGGCGTATGACAAGAAGAGCGAAGGTGCAACCAATATTAGCAGAACGGATTACTAATTCCGAGGGTCATGCGGTATGCCTAGGCGGGTCCTGGCGAAGCGGATCACTGTGGAAAAAGAGTAGTTGAAATGAAAGATCACTGCCAAGCATGGCAAGGGATACGCGATGGGACAGCCACACAGGCAAGTTATGGGCCAAGTATGGCCTAGGATGAATGAGTGATGGGTCAAGTATGGCCTGAGATTGGAGAGGTGGATGGAGAGGACAATGTGCAGAAAGCACGCGGGGAGAGGGGAAGAGATATAAATACTCGCAAGAATGAAGAAAAGCGGGGGCAAAAAAATTACTTGAGGCCTAGGAGAGAGGGAGAGTCAGCTTCCGTGAGAGAACCTCAAAAGGCTAGGCGGTTTGCTTGGGAGTTCTTCTAGCTCGTAGCGATTCATCGAACCACTCCAAAAAACATTCATCAAGGTGAAATGATGAATCCAAATATATCCCCTGACATTGGTTCGTGTAGGATTTACAGCCCATTTCCCTGATGTTTTCATTTTTATAAGCTAGCAAAACAAGAGCACTGATTTGATCCCTTGTCTATGTTTTTGAATTCTAATTTATCTGCCTTATGCATATATTCGTGACATTATCACCGCATAACAGGCTTTGATAAGTCAAAATATTGACTTCCTTATTGCAGTAGATAAACTGCACACCCCCCCCCCCCCAAAAAAAAAATAATAATAATAATAATAATAATAATAAAAGGTATACACACAAGTTTCCACTTTCCAATTACAGAAGTCCCATGCATTATTTTCTTATTTTCCTATTGGCCCTGATTACTTGAAAAACTAACATTGTTATTGGATTAATCAGTGTCTATGTTTTAGTTTTGTTTGGTCTTTTCTATCACAGTACAAGAAAAACTAAGCATTTTCCCACTAGATAGTTTCCTAACAGCAAAAAAAAAAAGTTTTTCACTTTTTATTGAAGGGGACACATCCAAATTAAAAGCGTATGCTCAACTAGTCAACTTCGATAAAAGCATGGTATATTTATTTGTATGTTAGAAAGTTTTATTTAAACTAAGGCTGAATAAATAGGTATTAATGATTAGCCGTTCTCATGATTTAGATTTTAGGAGGAACTTGAATGAAAACTTCGTGTGATTTGTCTTTGAATCTCAGATTTGACTTATCTTTATTGTGTTGTTTAGAAGGAGGTGTTGTCAACATATGATGCCAACTCCATGACAGTAGGGGTTGCTGCAGGGATTGATGTCAAGAAGCAGGCAAATGGTCTATCATGTCAAACCGTTTAATCACTAGCAATTTGTTGATTTGGTATGAGTTGCTCTGTCTGTCTCATCTCATTCATTTTTGTTTTGTTAACTATGTTTGTTTCTATCCTTAAGAACATAATGAGTTTCGATTTTGGTCCTTATAAACAAGTTTTTTGTGGTTTTGATTCAATTTTTTAATAAAATTTTACCTTTGATCTCTTTAAAATATTTAAGAATATGTGTTTAGTATTTACAAAACACATATTTGGTTCTTATAAATACCGTCTCTTAACAACTGGACAAACCTTACAGTGACCAAAACCAAATAATATTTTAAGAAAATTGGATCAAAACCAAAAGAAAAAACTTTTAGGACCAAAACATATTTAACTTTTTGTTCTTAGTTTTTTTTTTCATACCTGTTTTTGTTGTAACATCTCCTTATGCAGTTAGGTAGGTCAAATTTGGATGGAAGAGTGAGGATTAGCTCAGCCAGCAGTGAGGCATGATAGTGTCTTATACTCACTCTGAAGCCTGTAAATGTAACCCTAGTCCTTTGTAACCACAGCCAGGGTAGTAATATGGTAGAAATGCTGAAGAGTACAGTATTTTTCAGCTGATTATAAGGTCTATAACAATTGTTGTATTGCAGTTATACTCGTAGCTATTTTAGAGACATTGTCTTAGGGTAGGACACAGGTCTTTATTATAAGATATTTGTAATGGTACATATCAATAAAAAAGAAGGGAGAAAAAAAAAGGGTTGTCTCCTTTTAGTGTGGCTCATCCTTGCCAAATCTCTGTATAGACACGCTTTTGACATTCAGTTTTTGCGTTTCTATAATGTGAATCTGCTTTAGCCGGTGCGCAAAACTTACCGTCAGAATGAATAAGGTAAGATAAATTTGAGTCATAAAGTAAACGATGTATTGATTTAAATTAAGAAAATAAAGACGATGGTCCATATCCAATTAAGCAGTTGACCAATCGGCTTCTCAAACTCCAGAATATATAAAAATCATATCTTTGACACTGTCAATGTGTAACTTTTGTCGAGAATATTCATATTTGTCATCTTTAAATATGAACGGATGAAAGTTTGTTTCGTTTAGATTTTGATAAAATTATTTTTGAAATAAATTATTTTAAAAAGATTGATTGTGAAATAATTGATTTGCATTAGGGAATGATGTTAAAAATATGAATTTAGAATAATTGAGGTAAGATGTAAAAAGAAAAGCTAATATTTATAGCTTTGGTCAAAATTGATTTTGACATCACTTCTTACAAAATGCAAAAATGTAAATCAAATAAAAACATTTCTCTGTAAATCAATTATTTTGAACTCAACGCCAAATTGTGTGCAAACCAAACATGCAATAAGAGAGATCACATATGGGCATAAATATAGGACTCTCATTTAGATGCAACTTTTTGAGGCAGAAAAAGGCTTTTTCTAAATTATAGGTCAACTCAGATAAAGTTTTTGGAAGGTCCTTTCGCGTTTCGAGAATAAAACAATTTAACATGGCGAGCAAAAAGAAGCGGTTGATGGCCAAGAATATTGTATCCAGCTGGAATCACTTCCATTTATTGAGAGCGTTGCTCTCGGGGCACTGCCTTCTGTAAGCACGTTCCAGTAACCATCTGAATTCAATTTCCATATTGGACGGACACATCTTGTCACAACCTGACTTGAATAATGATTAACGCGTGAAAATTAGTTCCCATATAAGTCTAATATCTTGTTACTCTATATGCAAGTAATTTATAAAATCATTTAGACAAAGCTTTTTTTCTACATACAAGTCACTTATTCTTCAAATTCAAAATAGTCAAAATCCTCAAGTTCTGAAGTGTCATAGTCTGTCTCCAGGATCTGAAATCATAATACAACATATGCAAATAAGTTGCTCTGTTTCAAAATGTTCATGGAATTAATACAAATAAGTCATTAATCACAAAAAAAGTCTATATTATCATAGCATGTAAAATGCAAAACTTGATCTAAGGTTCGGATCTTGCATGCACTGTCCTGGAGCACTCTAAACAAGATAAGAATGTTTCACTCAAGTGAAGCTAGGCTGAACTCACTGCCGTTATATCTCTAATGGAAAAAAAAGGAGAGGGGTGAGTTTTTATTCAAAAACTCAATAATGAGCCTTCACCCAAAACCCCTTTTCATGGGACATCTAAGGAATAATGCATGAAATCATAATAGTATCAATAATACCTAACAGTTATACATAATCAAGTGTATATATATATATATATATATATATATATAGACACACACAGACACATATATTCAAATCATCATTTCATAAACTCAAACATTTTCTCAATTTACTTTTATACTTGAAATCATATGAGCTTATAATGTAGTAGCTCTAAGAAAAATCTCTCTAGTTACACACAATGTTTGTGACGTAACAAAACTAAGTTTAAATCTCTGTTACATCAGCGTTATGTATCGCCATCCAGTGTGACAATAAATTCTCTAAATCTCTTACCTAAACTACTTGGTACCAAGGTTAACGGATAATTCCAACTATTAACTCACTCGTTTCTCAATAGCTACCATCTAAACTAACTAAATAAATCTATGTAAATGTGAAAACCTCTAAAACCTTATAGTTCTCTAAAGCTCTAAATTATATAATATCCCAAATACGGAATTTAGTAGTATATGAATTATTATTGCTATTATTATTATTATTATTATTATTATCATTATGGTTATACATTTTATTAATATTATAACGTATTATCGTTTTAATAATATTATTTTCAAATAACGAGACACATGATTATATGTTTTAATAATATTTTAACATATTATCATTTTAATATCATTAAACGTGCACGATAATCGTTTTAATAATATTATAACGTATTATCGTTTTAATATTATTAACGCGTTATCGTTTAATAATATTATAACGTATTATCGTTTTAATAATATTAAACGTGTCGCAATATACGTTTCAATATTATTTTTATCATATATATATATATATATATATATATATATATATACATGAAAGCCATGAAGGACATAGAGTTTCCGTTGTCGTTGTCCACTAGTATATATTTAGCATATCATAATATTTCCAAATATTTTCTAAGAACCCTAGCCATTGAAGGAATTTTTCTTAGAGAGAAAAATTTCTCTCAATTTTCTCCAATTAATCTCTTTCGCTACCAAGTGCTCATTTAGCTCCCCAAAGTCAAGTTGTTAGTGGAAGCACACTTCCAGCTACCAACTATGAGTGCATTTAAGCTTATGACCATACTTTTAGTCATTATTACTATTTTCCCAACATTATATAAATTATTTATGAAATTCTAAAATGACTTATGTCAAATACTTACTTCCATGCATTATGCAAATTTTTAGGAAAATTATTATTTTTCACAATTATCATGAAAACTTTATTTAGAAAGCTCATGGGACCATATTTGATATCTTGCATGTTATGAAATATCTTTTTCCAGTTTATGAAATTATGAGACCTTAGTTTAATATTTCCAGCAACAATATTGATTACTTGTTTTTAGACTATGGATTTCCTATAAAGATTTTAGAACATAAGTTATGATTTATTGAAAGTATTGAACAAAGTATGATTCATAACAATTGTCAAATACATATTCTGTAGGCTTCTGAAATCACTATGTCTACAAGCTAGTGATCCCTTGGGCATGATTTTAGAACCCTATTATGCTAAAGTCAATTGTTAGAATTATATGAATTCAGAGCTTTTAGATTTATTCAATTTATGTACAAGTATTTTGTAGTAATTAGTGAAAAATAGAACAGTGAGTTAAAGACAGTATTGATCGTTAACCTTGGTACCAAGAGTCCGCTAGAGGACTAACTCACTTAGTAAGGAACCCAGTGTGGTGTCTATTAATGGGACCTAGTTTGGTGCCCATTAGATTAGTCATTGGCTTAGGTTCAGCTATTCAACTCATATATTTATGTACAAAACATCTCCTATTTCTTTACTAGTTATTGCCATAAATTTATTTGAATTATTATTTTCAGTACAGTTATATGTAATTATATGTAAAATGATTTACATCAGTCACATGCATATATTATGTATATTTATTATTGTCCCATGTAGGTTGTGAGTGGAGGCTCACTCACTAAGTTTTGATGAACTCACCCATCTCTTTTCCTCCCTTACAAATAGGGTCCAGGTTTAGTTGCACCTCAAGATCCTCCCAAGTAGTGCTACAGCTTCTTTGGTGAGCTTCACTTTAGAGTAGAGCTTACTATTGGTTATGTCAGTTAGAAGTGCTCCAATAATTATGTAGGCAGGAACCCGGACATGCATTATATTGTTTTCACTTTTTAGAATTCAAGTCAATTATTTAATTATGTTTGGCTTTGGCCAGATTATGGATTTTACGTAGTTTTATATTTAGTATTTATGATTGAAACATTTTCAGAATTATGAAATTTAGTTAAACTTGAGATATTTTGAATATATTTGATTTATTTATGCATATTAGCAGTCATGTTATCAGAGGCTTCCATGGGGATTCAAATCCTCATGTACAGTCACGTTTTCTAGGTGAATAGTGACAATTCATTTAATTCTAACAATTTGACCTTAGTATAACTATGACTATGAAATCATGTCAAAAGGATCACCCTTTGTAGACATTATGATTTCTAATGCCCACAAAATATGTAGCCGTCAATGTTCTGAATCACATGAAGATTCATGCGCTAAAATCATTTGATTAAATATCTAAAACATATCTCAATCTGCAAGCTTTTCATAAAATAAAAACTCAATATCATATATCAAAATAGCAAAGTTGCAATCATAATTCCATTTCTTTCTCTAAATTGCATCTTTAGTTATAAAACTATTTCATATACATAAACCATTTCTAGAATTCAGTTTAGCATTCATAAAAGTGTTCCATATTCACAATTATCATTAAATACACTCAAAATCAGTTCAACAAACATGGTCCCATGAGTTTTATCAAGAATGTGTTTCATGCTCTAAAATCAACAGATTCAAAACATATAATCCAATAGTAAATTTCAAATCCTTGTATAGTAATTTCTAAAATCATATTTTAAGTCATAGATTCATGAAATAACTCTAATGTAACATAGAGATCACAAGTGCGAACTAACTCACTTGGAGGGATGGAATAGATAGAATCAACACCAACAGCACACTAGGAACCACGAATGACATTGGTATATGCTATAACAACCATAATATGCTAGATTAACCTCTAAATCCTTTAATTAACTCAATCTTAACTCTAATAATGGTAGAAGAGCATTATGGCATGAAAACCATGACAAGGCCAAAACCCCAAGAGCATGAGAGATTGAAGGAAAAAAGCAAGAAACCTTTAAGCTTAGAAGATGAAAAATCCAAGTTAAACTTGAAGAAATTGGAAGAAAATAGAGTTTCTGGATTGAAACAGGGTTAGGAGGCAGTGTTTTCATATTTGAGAGGGGAGAAGTGTTGAGTGTTCTGGAACCCGAAATGGAGGTTTTTAAACATTGTTGACCACTGGCAGCGCGAGAAAACATAAAATCGTCCACTTACGTCTTCCTGTTCAATTAATGTCTCCATTTATTTTACTCTCTATTAACTTTAAAATATAAATATAAATAAGGAAATATCCCCATTTGAACTCAAATAAAATATCATAAAAATCAAAATCCCAACAAATCAAAATCTAATTTTTAGGTTTTAGTTCAAATTCGGAATTCTTACGATTTTATAAACTTGTGAATTAAAAACGGAATGGTTAAAGGTTTCATAAAATTCATTAAAAATCGTTCCTTAACTTATTTTCCTCCTGGGAGAAATTACGGGACTTTTGATCGAAGAATGTGGCTCTATCATACAGCCTCTAAAGAGATGTAGGATCTAAACTAGTGAAAGTTGCGATAGATAAAAGTAACTAACACCTTTTTTTGTTCAAAAATTTTCTTTTAATCTTTTTTATTTAAAATTAGGATATCACACATCACTGTTATCTCCACTTGGGTTACATGCAAGCGCAACCTTGTTCAATACCACCATAGTCTTATTATGAATATATAAACACCGGGAAGGCCTCTCACACAATTGATATGGGACTTGGTTAATGAGGAAACTTTGATATTAACTACTATGATAGTTATTAAAAAAATATTTATCCAAAAAAGTTCTGTTATATGACCAATTTTATATTTATTTCGTATTAATGTAATTAACAATGGTTTAATATAAACAATTTTACATTAAAAATTGTAAAATATGAAAGGTATAAATAAATGTAGAGATTATAAATGAATGAATCCCGCCAAGCATTATGTTGTTGAAAGGAGAACTTTAATGGAGAGGGTAGGGAGAATATGGTTACCAATCAAGAGATCTAGCAGCAGGGTTCCCAAACTGTATGCCAACCTACAAGGATATAAACCCAAATTTACAAAAGAACAATTGTCACTCACATATCAATATATGCTTGCATATGCAGATTGATTCCACATGGAGTGAAAAATAGAGAGAGGAAAGAATGCAGTCTTTTACAAGATGAATTTCAACGGAAACTTCCATATAGTTGATCAAAACTTGATAGTCCTAAAATTGAAAAAAGCAATTAAGCAATATTATTTTAATTTATTTATAAAAGAGGAAGTAATATTAAGCAGGCCTCTTTTGTTAAGCAAACTAAATAAAGATCCTAATTCCTGTCTATTAGACCAGGACATTGTAGTATTATTAATCAACAGGGACACTTTATGTATAAGAATCTAGGAGTTTTATTTAAAAAGAAATGAAAAATAAAGGGATGTTAGAAACATATAAAGAATAAGCAAGTGAGTAATTGCTCAGCTAGCAATTGCTCAAAATTCGATTTCCCATTGTCTGCACCTTGATCACAATTAATCTGAAAACAAGAAAATCCAAATTCATCTAATGTAAGAAATTAACAGAAATTATACTGCCCAAAATAAAAAGAATAAGTTCAAAAAGTTGAATGCAAAGCACTACCATGGTCTAAATGTTTGTGAGCTCGGTTAGCATACTTCAAAATGTTCAATGTTTCTTTAGCATTGGTGTCAGAAGGACTAACATATGTTGAACAAACATTATTAACAAATTAAACATTGGTCCTTATTGCTGTTTAATTCCAACTTGTGTCTATTTCGACAAAATATGTTTTTATGATATATAAAAGGATATTGTACCACATCATTTATTCAAGCAATGCTTCAGAGTACTATTTCAATATCTTGCCTCTCTATCTGTGGAAGTCTATATGGGAAACATAATATAATGTCCTCCTGAGCCATATCAAATTTGGACACTCATCAAATTTCACCCCCCACTCAAATTACATCTACTTTATACCTATTAGTTATCTGCAAATTTTGACTTAACAATATATTTTTTTTTGTTAATGAACTTATTATGAACCTTACAAAATATTGTAAGATGATGGACTCCCTGAAGTCCATTGCATCATATGGATTTCAATGAAAGAAAAATTTATACTCACGTGGCTTTTGCAGAAAGTTACATAAACATCTCATACAACCATTAATGAGGCCTAACTTACACTGGCAATCAAAATAAAAAGCACATAAGTATGACTAGTGATGTTCCTTTCTCAAAAATTTTCTTTATATTCATTTGATTATTTCTTGACCTTGCTTACAAATAGGAGACAAAGACAAACAGAATAGTACTCCTGAAATCTCAGCTTCCGTATCTTGATAGAAAAATAATTATTAGTGTTTATTCATATAGTCTCTCATGTTTCCTACTGATATACTAGCTACTTACAAATAAAGTAGAGGATTAATTTACACCATAAATAGCAAATTAGCAAGTAAAGAAAAATTGAATTCAAACCCCAACAGAAATTCTCTTTCTAGCTTCTTAATAGGAAATCTCAATGACCTTGATGGACATTAGGTTTCCTAACCACATTGAGAACACATTTTCCAAGTACCCATTTTTGGCATTCTAAATGAGCCTAAAATCCTCAAGAACTTGTTGCTATTGCACTCAACGTGATGCCACTAATCATCGTTGCCTTCATTCATTGTCAACATTCCTCCCTTTGCTCATCCGAAGAATTTTGCTTCATTTCCTCCTTGGGATGACTTTGTCTTGAAATTGCTGCATCGGCCTAGCTTTCAAGATACTTTCTTTACAATAGACCCTGCATTGCCCAAATAACCAAACTTTACCATATCATTAGAGAAGAAAAAAAATAAAACAACACAAACAATAATTACCATACCAATAAGAATATTGTAAAGAAATTTTGGAAAAAGAAGAATCTTATGCATGTGCTTACTTGACCATGACCCCATTAAAGAGGCCCCGCCATGCACGTGTCAATAGTTGTATATCCTTCCATGTAGCAGATCCAAAACCTTAACTGCAACAGGTATCTCTTTGAAGCCCTTGGAAAAGCTGTTTGAGATGTTAATACTATATAAGTAAGGAATGCCATAAGACGTTAGAGTAATGTGGTTTAGAAATATACCTCAGGAGCTATCCAACTTGAATTTCCCTTTGTGGAGATAGAAGACCTCAGCTATAGATCTAACTCACTTGAATATGCAAATTCTAGGTTGCTCAAGCAAAATATTATGACAGTCAAATGAAATTTGAGAGTATTAATTAATAGTCACAAATAACCATTACAAGGATGATATGTTACCAAATATTCAAATGGAATGTCTTAATTAAGCTTAGAAGGAGCACCACACTTCATCAATTCACAAGCCAATGGTAAGCATCACAGGTCACAGCATCAACACAACACAAAGTGTATATAGTTACATAGAAAACTTGAAATTCTTTTCTAATTATTATTAAATTTCAAATAAGTAACTGATGTACTTTGTAAGAACTCATTTCAAGCATGCACAACTATATTGTCTTTAGTGGGCGATAAATGTGAGCCTTTTTAATTTAAAGCTTGTATTTCTAGTGTAATTTCCTTCTCAAGGAATCTTTCAAGTTTAAATAGAAAAACAAAATATAAGGCAATAGAATATGAAATCCAGAATACCAGTTTGGAGAAAGAAGCATCCTCACAAGTTTGGATAGCTGAAAGTTAGCAAATTTATACTCACCAAAAAATCAATAAGCAACATAGCCCTTCCACACCCCTATATCCAAACAAGAAAAGGAAGAAATAAACAAATCATAAAGTGATAAAACAATTAAAGATACTGAATTGACATTTTAGCTAAAAATAATAATTTTCCACATGACACTACTTCCGTACCTACCTATTTACATTAGATTTTACACTTTGCTTCAGATTTAAAAGCATGCAGCATAGCAAGCATTGAAGTATGTCAACTACATTTTGGCTAGGAAAATAAGCCAAGCAGAGAAAATATGTTGAGGAAATAGAATCTTTGTCAACATCTTACTTTATTGAACCATGTTCGACAGATTCCATTCAAGCACCAGCTAGTTTATAAACACATTAGATTCGCTGTCTTGCAAACAAACAAAATATGTGGAAAGTTTTATGACTGTTCTAAAACTGAGTGATCAATAAGTTGGTAATCTGATATTAAAAGGACTTCTCTTTTAAGCTTGTCGTAGCAACTATTTTTTCATGCATACACTCCAATAAAATTTTAAATAAACTATTACCTATACCGACATGTGCAAAACCCAATCCTTTTAAAAATAAAACATTTCAATTCTTGCTCCTCGTGTTAAATATCTTCAATATATTAATAGATGACAGAATCTTGTAAGTGTGTATCCATGAGTGGCACTTTTATTGGCCGACCACAATTGTGATAAGTCCACCATGACTGTTTTGTTCTTCAACTATAGGTGAATATGATTTTGATGTTAAATAGAGCATTCATTTCCTTATTAATGTGCATTTGTGCATCAGTTGGCAGAAAAAGGTGCTAATTGAGGAGATAATTATGTCAGATGTGTTTTCACGTGAGAAGAGTCAATATTTAGCGACCTGAATCATCAATAAAGAATATACCTAAACCCTAAACATTCTTTACAAATAAGCATTATTGCATTCGAACCCTCTCATGCTTTTGTTTTCTTTTCATTTTTTTTATATAATTATTCAAAAGAAACCAACCCTCCAAAAAGGAAGGGGATATCATCAGTACAAAATGTCAAACAGTAGCTATTTGAAACTATTCCCTGATATATTTCATTGTCAACAACACCCCAATGAATGTAACACCTGTATAATTGGCAAAACTCAAAGGATCCAGGTCAGAATTATTACTGAAAGGGCCATTTTGATAACAATATTCACTATGGATTCAAGACAATAAAACTAACTAGACCATGACCCAAAATCTGCAGATAAAAGAAATCATGCACAACCTGCCAAAATCTGATCTCAGAGACACTCCATAAACAAAATTCACACCAGAAATTGCCATATCTCTAGCTTCCTGTGTGTCTCAAATCATCCTTCCAAATACTATATTGTTCACATTAAAACTGACCCCAGCACAGTGATAGCCATTATTCCATTCTTTTGAGAAGCATATGCCTACATGGTTCAAGTATTCATTTTCAAAAAAGTTAATCAGTCTTTCAGATTTTCTTATTAGATTGACAAACCACTTGCAGAATACTCAATTACTATTTTCTATCACACTTAAACATCTCGATCAAAGTTTTTGGTGGACTTTGCCAATACAGGGAAGTTCCAAGCCAAGAGGGAAAACACTAACTCAGGATCAGGTCCAAACACTCTTTCAAGCAAGATAGAGTCCATGATTGAAGAGTGAGGACATGGACATAATTAGATTTTATTAAGTAGTTAAATAACTCAACTCACCATGATTGAAGAGTGAGGAGGAACAATTCAGGTTTACAGAACAAAAAGCAAAACACCTCCAGAAACACTACAGTCAAACTAAAGCACACATAAACAACCCAATAAGGAATTAAAGTTATTAAACACCTAATAACTGCTCTTTAATGTCTTCTCTAAAATTTAAACTTTGAGGTAAAGAATATAAACCCAAATAATTGCAAAAGGTAGCCAGATGTCACGAAAACACCAATCAAAGTTAAAACCAAAAGCTCAGCTCGACAAAATACAACTCCATCATGAATGCACTAGTCTCACCAATTTCTTCAACACCAAGAAAAAAGGATAGAAATAAAAGGCACAATCAAGTCAAAGCAAGACTCAAGAAATCCTATTGATTAAATTATTAAGAGGTGCTGTTAGTTAAGAATTAAAAGTTTTGTTATAGATTAGCTTCAACCTGAGAAAGTATTACGAAATAGCATACGTTAGATGTTCAAAGTTCAAATAAAATATAGCAAGCAACCATATTGAAATACTACATAAAGAAAAGGCTAGATCAAGGAGAAAATGAGAGGGACCAAAAAACATAGCCAAGTTATTGGAATGAAGAAAACATAGTATAACTCAGACTGAGTACACAAAAGCAAAGTTAACAAATTCCCCAATGCTTTCATAAACGAAACATAATTTATAGAATCACAGTCCTTGTCCTGTAGATGTCAAACATCATACACCATGGAAATTAACCTATGCACACAGTCCTTGTGCTGCAGAGGCACTGAATAATTTTGGATATATCCTACTTAAATAGCAGCAATTTAAAGGCACATGAACTCCTGGAAACAAACACTTGAAAGCAATCAAATGTATAAAAATAAGATAAAGTAAAGTAAAATCAAGATCAAGGTAGAAAAATAAAACAGAATCTCATCCACCTTAAGGCACATGTGCTCGCACTCTTTTCATGCTTTCCAATATTGAAAGAAGCATCAAAGTTATTCTAATTGAAATATCAAAATGATTTGAGAAAAACTACATATGACACAAAAAATAGAAAGGAAACTCCGGATGAAAATGTCTTGGAGTCTATTATAGGTTTCATGAGAATGCAAATAATAAATAACAAAGTTTTCACGAAATCAGAAGCAAACATTCAGAATTATTACTGAGAGGGCCATTTTGATGACAATATTCACTATGGATTCAAGACAATAAAACCCATTAGACCATGACCCAAAATCTGCAGATCAAAGAAATCATGCACAACCTGCCAAAATCTGATCTCAGAAACACTCCACAAACAAAATTCATGCCACAAACTGCCATATCTCTAGCTTCCTGTGCATTTCAAATCTTCCTTCCAAATACTATATTGTTCACATTAAAACTGACCCCAGCATAGCATTATTCCATTCTTTTGAGAAGCATATGCCTACATGGTTCAAGTATTCGTTTTCAAAAAAGTTAATCAGTCTTTCAGATTTTCTTATTAGATTGACTAACCACTTGCAAAATACTCAATTACTATTGTCTATTACACTTAAACATCTCGATCAAAGTTTTTGGTGGACTTTGCCAATACAGGGAAGTTCCAAGCCAAGAGGGGAAAACACTAACTCAGGATCAGGTCCAAACACTCTTTCAAGCAAGATGGAGTCCCATGATTGAAGAGTGAGGACATGGACAAAATTAGATTTTATTAAGTAGTTAAATAACTCAACTCAGCATGATTGAAGAGTGAGGTGGAATAATTCAGGTTTACAGAACAAAAAGCAAAACACCTCCAGAAACACTACAGTCAAACTAAAGCACACATAAACAACCCAATAAGGAATTAAAGTTATTATACACCTAATAACTGCTCTTTAATGTCTTCTCTAAAATTTAAACTTTGAGGTAAAGAATATAAACCCAAATAATTGCAAAAGGTAGCCAGATGTCACAAAAACACCAATCAAAGTTAAAACCAAAAGCTCAGCTTGACAAAATACAACTCCATCATGAATGCAGTAGTCTTAACAATTTCTTCAACACCAAGAAAAAAGGATAGAAAGAAAAGGCACAATCAAGTCAAAGCAAGACTCAAGAAATCCTATTGATTAAATTATTAAGAGGTGCTGTTAGTTAAGAATTAAAAGTTTTATTATAGATTAGCTTCAACATGAGAAAGTATTATGAAATAGCATACGTTAGATGTTCAAAGTTCAAATAAAATATAGCAAGCAACCATATTGAAATACTACATAAAGAAAAGGCTAGATCAAGGAGACAATTAGAGGGACCAAAAAACATAGCCAAGTTATTGGAATGAAGAAAACATAGTATAACTCAGACTGAGTACACAAAAGCAAAGTTAACAAATTCCCCAATGCTTTCATAAACGAAACATAATTTATAGAATCACAGTCCTTGTCCTGTAGATGTCAAACATCATACACCATGGAAATTAACCTATGCACACAGTCCTTGTGCTGCAGAGGCACTGAATAATTTTGGATATATCCTACTTAAATAGCAGCAATTTAAAGGCACATGAACTCCTGGAAACAAACACTTGAAAGCAATCAAATGTATAAAAATAAGATAAAGTAAAGTAAAATCAAGATCAAGGTAGAAAAATAAAACAGAATCTCATCCACCTTAAGGCACATGTGCTCGCACTCTTTTCATGCTTTCCAATATTGAAAGAAGCATCAAAGTTATTCTAATTGAAATATAAAAATGATTTGAGAAAAAATACATATGACACAAAAAATAGAAAGGAAACACCGGACAAAAATGTCTTGTACTTTATTATAGGTTTCATGAGAGTGCAAATAATAAATAACAAAGGTTTCACGAAATCAGAAGCAAACATTGAGAACATAAGAAAAATGTACCTTGCAATGCAACACCAATTTGTCATGCATCGTTGATCTATGCTATTAGTACATAACATAAGAGAACAATACCTAATCTGCACAGAATGAACATCATATATGAAACCATGAACATAACAACCTGTTAAGTGTTCCTTAACCGTAGATCTATGCACTCAAATCACCTCATACAGAAAATATATTCTTTGTAATTTTTCATTGATCAATGGAGAAGACCATAACCTGTTAAGTGTTCCTCAATAGGAATTGTACTGTTAAAAAACATACTTCAAATACAATATGGAAGTTAAGAAATTAGCTCAGAGTAAAATCAAAAATAGGGATTTGAGAATGTAAAGTGAATGTATTAATCCTATAATTTGTGGATACACTTCTACATTCTATTGCATAAGGAGGACTTACAATCATAAGCAACAAAAGCTAATTGGGATTTGAGAAGAGATTTATAAGGGATGCACCTCAAAGGAAGGGACCAAATTAGCAACATTGTGAATTGCTTCTCCTGACTAAAATCCCAGAGTATATGAGGGGCAAACACTGGAATCTGAACAGGCAATAACCATGAATTGCTCTTGGAATTGTTACTCAGGAATATTATTTTTGCTAATGCTTCAGATGATAAATTGAAGGAATGGACTAAAAGGAATAAAAAAACAAACCATAAATCAATAAATAACTAAAGATTATGCAGAAAGGGTCGATGAAGATCAAGAGATGGAACAATTGCCTTAGGTGCTTGAACCTTGGAATGCTTTTGGAACTGTTCTATGCTTTCCCGGTTATCATTGAACAACCAAAGATCTGCCACAGCAGTGTCACTACCAGTAAATGATCAGCTCATACAAAACGTGCATCTCAAGAGACAAAGCATAGAATAGTGTAGAATAGAATACTGCTAAAGTCCTCAATGCAGCAGCTACATTGGAGGAGGATAAAGGGAGCGACTTGGACACAATCCTGCTGAAACCAAGAATGGCGCACAAGCTGCCATTATAGAGCTCAATCTCAAATGGGTTTTGCTTCAGATTCAGTGTGAATTGGGAATTGAATAGAACAGCCATAGTTGGGACAATTTTTAAAGAGAAGACAAAGGCTCTCAGATCGGAAAAGATTCACATGTATCGATTGTCTCCATGAAAGACAGAGAAACCCAAGTTTTAAATACGAAAATTTAAATTACACTATCAGATTAAATCCTACTGTCTACTTTTTCTGGTTTTTGTTTTTAGATGTATTTTTCCAATTGGATTTAGATATTCAAAGTGAGAATCTGTAAAGTGAAAAAGTGAGGGATTACTATCCACCTTTACATACCCAAATACAATGCAAATTATTATTAAGAGTAGATAACCTTTAATTTTATCACTTTACAAGAATTCACACTATAAAAAATTCTAATTCTTCTAATTTTGCTATTCACATATTCTTCTAAGTGGGGATCCGATTTGAATCCCTTTTGTAAAGATTCAACAAATTTGTATATAAAGCAATAAACTTGATGTTAAAGAATAAAGAAACATGAATAAAAAAATAAAAAAATTGTGTGCTCACATTAAGGGTGAGAGGCATGCAAATGATTGAACAAAGAACCTCAGAGTTCAGATAAAAAAACAGAAGTATTTAGATTTTATTGATTTGCGTCAAAGTGTGTACCCTAAATCAAGCCATAACAAGAAGACAGTTTGGATGCCACATCATCAGAAAATCAAGCATGAAGCTGTTTACTTTACTCATCCAAAAGAGAGTTTACAATGGAGAACCCCAACCGCCACCACCAGGAGTCAAAATCTGAAGAATTTCCCCTGGAAGCACCTCAACTGAATTCTTACCACCAAGATAAATCTTCGTTTATCTTTCTTTATAAGGTAGTTAGCACCACAAGCACCATCTTTTCCTCCCTTGAGCCCTCTTGGTGCATGGACACGTCTCTCAGAAAGAATGCTAACAACAACAGGACGCCTAAACTCTATCTCTCTGAGTAGCCCATCACCGCCTCTGTGAAATCCATCTCCCCCACTGTTTTCTCTAAGTCCAAACTTGTGCAGAATAACTGGATACCTTTGCTCAAATATCTCAGGATCAGTCATTCTTGTGTTTGTCATGTGGCACTGTACTCCACTAGTCCCATCCCATGATGGACCGGCACCACTTCCACCACCAATGGTTTCATAGTAACCAAAAGTATTATCTCCAAATGTAAAATTATTCATGCAACCCTGTGAACAAGCACAGGCCTGAAATGCAGTAAATATGACATCAGTTATCCTCTGAGATGTGAGGACATTACCTCCAACTACAGCAGCACTATCACTGGGGGAGAAATGAGCCTTCGGGAATAAGAATCTTCACTGGAGCCAAACAGCCTTGATTGAGAGGAATGTCAACATCCACCAAGCAGCGAAGAGAGTATATGACTGCTGCAGCTGTTACAGCTTCTGGTGCATTCCAATTACCATAAACTTCGGCACTTGTCCCACCAAAATCAAAAACTGCTTCTCCTTTCTTTGAATCAATGCTCAGTTTCAAATGAATAACAGATCCATCATCCATGTAGTCCTCCTCTTCGATAGTCACGTAGTTTTCATTCGACTCGGATGAAATTCTCCTACCAACTGACTTCAGCATCTCTCTCACTGCTTCTTCTGCATTCATCTGCACATAGTTCATGTAAGCCTGGACAGTTTCCAGACCATACTGCTCGATGAGCTCTTGGACTAGAGCAATTCCTCTTGATTTGCTGCTACTTGTGCTCGAAGATCTGATAAGTTATCCTGAATCCTACGAGTTCCAGGGACCTTATTTCCCCGCTGATCAAATCCTGGGAGCTGAAGAAGATTAACAATTCCTTCTTCTTGGAAGAAACCTTTTTCAACAAGCTTAAATGCCTTAATTGCAGCACCTTCCTCCAATATGGACTTTGAAAACGGTGGCATGCTTCCAGGAGTGATACCCCCAATCTCTGCATGATGCCCTCTGTTTGCCACAAAAAATACCAACTTCCCATTGAAGAAAACAGGTGTAACAACAGTAATATCAGGAAGATGGCTACCACCAGCTGAAGGATGATTAGTGACCAAAACATCTCCTTCATTTAAATTGTCACCCCAGTAATTGAGCTGCCACCGAACTGTACTAGACATAGCTCCCAGATGGACAGGAACATGAGGTGCATTTGCAACTAGGCCCCCACTAGGATCAAAGAGGGCACAAGAAAAATCAAGCCGTTCTTTGATATTTGTAGAAATGGAAGTTCTTTGTAGAGTCCTTCCCATCTGCTCAGCTATACCCATAAATCTGTGATTGAAGATGGAGAGCTGCACAACATCTGCAACTTTATCAGATATCTTAACACTGCTCAAAGGGGAATCGATTTCGATCTTGATGTTTCCATATTTGGTTATAATGGCTCTACAGTTGGGTTCTACAATCACAGTGCTGTTGCCATTCATGATGATTGCTGGGCCAGAGATCGCATGACCATACCCCAGATTTTCAAGCTTATATAGCGGTGTTTCCTGCCAACCATTTCCAAAGTAAACCTTATAGCAGCCTTCAACTATAGCACTTCCGGACGCAGGTTCTATGGCCCGTGGCCTCAATATATTGGTTACTCCAATACCACGAACTCTAACATCACAAATCACAATCTTTCTGTTCTGAAGTTTAAAGCCATACTCCTGCTGAAACAACCTCACAAATTCAGTAGCATAGTCACAGAGCTTCCCATCCTCAGTTATTTGTCTTTTGACCATGATAGCAGTGTCTGTACCCTCATATCTCAAATTTAAATATGTCTCTGTCAAAATATTTTCCTCTTTAAATCCTTGGTTCTGCAACTTCTGCTTTACCTGTTGCACTAGCACAGCTTCTCGTTGCGAGGCCTCAATAGTAGATTCAGCTCCATAAACAGCAGAATAGGGCTCCTGTGCCTCTTCCACAACATTTGCCAATCCCATGCCATATGCACTCAAGATCCCACAAAATTTGTGAATGAGCACTTCCTTCATACCTAATGACCTAGCTATAGCACAAGCATGCTGAGGTCCAGCACCTCCAAAGCAAGCAAGCGCATGGTTCTTCGTCTCGTGGCCCTTCATTTCAGTCAACTGCCTTATCGGACGACACATTGTCTCATTAGCAACATCCACAAAACCAAGGGCAATCTCTTCCACCGTCATGTCCTTCACAAACGGATCTTGGTTCTTCCTGTAACCATTTACTTGCCCGGCAAGTTTCCCAAATTCTTCTCTTGTAGACTTGACATCAAGAGGCTGGTCTTCACTCGGCCCAAATATGGATGGAAAATAATCAGGAATAACATATCCCAGAACAAGGTTAGCATCTGTAATCGCCAACTCTCCACCTTTCCTGTAACACACAGGCCCCGGGTGTGCCCCAACCGATTCTGGTCCAACTTTAAAAGCTCCAAATTGGAACTTCAACTTCGATCCACCACCAGCAGCCACCGTGTTTATATCAAGCTGCGGCGCCTGTATTATCGCGCCAGCAATCTGTGTTTCCAGAACTTGCTCATAGCTTCCAGCATACCTACTCACATCCGTAGAAGTGCCTCCCATATCAAACCCAATCAACGGCTTATCCGTTTCGAGTCCAAAAAGAGTCTGCGAGTAACCAACAACTCCACCAGCAGGTCCAGACAAAATCGCTTTGTGCCCTGAGAAGCTACTCCGCGGTGCAAGCCCTCCATCCGACTGCATAAACAAAACATTCAACTTCCCAAGCCCCTCATCGAATTTCGACACGAATCCAGACAAATACTCTTTAATAACCGGTGTTAGATAAGCATCAACACCGGCAGTTAAACCACGAGGAACAGCACGGACCATGGGAGTCAAAGCAGACGATATAGAAACATGTCTGAATCCAAGACTCAGAGCGAGCTTCTCAACCCGCTGCTCGTGCTGCGGATAAGTATATGCGTGCATCAATACAACAGCCAAACAACTAATTCCTTTATCCAGTAACTTCTTCAGCACAGGCTTCAGCGCTTCTTCGTTAAGAGGCTTCGCAATCCTGAGAAGCTCGCCGGAAACGCCTTTAACTAGAGAATTGCCGTGTTTTCCTTCTGCTTCCTCCTCGGCCTGAACAAGGTGAACTCTCTCATCAACCTCTACGACTTCCTCGTAGAGATTCGATGGCTTCGACACAGTAACGTCGAATATGCTTGGGCGAGCCTGGTTACCAATCTGAAGCAAATCTCGAAAGCCTCGAGTCACGCATACAGCGATCCTCTCTCCCTTCCTCTCCAGAAGTGCATTTGTTGCCACGGTTGTGCCCATCCTTATCCACTCGATCTTCTCGGTGGGTATCTTTGTGTTGCGCGTGATTTTCTCGCCGGTGAATTCTTCGAGGATCCTGCGTATCCCTTCGACGGGTGCGTCGTCGTAGTTTGAAGGGTCAACTGACAGAAGCTTCATGACTCGACCATCAGGTGAGCCGGGGATTTCGGCGTAAACGTCGGTGAATGTTCCTCCTCTGTCGATGCAGAACCTTAGCTTCCCTTCAGTAGCACTCCCCATGCTTTAGAAGAGCCCTGAAAATTCATATAGATTGCAATTCAATGATTAAAATAACAGCCAAAAAAAAAAAGGAAGTAAAAATTAATGATGATGATGATGATTGTAAAGAATAGCGTTTCACTGATCAGCAAAGAAGCTTACTGAGAAGAAGAAGAAGAAGAAGAAGAAGAGAAGCGACTGAGATAAGAGATGGAAGAGCGGCGTGTGATGTTTAGATAGGGGTGTTTACGATACGTTCGGTTTTGATCAACATCAATCCGAATAATATAATCATTTGTTGGGATTCGGAGTAGATGGGATCTTGTCGAATCTCAATTTCAAATTCGATTCATGATGCGTTTGGATTGGATTCTAAATGCTCGAAAACACTTTCCAAAAAAATAATTATCTCTTATCTATTTAGATGAATTTTAAAAAATAAATGGAATGTTGAAAAAATCAGTTCTCAATTTTATTTTTTTTTTATGAAGCTAGAAAAAGTATATTTTGAAAAACTTAATTTTAAATTTTTTTAATTATATATAAAATTTAAGTTTCATAACCATATTTTTTTTAATTTGAAATAAACACACCTTCAATTTAGGAGTAGTCAAATTTTAATGAATAAATAACACAAATCATCTATGAGGTTTTCTTAAATTCTATTCCACTCCATTCTTATTCAAAAATTGCATTTCACCTTATTGAATTTAAATACTCTCTCTATCATAGAATAATTAGTCAGTTTTAATATGCACTGTAATTAAAAAAATGATTGAAAAACCATCAAAGTTAGAAAAAAAATTAAAAGTAATTTCCTGAATTGTCTTTGTTTCTTTTTAATAATCCAACTTTTTCTCCCCTACTCCACCATATCTTTCTCCTCATTCCATAGTATTTAATAGAGGAATTGTTGAAAAGAAATATTAATACTACTTAAATTATTGAAATAGACAATTATTTCTAGACATATAAAAATTTTTAAATAGAAAATTATTCAAGGACGGAGAAAATAACTAGTAAAATTTATTACTTTAATATGATTTATTAAAATATAGTATATGATGAAAAAACAACAAAAAATAAAATATATAAAAGAAATAGGGCATTATATATTCACCCCACAAATATGTATTACTTGGTTATTTACTTTAATTTTTGTTTTGATCTGTGATCAGTAGTTAAATCCTCAACAAGTCCAACCTTGGCCTTCATGTCTCCAACGACCAGCATGAAACCTTGCAAGTGGAGGACCTGCAAGGGACTTAACTGAATTAAGTCAAAATTATTAGCTCAGAACCTTTCAAAAAGTCTAAAGCTTTAAGGTTTTGAGTGACAACAAAATAAATTTTAAAAAATATTTTGAAGAAATGACTAATATTTTACTTGAGTTTCTATAGTGTTCATAGGACCATTCTTGTGACATATTAATTCAATCAACGAGACAATTTTTCACATGTCATGTTTCAACATAATTATAATCTCATAATTCAAAGAAATTTAGAACCTCAATTATGTGAAAAAGACATTGAGAATGAACCCATGTATGTTAAACACACGAACAAGGATTTTCAAGTTCAAAAACCAAATCCAGATCTTCAGGAAGTATTTCACACATTCAAAAAGTGCTGATCAATGAAGAAAACCATCCTTTTCTGAAGCAAGTCGTGAATGCAGTCTTCAATCTTAACAAGAATATCCCTATCAAGCTCAGATTGAAGAAATGAAGATCAATGAAAAAGTTCAGAAATTGAAAGCGCTTATCAAAAAGCATGTGAAATCAGAAGCCATGCACTTTGCAGAAAATGATGGAAAATTCAAAATTCAAATTAAAGTCAATACCCAAAAGGCATGACAGTGACATATTACTTTTTCACTTGGTCAACTATCCCAACTACTAGAAGAAAAAGATCAGAAATCATGGCTAGAGAGTAAAAAGTAGTTTCTAAAGCATCACTCATAAACCATGTATTTGACAACGGTCTTTGCACCTGCAAAAGTAGCTCTTACATAGTCGAGTTACTCTTCTATATGGCTTTCCCCAGGACATAAAAAGTAGATCTACACATGTCAACAGGAAGCAAAATTAGGGGCAATAGTCTATTTGAAGATCAAGTATAAAAGGATTTTAACTACTTACAACTTAAGACTTTAACAAGAAATTTGACAAAAACGCTAAAATGTGAATCCATCTTCTTCTTCTGTAAATCATATTACATCTTGTAATTAGTTTCTACGCCTGTAAAAGTCTTCTTTCTAGCTTTGATTAGATAATACGATCTTCTTAGGAAGAATTGTTTAGAAAGAAGTCACTTAAGGGTTCCAGAACTTATACTATTTCATTTAGGAAATTTGAGTGTTCATTTGTTGGAGAGAACCAACCTTAAACAAATCATTGTACCCTAATCCGTTAGTAATCATTATGAGGTTAGCTTGGAGAGGCTAGTCAAAGACTATTTAAAGTGACAGTAGAGTGGATTACTGGATATGATCTTTTTAGTGTTTCATTTCAAAAAAGTTAAAGCATGATTCAACCCCCCTTTCTTGTGTTATTTTCAACTTATAAAAATGTGACTTACACAAAGGAGTGCAAGATTGAGCTGTTATATCCTTGGCTCTTAACCAATTCCTTTCTTATATATACCATTCCATTATGGTCTTATACTTTAGGATAATGATGATCGAATATCATATCCCCTTTACTCTAGGTAAGTATCCTCCTTCATTTGTAATAAACTCCTTATGTTGTTTCATTAACTGAGCTTGTGAGATCGATTGGCCCTTTTATATTCAAGTTATGCTACTAGGTCCATCAAGCTGTGTGGTCTATAGCCCCTAGGTGGGCTATATATCAGAGCTATAGATCATCTATGAAAGTTTCATCCACAACCCCTAAGCTCAAATTATTTTCATAGGGGATATTTCGAGCTTTTTATTTCTTGCAAGCTCAATCTTCAAAGTCTAGTGTCATTCTTCCGAGATTATTACTTGTGCCCCTTTTTGGGAAGCTTCCCCTTCTTATGGTGGCTCTTCGAGGAACGTGTTAGATACACGTAAGTTCCTTTTTCGTGAAGTTGCGTCATTATATTAAAGCTTTCCTTCTTTTGAATAATAACCATTGGATTATCTCTTGAACCATTGATTTTGTGTATGGCTCTAGGTGAGTTATAAATGGAGGGAAATATTGTGGACCCTAATTGGATCCACTTACCTCCTTATTTCCCCAAACTTTGCCCTTTCCCTTTTCATTTTCCAGTTCTCCTTTGCTCTTCTTCTTCTTCACCAAGTTTTCTTATTTGTTTTCTTTCGAGGTTCCATTCTTCATTTTTTAGTTTGCCCCTAGAATATTGCTCTTTCTTGCTTCTTTCTTATTATCTCTATTGTGATTTTCCATTTGCATTCACGTTTTCTTTAACATTATTCTCATTTCTTATGAAGGGTTCCAATTCCAGCTTTGTTTGTGTTTCATTCCTCAAAGGGTTCGTTCCTTCCATTGAGCATTTTTATTTCCATTTCTTTGAAGGTATGCGTTTTCATGTTTGCATAGTGTACTATTAGTAAGTTTGCAACTTTAGGGTAAATACCTACTAGTGATCTCTTTTCCTTACCCTTTTTTTTTCTAGTTTTGCCATTGTGTTTTTCACTCTTGCTATCATTTTGAGTCATTGGCCCTATTACTTTTCCTGGTTTTGGATATCTCAAAGAGTTCGGCTAGAATTAGGGTTGTTGAGGAGTTCTCAATGAGGAACAAGGGTGCAGCTAATGACTATTTTTTTGCTCCATCCTGAGGTTAAGAATGCCTATATCCTATAAAGATTATGCCCTTATAGAGCATTTCCTTAAAGATTAGCACATAACTGACCTTAAACATAAGAGCATAACCAAGGTTTATCCAGGATAAGGTTTGTTGTCACGACCTAACTTAAGCCGTAACTACCACGTAAACACATTTCCCCTACAAAACTTAACGTGTGAACTTTTACAGAAAAAAGTTTTCTCTCTTTTAATATTTCCAAACACATAAATACAAACTGCAATGACAACAAATAATCCCATAATATCAAGCTTCAAACATTCTCATAATGCACCTCAATATATATATATATATATATATATATATATATATATATATATATATATATATATATATCACTAAATCAAATCCAACCCTAAGTTCAAACAAAAATATTATATTGGTTTCCAAACTCTTTTCAAATATAAATTCATAATTACAAGCTATATGTCTAACATAACTAAGAACATAGTCAAAAGCATAAAACCAAGTTAGGTTTACAAATTCTTTCCATAACATAATCTATATCACTAAGTCATAAATCCACAACATAAACATCAACATGACCCAAGGACCTTGCTTGTGACATATGGAGCATTATGGGCATTTCTAACAGGCCAAAACTCAAAAAAGATAGGTTCTAATATATAGATATGCCCTCTCAAAAAGGCTTACCAACACAAAAAATTGGCTACTGGGAGTCAGGGGATTGGAACCAGAACCAATCCTAAATCTAAAAAGAGGGGAAAACAAACATAGTGATAAACAAAACACCACTAGCCTTTACAAAAATATAATAAAGCATTTGTAAAATATACAATGAGTAGAGAAATGTATATAATAGTATTTTAAAAGTTCTAGAATACACAAGGGTTAGTCAAATCTAAGATAAATGTCAAGATCACACTTGGGCAGTCATTTCTTCATGTGACCCCATAATATGTCACATCACTATGCAGTGGCCATGTAAATAATTTCATGCAACACTAAAATTAGGGATTAAAGCACGTGAAGTCCTTCTTCTCCCGCTTCTTTTCTTCTCTCTTTTCCTCTCTCTCTCTGAAGCCTCCATTACTGCTACTATGTTTGGGCTACCGTCGCTAACCAAAGCTCCCATTTGGCAAATGCTCACCACCATTAAGTTCATGATAATGTTTTCAAACTTTTAATTGATTTAATTTTTCTTATATTGTTCCATTTTTTATTATTTTTTAATCTCTCTATGCCTCCTTTATGTCACTAATTACTAACCTATTACAAGTAGCTCCGTTTTGTCATCTTCTGACTCCATGGATAGTCACCACTCCTTTTTCTATCTCTTTCACAGTCCCAACCAAAATAGAAAGCAAAAAAATAAAGGGGTTATCTTTTCCTTTCACCTCCTTTATGGGTTTTCTCTTGTCCTGAGGAAAAAATAACATGAAGGAGGTGGGTTGAGAAGAAGCAATAGAGAAGGTAAAACAAACTACATGAAAAAAGGTTCTGAAGGAGAAAAAAAAAACATAGGATTAGGGTTTTTAATTTTACTTTTATTTTTTATTTTATTACAAACAAAAAAATCTATTAATATTTAATAACATTTTTATGATTTTTTTAATCACAATACAGCAAAATTACTAAAAATGGTCTTTAATGCCATCTAAATGTTACTGACTTTCTATAATCCATTTGGAAAAATTACCAACGTGAAAATAACGAGTGGAGGGTTGCGTCTATAAAACCATCTATAACTTTATAATACCTCAGGTTCACATATCCTTAGACAAGATTAGTATGACCTTAAGGTCCTCCATGACCCACTCATATTGCTAGGAAGGCCCGATGCATGAAAGACCCTTAATATGCAGAACAGATGTTCTTACATTGCTATAGTGGTCTAAGACCGCTATAGCGTTAGGTGTGTGGGGTTGAGGTCTTTGCCAACTACTATAGTGGTCCAAGACCATGTGTCATGTGTTTTCAGGCATGGGTGTGCTAGGTCTCTTAACCACTATATAGTGATACCCTCTGATGCCAGAACAATATATAACGATATAGTTTTGATTAATGACACCTCCACCCTATAAATACCCCCTATACACATTCTTCACTCCCCAAATTTGAAACCTCATCACTTTCACACCTCTCTTCCACCTTTCACTCTAAACCACACTTAATCGTACCTCCTCCAACCTTCAAGGTAAGAAAATGATGTTAGATTATGCTCTTTTCTTCTTTTCCTCTATGTTCTTGAGTTGAGTGTTGTAATTTCTCATTGTTATCAAGTTGGATACTCTCCTAATATTTTTAGAGTTGGCTTAGAGTTGTCTAGAGATTATTATAGATTAATCATGGGTTTTATGGTTATTATGGCAGACATTGGTGCCATCCCCACTCCATGGAACTCCATTGGTATTGACACCACTAGTTCCTACCATCCAAGTGAATAGGTTTAATCCTGACCTTTATTTTGGTCATTAGAGTTATTTTCTTAGCTTTTCACACAAATGCATGGTTTTAGATATTTCAAGACTAGTATGAACTATTGATTATTTTGACAATGTTTGTGAACTTTATGTTTAAGGAGCATGAAAATGTGGTTATGAAAACCCATGGGACTATTTGGTTACTAAATTTGATTTTATGAATAGTTTGGTATTGAGTATGAATATTTAGAGATAACATGCTTCCCCAAGGTTTTCAAGAATTACATGTGTTTAGGAGATATTGATTACAAGCTTAGAGTTAGAGTTTAGTTATGAAATCTAGAGAAATTACTTAGTTTTCATTATTTTAAAACTAGGCAGTAGCTATAAAGAAACAAACAATAAGTTAACAAATGCGAGAGATCATTAATCTTGGTACCAAGTTGTCCCAAAGGATTCAAGATGAGACCTAGTTAGATGTTCAATTCAGGACTTTATGAGGTACCCATAGAAATAAGAGTAATTCAAAGATTATTATTGTTATGCTATATATGTATATGCATAACCAAGATTTATGTTTCTCCATTAGATTATTGTTACTTATGATTTATAGATAATTTTGATTTTGAGATTATTATATATGTAAATATGAAAAATGATTTCAAAGCTTGATGCATTTAATATTATGATTATATGTATCGTTGTTGGTTATCCTATGTATGGGTTACGGGTGAGAATCTACTCATTGAGTTTTAGATGAAACTCACCTTCTCCTTTTTCCTCTTATAGATACAGCAGCTATTGTGGGTCATTTTCAACCTCCTCCCAATAGCATTAGAGTTTCCATGTGGTGAGTTTCACATTGACGTGAAGTAATTTACTTTTTGCTATAGAGTGCTCTAGTATTGTGCAGACAAGGTCCGGACCATACATGTTTTGCATTTTGTTTACCATAATTTAGATTCATTATGTATTTAGAATGATATAAATTTCATGGCTCTTTTTGTAGAGAGTAATATATATATATATATATATATATATATATATATATATATATATATATATATATATATATATATATATATATATATATATATATATGTATGTATGTATGTATTATGTGTTATGGTTATAAATTCAGACTTACTTTATAAAATGGATTATTTATGTTTATTATGATATCGAAGATGCAAGTTGTTTTATATTTAAAAGTGGATTTTTGTTTAAATTCTATATATAATATGACTCAGTGACCATGAGGTTTATATGAGGATGAAATTCCTTACGTGTCAGCTTCACGTTCCAAATCGTCGTGAAAAACATAAAAATCCATTTGTAAAGAACAAAAATTTGTTTGTATTTTCGTCTATATTTCACGTATTTCTAGGAATGTCTTAAGCTTAAGGAGAAAGGAAGGTTGTTGTTGAGCTAAAGAGGAAGTTGAGAAGCTTAAGGTCGATCACTCAAAAGAGTTGGCTACTTATGTGGGGGAGCTTAAAAAATGTAGGAGTGATAGGGAGAACGATGTGAAAGAATGGAGCGTTGAAAAGATGGACCTTACCCAAATAATTTGCGAGCTTGAGAGGAAAAGACTTTCCTGAGAAGTGACAGAGGTTTTTGCCTTTTCAAGTTAGAATTAAAATAATTCATGCATCGGATGCACCAAAACTATAGTTAGAATGTCACTTAGGTTGTCTCTCAAGTAGGCTACGTTACTTAGTTTGAATTTGGAAGGGTTTTGAAAGTCACTTTATCACGAATAAGAATGGTTGAGAATAAGCAAGAAATAAAAACACTAGTAGAGGGTATTCCTAGAATTTAGATTAATTATCATAGACCAAGGATTGAACACGTTAGTGGCCACTAGTAATTAATTACTAGCAATTCTATTAGTTATTAATCGACCTCTAGGATCTAACCAATGCAAACAACTAATAAACAAGATCCTAATTTATAAGAAAATGCACTGATTTAATGCATCAATTGTGATAGCCTAACTGCAATCAGAAAGTCAATTCTAATATTCTTCCTTAAACATAAATTAATTAATCAATCAATTTATGCTTAAAGGGTTCCCTAAACAACAATTGCCAATTTAGTTATTTCAATAAAGATTGTAACACTCACAACAATAATTATAAGAATAGAAACTTAAGAATATTGAGAAAACTAATGCATTCAATAAAAAAAAAGGTCTCAAATGTTATCCCAACCTATACGGAAACCTTTACACTAGTAGAGAGACTACTCCTCCATCTCTGAAGAATTACAATAGTGAATCAAAATAGTACCTAAAGGAATTAACAATAATCCTTGCCAAATTCTCCAAGAACAAAGTAAAAATCACTAATAAAATCCCTATGGAGAGAATGAAGAGTAAAGAAGAAGAAGATAGAGAGAGAATAGCCATCAAGGGCACAAAGTAGTTGAATCAAAGCAAGGTTAAGTTTCCATACAAATCCTATAAATACGTTCTAAAAAATAGCCAAAGCGGGGCCCAAAATTTGGGCAAAAGTCTTATTTCTACGATATGTCGCACAAGCGTTGTGGCGCTCACCCGACATCCTCACACTAGACTCCACATTTGGGCGTTGTTGAGCGCTATGGCATTGGGCAGCAAAGGTTGTTGGCTTTCTTTGGTTGGTCTTGCAATTCTAATCACCCTAGATCCTTTGAAGATGTTTCCAAGTTTGTGCATGTCCTTTCGCACTCAATTTGAGATCCCTATACATAAAACCACACTCGAAGAGATGGGTTAAACGCAACAAGCTACAATCCATTAAACATTCCATAATAGGTGCAATTGTCCATGAATTTGCCAATAATGCTCAATGAGGACAAAGTCAAAATCAACCTAATGTCAACCAATCTAGCACACAAATGATGCAATATGCTTAGAGTTATAGAGGAAAATGGGTGCATAAATGCAACCCATCAAGTAGGAGGCTGCCTTTTAGTATGTCAATGGTTTTGACACTACTCATATGGAGGCCAAATTCTCTATTTTGAGCTGATACTTCTGTGTGCGCACTTTTTGCCTGAATGTGATTTTGAGGTAAGAGCATCCCATGTCAAGGAGCTAGAGACTTATCGAGCTCCTGAAGTCCTGATGCCCCTTGGTTCCTCCTATCTCATGGCTCTTCTTGTTGGTACCTCCACCATGGCCGACCATTTTGGAAAAATTGAATATTATATGCATTATTATTTATTTTATGTTTTTTGTTTGGGCAGTAGAAATACATAAAACACAACAAGGCTGAAGCTTAGACCCATAATCACCATCATCATTGCCTCATCGACCCTTCTCAATGATTGGTGATGTTTAGGCAATAGTGTGTGATACTTTTCAACAAGGTGAAGAAAACTGAACCCTACATGATGCTGGTTTAAAAGTTCATTGATTCAACCAAATGTAATAAACCATATATTTATATAAATATAAATTAATTTAATTTTAATATATTGACAATATGAGGTTTTTTTTTTTACACATTTTAACTAAATAACAATGTAACAAAAAAGTACAAGTGTCAATACATTAAAATTGAACTGTTTAATATACATAATTATTTATAAAGGTCTAATTATTTTTTGGACAAAAATAAATGTTCTATGAATAATAATATAATAGAGTCTTTGTAAATCCTATTAGTATCCTTTGAGTTAGATTTTTTTTGGGTCTCGAGAATGAGTAATCCTTTAAATTTTTGTTGGTCGGATTTGATGTCGGAGAATCAGTTTCCTATGTTTAAGTCTGAGTATAGTTGGGCCCAAAAGGCCGAAACTATACTAAACCCAATCATCATCATTCCCTTCCTCAAGCAAATGACACAGCTTGACCAGGACCAAAAAACAAAAAAAACTAAAACAAATAATTGCAGTGTTCGTCCAATCGAGACCCTCAATTGCACAACCATGGCAACTCGAGCATTGCGATTTGGTTTGCGTTGTTTCACTTCTTCACGTGTTCCCCACACCACCTCGACGGCGCCGTTTCGTGCCATTCTGGCATCATCCCCCGCGACGAAGCCCGATCTCCGATTCTGGAAAACGCCATCGTTGTCGCAACCCCAATGGGCTGTTGCCGTTCCCTTTTGGAATCATCACTTCCACAGCTTGACGGACACGCGCTTCCCGAAGAGGCGGCCCTCCGATAAAGCCCGTCGAAAGAGGGCGTCCTTGAGACCCGCTGGGCCTCATGCTTGGGTTCAGTACTCCCCTGGTGAACCCATTCTCCCCAATAACCCCAACCAAGGCAGCGTCAAGAGGAGGAACGAGAAGAAGCGCATCAGGCAGCGCCGTGCTTTTATATTGGTATGCCCGCCCCCTCTTCATTCTTCACTCACGATTCTCTTGGAGGGACCAATTTGTCCACTATTTTGAGTTGTGAGGTCCCAAATCTGGACTTTCAAATTCTAGTCACTAATTTATCCCCCATACGTTCTTAATGGACAAAATGGTTATTTTGTCTTATTATGTGAGAAATCAAGGGATGGTGGTGGTTTCAAAATTGATAGTTATTATTCTGAATTAGTTTGTTTAGTTTCATACTATGGAATTCAAACCACCCCCCCTTCCCTCCTCTCTCTGATGTTGAAAGTAAATCTGGGTTTGAAGTGTGTGGCCAACCACTGATGAGGAGAAATTGGCTTGTCCGAGTCTTGATGATTCCATTAAGCATATTCGTGGGGTTTCTACCTTACAAGAGAGTTTGTGTTTGAACCTTGTGATTTCCTTGAAGGTAACATAATTGGTGATGAACTGATGATACATCTTTCACCTTTCTAGTACAATAAGGTGAATGAGTTCGGAGAAATGGTGCTGGTTTTTGTTTTGGTGTAGTTTGCAGTAAAATTTCATATGTTGTTCTATCATTCGTCTGTTTATTATTGTGCACTTTGCTTTGGATTAATAATGTTATAACATGAACTAATTTTGGCTCTCTAAATGCTATCTTGGAGTTAACTAACATGTATTTGGCCGCATGTTTCCTCTGTTGATAGTGCCACTTGTAGACTTGTAGCAAAAATGATTACAAATTATCATGGATGATATGTAAGATCTGATAATCCTCCACAACAACATCTACTGAATGCATGTGTTTGAAAAGTTTGCAGTAGTTATTTTCATTCTGTATGATGGTTAATTAAGGATATATCTTATTTTGATCTTCTATTCTTCTAAAAATTTGTTATCTTTTTTCATGAGATTGGTATATATACTAAAGTTTTAAGGAAGAATGTGTGTTTGATGTGGACTCTCTTGCATTTACAGTCGGAAAGGAAGAAAAGGAAAGCTCAGCTGCAAGAGGCAAAACGGAAGAAAAATATTAAGAGGGTAGAGCGTAAAATGGCTGCAGTTGCAAGGGAAAGAGAGTGGGCAGAAAGACTGGCTGAGTTGCAGCGACTTGAGCAAGAGAAGAAAAAATCTATGGCTTGAATTTTGTTAGGAATCTCAACTGAATTGTTCACACCTGCTTAGTTTTTGAGGTTGTCATGATTTGAACTCTCTATACACTCTTAGTGTGCCTCCAATATTTTCTATGTTGTCCGTTAATTGTGTGATCCTGTGTTCATTTTAAGCATTGCTTTTCTTGAAACAAACTTCATCATGATCTTTTAACCTCTTCCCTTGCTCAGAGAGCAATGTTATGGACACCTCTTTTGTAGAAACAAATATGAAAATAACCTTTTGCAGACCATTCAGCTTATTACTAGATCCAATTGTTCAGAATCACGAGCATGACTGGATAGTCACTCTAATTATGGGTTTGGAGTTATATGCGTTAGAATCTATGAATATCTAAAATTAGGGAAAATATATATTTGTAATTATGGTGTATTTATTGCATAGCATCTATATATACTCTCTCCGTTGTGTAGTTGAAACATGGATTCCTCATGTCTTTCTCTTTTCTCCTCTCAACATGGTATCTAGAGCATAAGAAAGAAAGAAAACACTAATCCATGCCATTAGGAGGGCTCATTGCCCTCGGTGAAATTTTTCAACCAAACCGTGTTTCCCTTCTGTTTGTCCCTTTCCCTCCGCGTGCCTCCTTTCTAGCGACATAGGCCCCTGTACACCGTCGCTCACCGCCACCGGCCACTTTCCACGGCCGCCCGCAACCTGAGCTCGCCTCCGCCTTCCATGGACTACCCCCACCAACCGCGCCTCCAGGACTGGAGCCATGCACTCCCACACGCCGCGTCTACCTTTAGTGGTGTTTTAGCCACGCCTTCTTCCGGCCGCACCAGGTGGCTGTCAGCCCTCTTTTCGACCGCCGTTTTCTTCGTCTGGACTCGCACTCTCTCCCTTCCAGATTTGTCCTTGGTTTTGCATTTTGTGCTCTCCGACGACCTCACTTTTTGGTAATTCCCGTTCCCCTCCTCCTGGACCCCGCTGAACTCTTCCTCTACAATAAGGTAGCGTTTGGTTAGTGAGACAACACAAATACAGAGCAGGAGAGAGAGAGACACAAAAAAGAGGGTCTCCATACCATGTTTGATAATGATGTACAGAACACAAAATACAAGAATAAAACACCTATTAGAAAACCCTTTTACCCTCATTTAACCATGCCATTTTTTAAAGCAAACATAAAAAAGGAAGGGTTATGTGCTATCTACTGAGCCTTCCCACCCTCCATCAAGCCATCGTCCCCAATCTGTGCTTTCCTCCATTCACTGGGCGTAATCTGTCAAGTCTACCTACAAGCATACATAATGTTAATCTTCTTGTGTAATAATGATGCTCATATCACCCCATGGCAACTTGCTACAAGTGGTGTTAAAAAAGCAAAAGAAAAGGAAAATACACTTTGCCTCCAATGGCCCCAATATTGCCATCTGTGGAGAGTTTGCCAATGCAGCAATAACCCAAATTATTCACTACAACTAGCGCATACTGAACATAACAAATACACTTTGCAAAACCAGATCTGAAAAATACAGATCTAAAACCAAATCCAGTTGGCAGCGGAGATGGAAGAAGAGGTGGAAGCAAAAATGGAAACGAACCTAACGCGAATATCCCAGCGAAGGTAGTGCCTGCACGTGGAGGTGGAGGCGAGGTGGCTCTTCATGAAGAAGGAGAAGGAGAAGAACCCACGTGTGTTTAAATATATGAGAAGGGTAAATGGTGTAAATATGAAATTATTTTGAGGGTATAGTGGGAACAAAATTCATTAAACCCCATTGTCTCCGTGGGAGAATCCCTGTCCCCCTTTCTAAAGTGGACAGAAAACGCTTCCAAAATGAGACCGAGACAAAGACGGTTTGTTCAATTTTATGCCCGTCTCCCTTTCCAAACATAATTTTGTCCCTTCCGTCTCTGGATTTGTGTCCTGCCCCCTTTCCAAATGTAGCCTAAGGGTGTTTCGCAGACCGAGTCTCCAACATTCACTAGTTATGTTAGTGTGCCGCTTTGCACTCACAAAGCATGTTTAGTTGCCAAGGGTTATCATCAGGAGGAGGGCGAGACTGCAATGAAACTTTCAGCCCTGTCATCAAACCCTGACAATTGGAGTCATCCTCTCCTTAGCTCTCTTCAACAGGTGGCCAATTCATCAACTTGATTTTAGCAATGCTTTTCTTAATGACCACCTACTACAAGAACAAGTTTTTATGAAGCTACCTGAAGGCTTTGAGCTTGGTGGTTTTCACCTAATTTGTAGTTTGAATAAAGCTCTCTATGGCCTTAAACAAGCCTCACGAGCATGGTTTGCTAAATTATCTTCTACACTTCATCTTGGATTCACTTCTGCTAAATGTGATGCCTCTTTGTTTGTTCATCAAAATCACTCCTCAGTTTACCATCTATCTTCTAGTGTATGTTGATGATGTCCTTCTTGCCAGCAATCCTTCTTCTGCAAGACAGTCCTTCCTCTCAACCCCTCATCATCAATTTGATCTTAAAAGACCTTGGACAGCTCTATTATTTCCCTGGTGTTGAAGTTAAAAGACTCTAAGAGTGGAGGCATACATTTGTCTCAATTGAAATATATCCATGATGTTCTCATTCGAGCAAATCTGCAGAATTGGAAATCACAGCCCACTCTCCTATGACTGCTGGGCTCAAGCTAACCAAAACTGGTTCAGATTCCTTTCCAGACCCTGCTTTTATCATTGCTTTGTTGGCAGCCTCCGGTATGCTACTATTACTTGCCCTGAAATTTCTTATAGTGTTAATAGTGTTTGTCAGTTCATGCACTTTCCCGTTCAATCCCATTGGAAGGCAGTCAAATGTATTCTACACTATCTCAAAGGAACTTCTTCTTCTCATGGTTTAGTATTCAAACCTTCTTCTCATCTTTCTCTTACTGCATTTTGTTATTCCAATTAGGCATCGGATCCCGATGATAGGCGATCCACTTCTGGTTTCTGCTTGTATCTTGGTCCCAATTTGGTTTCTTGGCTTTCCAAAAAGCAACTGGTTGTTTCTCAATCTAGCACTGAAGCAGAGTACAGCACTAAGGCTACTGTTATCACTGAATTTCTTGGGTTCTGACTCTTCTTCAGGAACTACGCTTTCCTTCTTTTTCTACTCCTCAAGTTTATTGCGATAACCTTAGCACTTGTATACTTGCTGTGAATCCCATTCTTCATAATTGTACCAAGCATTTTGAGATTGATCTCCATTTTATTTGCAAGCGAGCTATTCAAGGACCTGTTTCTGCATATTCCTGCTGAAGAACCAGCGGCAGATGTTCTCACTAAGTCAGTTTCAAGGTCTAGATTTCCATATTTACGTTGCAAACTCAGTTGATGCAGTTTCACCTCATGAGTTTGAAGGGGGTTGATAAGATAATCAGAATAGTTTGTTATTGTGTATTGCATTGTTTCTGCTTGTTCTATTTTTTGTTGTGTCAGATAGGATAATTTCCTTTAGTTAGTTTGTTACATGCCTTTGTGTATTTAAGTATCAGCCATGTATTCATTGAACTCAACTCAATCATAGTACAATTCATTCATCCAATTCCTTTCTTTCTCTCTACTCTTTCCTTTCTTTCTCTTCTGTCATCGGTTTTTCACAGCCTCTGACCACAAAACTCATTACTACTTGTCTACCTCGCACTGATGTAGAAAAGTGTTTAGTTTCAAACCTCATAATGATTACCATTCCGCTAATAAACAACAGAACTTCCAAATGACTTTTGGATATTCCGAGCATCATATATATAAAATCCAAAGAAAACACATCAATTTGAGTTTCCTTAAAGATGGGCATATCATTGCAATTAATTTGCTTCTCAATCTATCATTAAAATTGCGTGTTGGTTCTCATTCTTCGGATCATAATTATCAACTCAAATTTTTCTGCTGATTACATAATATTTTCCATTGTTTAGTGCAACCTTCTCCTTTGTCATTTCTATTTTCATTTTCATAGAGCTTGAATATTAATCATGATACGAGATAAATGCAGGCTGAGAATTCTATGAATTGCAATTTTATTCTCTCAGTGGAGTGACCATTTAGTTCATTGGTTATCCCCAATCCTACAAGCACATTAACAAAGAATAATGATAGTATAGTCTTAGGTTTATTGTAAACATTACATACGATATTATACTAACTATTCAAAGTATAATTTAAAGTTAAAATATATAAATATTATAAAAATATTTGTTGAGGATTTACTATAAACTTAAATCAATTTTAAAATTTTCTCAACCAAAAAAGGCGTAGGCTAAGATAGTGGGAGGGAAAGTTAGGAATGAAAATGGCGTAAATAATATATGTATTATGTAAATACATCAAGGCAAAGTCATGTTTCTGATTGATTTTGAAGGAATGGATAAGGAATCTCCAACTAAAGTGGATTTACACGAGAAAGCTTAAGGGCAGGTTGTTTTGGTTTCAACTTTCATTTTATTTTTCAGAATTTTGTAAAAATGAAAATTCTGAAAATTGAAATTTATAGTTTTCAAATTTCAGCTTTTCCTTCACAAATTCTAGAAATCTAAACTAAAGAAAAAGCTAAAAGTAACATAGCGGATCTATTTTGAGGTAAATAGTTTTTTAGGTGAATTTAAGGTATTCACCATCTGGCTAATCCCCTTGAGATGTAAGGCTTATATATAGGTTTTATCTTTGATCAAGACCCTTCCTATAATGCCACCAGGATTCAAACCCTGGAGTTATGCCACAGTTGCATCTAACACATATGCATAGAAAGCAAGATAAAGATGACATTTACTTTCGTCTTTTATTTATATTATAAAATTTGACACATTTTTATCTTTAATATTTTTTATAAAATATATTTCTTATCAGTTTTTACAGTGCAATTATAGTTTATTATATTAATTATTTGTGCAAAATTTTGAAAAAAAATTAGTAAAAATGTCATCAAATAATTTTTATTATTTTTTTATTGTATTTATTTGTATAGATATAAAAAGTGTATTAAAGACAAAACTTGATATAGGAAAAGCTTCAAACATTAATTTAAAGACAAACCCAATTGAGGGGTAGAACTAAGTAATCCTTTCCAGCAAAACTCAATAATGATAAATTTTGAAAATGCATAAAAGGCAATTATTGTTGTTGTTGTTGTTTTACATTGGTAGTGTTCAAGTTTAAACTTATGACATCACGCGAATCATCAAATTTTACTACCGACCCACTTTTAAGAGTTTTGCTATTTCAACACTCTAAAAGTGGATGTTTATTGAGACACCATGTTATCATCGTTGAATATGATGGTAATCTCACTTATCTATTTACCTATCACTTCTAATTAATAAAGTGGATGTCTCAATGGACACCCACTTTTAGGATATTAGAATAGCAAAGCTCCACTTTTAATAGCTTATAATGCATATAATGCAATGAGTGACTGTATTCAGTTGTTGTGAGTGAAGTTAGTTTTTGTACCAACAATGCGGGACATCCCTTGCCATGACCGAGACTAAAAGGGCGCTTCACGCTTCCATTGGTAAAATCACAAATGTGGATTTTGTAGCTAACAATTGCTGAGTTATTAAGTCTGAGGCATCAAATCCCAGCGCTCTTAGGGTATGTTTGGATTGGTAGAGTAGGATGGAAGAGAGGGAACTTTAATTAGTTAGGTCCATTGTTTGGATATGTAAAATTTGAATAAACTGAATAGAAATGGATGAATAGCCCATTTTATCCAACACCACTATCTCCTATTTTTCTTCCCCCCTTCAAATTGAGGAGAATAGGATGAATTAGTTTTTTTCCCCCTTAAAACTAATAATTTAACCATATTGCTGATATTACTATATTTTAGTTTAAAGGTTAATATCAGAATAAAAAGTTTATAATCTTCAGCTATCTACTCCGTTATATAGCTTACCATTGATCCAAATGTACCCTATGTGCTCCTTGTGATGGGTAGGTAGACAGAACTTGTAAATACTTGTATAGCCAATCCAAACTTTCCCCCAACCTAGAACGTGGTTATTGATTGGTCTTATACATATTGCAAGTGAGTCAATTTGTATAGATCTCTTACCTCTTATGAGCGGTGCAAGCTATGGTACACTAGACAAAGTGTGGTGTATCACACACCAAGCATCTAGTCACATCAACAAAGTGTGGCTAAATGCATTCAAAAATGTTGTGAATGACTTTAACCATACTCTCTATGGCTAAACGCCTTATGTCGGTACACCACACTTTGATTGGTGTACCATAGACAAAAGCTTTATCAGCCCTCAAAATCGCAATCTATAAATAGAAGCTCCTAATCAATTGAGCAATGACATGTGTACAACATTCTTTCAACATAAGCAAAAAAAAAAGAATGTGAATATGGTGGGCCTAGTGAAATAAAAAGTTGAAATCACCCTCCACCTTCTTTGTTTTTTGCCTATATTGTAAGAATATTGTACTCATATCATTACTCAATCAATTATTGTATAGCAATTTTATACAATTCGAACAATCTCTGATCTTGTTTGTTGTGTGATGTATATAATTTTGCAACCTATTAGGATATTTTTGGATTTGTGGAGTTTGATAGCGTGGAGCGAGCAAATATGATTTTTATTTGCTTCTTTGTTTGGATTTGGTAAACTTTGATGGAATGGAATGGAGATAGAAGGACTATGTTCCATTCAATTCCATCAACTCTTCTCAAATTTCTTCCTCCTCCCCCCAAATTAGGAGGAATTGGATGGACATAAGTTACCCAAGCAATGGAGCAGAGTAATTGTTCCGCTCCACTCATTTTATTCCATGTCATTTTGCTCCACCACCCTCCACTAATCTAAACACACCATTAGGTTTTATTTAAGTATGCTGATTGTGCTCTAATCATGTTGAGCATCAATTTATCTCCAATTCCTGGCTACAAGTAGATGCAATGGGCTAATTTGTTATGGTGTTCATGTGCAGGCTCAAATGATATTCTTACCCAAGTAAATAAGTAACATTTCTATCTTGCTCAAATTAGTAATATTTTTATGTTGTTTGTATATCTCATCGAACTAGTGAATATATTTTTAAACAAATTAGCCCAAATTTCATAAGAGCCCTTATACCGTTTATTGTGAAATGACGAGTCCAAAAAGTACAAATAAAGCAATACAAAATAAACATGTGAATACATAAAAATAAATGACATAAGAAATCAACGTGAATTGATAGATAAACTTTGTCCACAGGCAAAGACAACAATCAAATATCTCACTATGGAAATATAATGGAGATATGAAAGATGGACACACTCTACTCAAAATCCAAATCCCAAATGCACTCAAAATATTTTCTAATGATGTATACTCTCAACACTTAAAGAGAGAAGAATATAAAGAAAGCAACAAATATTTCTCTTGGAACCAAATGAATGGAAATTAAACTAAGAAGTTGATTTGGATTGTTTGATATCGAGAGCTTTGTGAAGTAAACCTAGTTATAGAGTTTTTGGTGCCAGAATTGTCAAAGACAATTAATGAGTTTTAGCGCTTGCTTTCTACCTTTTAGGTGTGCCCTTTGGAAATTGCAATTATCAATTAATATGGCTTCTCATAGGCTTTTGCTTACCAGGAAGCCAAATCAATGTTTTGTCCATAGGCCGACAACCATAGATGTAAAATTCAAGCCACCTGGTCCACAACAACCATTGATAAAAAAAAACTCAACAAACGAATTTTAAAAAAGATATGATTTTGGATTAAAAAATCATTTAATATGCACTTATTAAAGATAAGTGTAACAAGGAATATGGAAAAAATAAGAGGTACTTTTTTTGTTCCATTAAATATATAATATTTTGTTTCTTTCTTTGACAGAATTACTTTTATTGTTATATTGCAATGTTATTGACATCTTTAATATTTTTATACAATCTCATTATCATATGGTCAAATCCATGCCATTTGACAACTTATAAAGCATGTTGGAGTTCAAAATTTTGAAAAATTTACTAGAAAGGAAACTACTCAAACAAGTGATATAAAATATTATTTTTTTTTACACAATTCATGGTAAGTAAAATTACATTTTTGTTAGCAGAAAATTATTCTCTTCATTTTAATTCTATTTAATTAATTTGTTGATCCCTATAATTTCACTCAATTTTTAATTAGATCCATATAATTTAAAAGTTTTTAATTAGGTCTCTATATTACATAAATTTTTTTAATTAGGTCCCTAATTCTATAAGGCGTTACAAAAATGTTAAATTAAATAGAATATTCTAGAATATTCTTTAGCCACTATTTTATATTAAAAAAGAAAATCCTACCCCATTATTTATCTCCACCCCACCCATCTCATCCCTTTCCCCTCTATCACTATCACCATCACCATCATCCATCACCATCATCACCAAAAAGAAACAAACAGAATAAAACATGTAGATGGAAATGCAACTTCTAAAGCATAGAAGAACCAACAAGAGTCACCTGGAAGAAGAAACAAATGCAAATGTGCCAAAATGCTTAGTCCATCACCTTTTCCTCTTTATCGATTCTTCTTCTTCTCATAGTTAATCACCTTAGTGTCTGTTGTGGGTATATTTTTGTAATTGTGAACTCATATTAAATGCAAATTGTGAACAGAATTAATGACTGACCTAAAACTCTTCATAAATTAAACCTAAATAACTACAACTCTCACCAAAATTTCTCTCAATCAACATCATGGAAAAAGCACTAAGGCGTCTTAATGGCATGGCTCCGATCCAAGAGCAAGTCCTGCACAACCCCAACTCCAACCACTACCACCACAAAACAAGAAGTAGGCCACCAACAGAGGCCAGTGGCAAGAGAAAATGCCAGCGACTCAGGTAGTGGGATGATGAGGTACGGGGTGAGGCCCAAGGCCTGGGCCTTTATGCGGTGGAGATAGGGGACCTTCAGGGAGGAGTGACGTTGGCTCAAGGCGTTTGACATGGCGGAGGAAGCCAACTGCGCCTCCAAGGCACCCATCACTATGGCCTCCATAGTGCCCCACTGTCTCCACGTGCAACCACCACCGCGTTGGCCTTGTGTCGTCGAGAGCGCCACCATATCACGAGCCAGCTCACTACCTCTGCCAGCCACACACAACCTTGTAGAGCCACCACCATCTTCTTTCTTCTCCTCACAATCCCAGCCCTTATTTCCCAATGCCCAGAACCTTCCTGACGTTGCCAAACACTTGACCCCTTTTTGTTCTTTTTAATTTTATTTGCTTTTTTTTTTTCAAATAAAGATATGGTGGTGTTTTTAGAGTGGACCATTTATCATTAGTTGTATTAGTGCTCCAATTGGAATGAATGACTATGATTCATTTTTTCAAAATTAAAAAAGTAGCTAACAAATATTCTAGGAATATTCCATTTAATTTAACTTTTTATAACTCATTATAGAGTTAGGGACCTAATGTAATACCCAGTTTTAAATAAAAAAGTTAGAAATTTTTTTTAATTTACTTGGAAGAGTGCTAGTCACCCTTATCTGTCGCTTTAGTCTAATTTCACCAAATCTGATTTTACATGTTATTGGAGGGCTGCATGATAGAACCACATTCTCAAATCAAAAGTCTAGGATTATTCCCAAAAGGAAAATGAGTTTAAGAACGATTTTTAATAGATTTTATAAAACCTTTAAACATTTCATTTTTAGCCCATAAGTTTGAAAAATCTTGAGAATTCCGAATTTAAACTAAAACCCAAAATTTTAATTTTGATTTGAAGGGATTTTAATTTTTATGATACTAGTGTTTTTACCTGTCAATGCACGGGTGTTAAGAAAAAATGTTTAAAATTTAGTGCATAACAAATTATTGGGTAGCATTTTTTTTTGTAAATTAATAAATAATAAAAATAGATAATTAATAATAATGTTACGATTAAAAGCCTCAATTCCACATGATCATTGCAGGAAAAAAAAGGATTACAAAGGATTAATTACATAGGGATTCTATTTTGTGTTTCATATTCATATGCCACTCTGCATAATATAATAAAAAAATATATTAGTAAAAAAAATTTAAAGACTTGATCACAAATACATTGAATGTTTTGTTTAATAAAATAAATAAAGATTATAAAATATAGATCCAAACTGAAATTCAAATTTTTTGAAACACCTTTAGATAAACAACATTTTTTGTTATGTTGCAAGGCTCCCCATTATCATCCAATATTAATATTTTCAAACCATTCCTTGATTTTACCCTATAGCCACGTAAAGTTGCTCATAGGTAAAGATAGGTTTGGATAAAAATAACCCAACAAATGACAAAGATTGACCTTGGCTCTTATTAATGGCCATAGCAAAGCAAAGAGTAACTTGGAATTGTCTAAAACTTGAGAGGTGTGTCTGGATCAGAATGTATTAAATTCTTTAGAGGTATATAAACTTTTTCTCCAATTTTATTTCCAGTCACAACAATTGCTCCAATGACGTTGTTTCTAATTCTTCAACAATCAACCTTGTTCCATTACATAATCCTTAAGATTGATCAATGTTCCTTAGCAGATAATTGGACTCCATTTTTCAAAACTAATTTATGATTTGAAATGCCAGAACACTTTATTTCATTTAAAAACTTAGCACTTATCCAATCACCTTCAATGCCAACATTTTCATCAGCTAGGATGAATCACAGCTTAGACTCTTTTTCACCAGGAATTTGAGAAAGCACAAATTCATTAACAATTTCAACTACTTCAAGAGTAGACACTAGCAATGCTTTATCCTAAAAAAAGGCATAGTTTTTCAAATTATCCAATAAATTTGGATAAGTGAAATCTACAATACTCCTTAGAGGTGAAGGTGATTCTAAAATCAATAATTATGCTTGGAATTTCAACTTCTGGATTCCATCATGGTCAATTCCTAGTTTTCCATCTCCAATTTAAACTATCCAGTTCAGCAAACAATCTCAATTCTGGATCTACAAAGGATGAACTTGTTGCTTGTAGCCTCATATTTTTTGTCAGTTAAGAACCTTGCAATGTGGCCACAAAGTTGATGAGTTTATGGTGGCATTTACAATTTCTCTTTTAAAGCTCTTGGAATAACTAGAAGTATTTGACAAAAGTCCTCCAAGGAAAATAGTTTTCCCACCAAATGGTTCATCTTTAGACCTATTGTTTGTGAACTTCAATATATCTCTCATTGCGTGATCCAACGCCTCAAAAAATCTATTTACCATGCATGCTTCATCCTATATAATAAGACTTGCTTGTTGAAGGCTTTGCTTTAGGACTTCCTTACTTGATAGTACATGTTGACAATGTAAGTGTCAACGAATTGAAAATTTAGAATGAGCTATCCTTCCACCAAGTAAAAGTAATAAAGTATTCCCACTGGATGTAACATTCAAAACAATTTTTCCATTGGATCTAACAGTAGCCCATAATATTTTCCAAATGAATGTTTTCCTGTTCCTCCATAACCATATACAAAATAAAAACCTCCTTTCTCATTGGATATTGAGTCTATTATACTATCATAAATTACCCTTTGATCTTCGTTCATCGAAGATAAGTAGCCTTCAAGATCAACGACAATTGGTCTCTATCATAGTTTAGCTCTTCAGCTAAGAGATGATTTTGAAATTGATTGAGTGGAGAATCATTTGGATATGGCATGTGTAACGCCCGGGAGGCAGGAGTGATCGCCCAAGAGGGCACTGACAAGGAGCGGCTCCTGCCTCCAGCGGTGTACATGAATTTACCACACACCCCGAATGAGAGGATCTGTCTGATAGTATGGGACTATACAGTTAAGGAAGGCTTATATGAATTGATTGGTACTACCTATGCCACAAAGATGCATCTTTCTTTTGGTAGCCCATCATGAAGAACTCCATAGTTAAGCGTGCTTGACTTGGGTAATTTTGGGATGGGTGACCTCCTGGAAGTTTTCCCAGGAAGAGTGTGAGTGAGGACAAAGCACGCTGAAGACCCGTGTTGGTTTGTGGGAGATTGGATCCATAAAGCAGGAGGGATGTTACAAATGGTATCGAGACGCACCTCTCCCAGGACGTGTGGTTCCTGGGACGAACCAAGCGGAAGCTGGTGGGCATGTAACGCCGGGGACGAGGCAGGGAGTGATCGCCCGAGGGATCTACAAGGAGCGCTCCTCCAGCGGAGGGTACATGAATGAACCGATTACACACCCGAATGAGAGGATCTAACGGATAGGTATGAGACTATACAGAAGGAAGGCTTATATGAATTGATTGGTACTACCTATGCCACAAAGATGCATCTTTCTTTCGGAGCCCATCAAAAGAACTCCATAGTTAAGCGTGCTTGACTTGGGGTAATTTTGGGATGGGTGACCTCCTGGAAGTTTTCCAGGAAGAGTGTGAGTGAGGACAAAGCACGTTGAAGACCCGTGTTGGTTTGTGGTATCTGAATCCATATAGCAGGCGGATGTTACAGGCATGGACCGGAAATCTTTCAAAGATCTTCCGTTGAATTAAGTAACTTTTCAATCTCAATCAAACATAAATTCTTCAACTCCTGACTTGGGATAGAAAGATTTAGGAAAAGCAAAAAAAAATTTAATGAAAATATAAAACTTTCAACCTATTATTGAAAAAAATACCATATTTGTCTTTAAAATTTGGAAGTATAATATTAAAATTGCAAAAAAAAATGCTTAAATAATAATTTAAAGCATACCTTGATTCCTTAATATCGTCTCCGATCATTTAAGATTTCATCTAAATGTTCCCAAACATGCTCCCATACAAATTGAGTTCTGCTCATTATATTTGTCACTAATAATGTAACATAGAGCTTCCTTAGTTGATTTCTAGACGCAAACTCAACTTCTTTTATACCTTCAATAAATTCATTGTTCAGAAATGTATGAGAAAAGACCGAAAATAACCTAAGGACCGTAAATATAATACTAATAATAAAGAACTGAAATCCAAAAAGAGAAAAAAAAGCTAAAGTAAAAAATAACCAATTAAAATAGTAAAAGAATTATTATACATTTAATAAATTCATTGTTATCCACTAATAACCCAAATGTATGACATGCTTCTTCAAAAGATTGGTACAAAACCACCTACTCTCTTTAAACTTTGGTTGGACATCCTCTCTGACAGTTAATAGTAACCTTAAGTAGTACAACTACCCTTCCAGGAGGTATGTACTGAAGCTTACTAATTGAATGTCTCTACTTCCTAGGAAACCATTCTTGCTTTGCTTTGTTGTAGACGAAACGCTTGGAAACTCATAAGTTAAATCTCTTCCTTATGAGTAATAATTATTTGCAACTATTCAAGCCTCAAACATTGTATTTTTTTCCTTATTCTTTTGAACAACATCGTTTTTAAATCACCGTCCTAAAAACAACCAATTACTGATTTGGAAGATGAAAGCTTAATCTCTGAATAGAAGGCATGCGAGATTTTCCAGAGTTCACAAGCAGAAAGATAGCGACAATCATAGTAGTTTTTGATCTCATCAACCACCCTATTAATAGGATCGCCGTTGGTTGTGTTACTGAAACTACAACTCTAACAGGTCCTTTATTGACATACTTGAAGAGATACTTAATCGAATTCGACTTGTTACAGGATTCATGTTTATATGAGCTTGATACTTCATCAGCAATTTTGGATTGTAAGGAACAATAAATCTGTTGTCCAAGACAATGTCTATTTTTATAGTGGTTACTCCCGTATTTCTTCTTTTGTATATAGGATAACCATCTTCATCAAATGTTGTGCTTTCTGCAAACTTCTTTGGAAAAAATTTTGAGCATTTTCCTTCAATCATATGTGTTGATTTTGGATCAGCCATGCTATAAGGACCATGCATCATTAATTTAGTACAAGCCTCAAATAGTCGAGGATATTTTTCTTTGTTGGTAGCTCAGGAATATAACACGATCAATAGATTCAGATGTCTTAAGTTTATCATCTGGGTGCAACCATAATAGAATATGTGCATGAGGCAACCCTCTATTTTGAAACTCAATTATATACGTACCTAACATAACAAAAATCCACTTTGTCATAACATAAACTACATTGATGGAAATAATATTTACGTTTATTATAATATTTTAAAAGTTGAAAATAACTTACAAATAATGAGTAATATTATTACCTACTATAACTTTCTCAAAAATGAGTCCCTTTTTAAAGTCACTTAATATTTGATCCAACTTTATCTGAAAACTCTACAAATATCAGGCCGAACTTCTACTTTAATATCCTTATTTCTAACAAATCTTGTTATTTCTGCCCACTGAGGATTGCAGATGACTAACAAATAGATCGGGATATCCATACCTCTTACAAATTGTCATCGCATCCTAACAATTATTAAACATGTACCTCATCGCCCCAGGAAAGAGAAGGGAGAATAATGCGCATTCCTTAGCGTTGGGTCTATTTCACCTCTAGTACTCCTCTAGGCCACTCAAAATGTCAGCCTTGATTACACTTTGATTTAATCTCACCCACGGATTCTTTGTGCTTCAATCATCGTGTAGGCGTCAACCAAGAATTGTTGGAATAATCTTCGAGACTGGAAGATATTTCCATGGTTTACTTATCTCTTGTATCCTAAATGCAATAAACTCCCTTAATGTTACTCTAACTCTTTTGAAACTATTATTATTCATGAAAGAATCCCTTAAAGGGATGTTCTCTTGCTATTCGTCTTCTCCAAATGGAAATAATAGTGGGTATTGAAAAGGATGAAAGCAGTGTGAGTCTCATGAATTCTTTGCAAATGACCGTCATCTTTTCTAACAATGATATCCCTCCCTTAATCAGAAGCATCAAAATCCCCAACTATTAGAGCAGCAACTTCATTAATAGATGGGATATTATAATTTCTAGCATCTCGAGATCTACTTTGAAATAACCTCAAACAAATATGATTAAATATGTTTTGTGGAAGTCTAATTTATGAATTCATTTTTTCAGAAAAGTTAATAGTTCAGGAAAAGATTAAATATGTAAAAAAAAAGTACCTGAAATGAGTCAATCTATTTGATATTTCATACGAGTATCATATATATAAAGTTGTGAAAATTTCGGTAGACGATTTTCAACCTAAGCAAAAGAGCCTATTTTATGAAAATTCTGCCGTGTAGAATAAACTGGTGGTCTGCCATTGTTCAAAGAGGTTTCAACCTTGCCCCCAATAGAAGTGAACGAAAACATACTATTGTATTGTCTAATATTTTCAAAAAATGAGCATCTCTCCTATCAATGCCATTTAGCAAATTAAACAATAAATCAAGGGGTCTCTGCAAAAGTGGGAGCTACATTTTTCCTTTCATACAACAAATTGAAAATTGTGGATCTTTAGAGCTTCTATACTTTTACGATCTTTCCTAGTACCATACATAAGCATAACAAAATTCACACTGGAATGAAAAGTCTCCAAAATCCAAGCATTATATCAAAAAAGGAAACTTTTATGGTTAATACCTTCAATGTAACTATTTGATTTTTTTAAAAAACTCTAAATATTATTTCAAGATACCTTCATTCTCAAATTGTTCAAATAGGGGATTTTATAAAATCTTTTTCATGTTTTCATTGGTGGATGAGTCATTTGTAGCATCATCTATTCATATTGAATGAGAAAACTAATAAATTAGACTTCAAGAAAGATATAGCATTCATAATTTTTTTCACATACTATTGTAAGGAAAAGAACACAAACAAAAATTAGATTGCTACCTTCAAGGTCAAACGTGACATGTGATATAATAGATGAGATAATAGACCTTCTTTGGAATTTGTCCTTTCTAAAGTTCATTAACATGAAAAACCAATGTTTGGCCTCTTTAAAGAACTTGCAATTGCGATTACCATTTGTAAAGATTTTTTTGTTAGTACAAATATAAATTTAAACACATCAAATTTTTAGGTAAAATGGTTATTTAAATTATATATACAATATAATATATAACATACAAAATTATGCATAGATGCAATAAAAGAAAACTAACCTTATTGATAACTAAACAAAACTAAACAAAATATCTGTCTAGGAAGTTTTACCATTAAAAATTAAGAATATTATTCATGAGATTATTATTCTTACCTCTATTTAGATTTTTTTAAGATTTAATTGTGATTCTTATCAAATGGATATGTACTACATTTAATTAATAAGATACTAATGGAGCATATACCTTATTTTTCTAAATATGATCATCACTAAAAATTTGAATTAATTTTTCAAACTCAAAACAAATACCATTTGTTATATCCGAATGGGCTTCTTGAATTTGATGATTCCATTGGCATGGACTGTTCAATTTTGGCATCACACCTTTTTTTCCCCATAACAATTTGTTGTCAATGTTAATAATCTAATGAATAAGGAGACCAAATAAACTATTTATAGAAAAGTGTAGGAATATCAAGCGAATTAATAAATAATATCATTATTTTTTGAATTACCTCTAACATCTAGAGTAAAACAGAGTGACGTTGCTGGGTTCCTTGCGAGCTTTCATAGTATTAGGATTTTCATTTTCACCTTACATGTAGTATTATTTTTATTAATTATGAAAATCATCAATGTGAATTTTCTTAAATGACTTGCACTTTATTCTATGTTAATTAATTCCATATTTAAAACTTGAATGTGGTAATGAAATTGCTTATTTATATACTGATAACAATGACAATTTCACTCCAAAACTTTCAGACTTCCATTTTGTAACACCCTAATAATTAACCCAATACGCCTAGGTCGTATGATTAATTACTAGACTTTACTCTTTGCTTCAGTTCCTTAATCATGCTTTGAAAATACTTAGTGAAATTACGAGCCATTTTTTTAAAAAAAAACATAATTGAAAACGTGAGCGCGCATAACGTGAACGATAATTAGGATAAAGCAGAAATAAAGAGACATATCATGAAGAACACATCATATTGGCTCCATCATATGACATCCATAATTACATATCACATAGATATTTTGCCTACCCAGAGAGTTAAGCTAGATGTAGGCAATCGAACAAAACATAAATAATATATAGATGGAAAAACATCTATTAACGGCACCTATTTATAACACTTAGAGATAGGAATATATCCGAGTTCACGCTAAGGTCTAGCGATACGTTCCTCAAAGATAATAAGCTTGGTTCACAAGATCACATGCATCTACCAGGTGAGAGCATTAACGGAATCACGAACATCACCATCACTTTCTGAAGACGAGATGGAAAGAAAGAAAGAGGGAATGAGAAACTTATAAAAGAAACTCAGGAGGGTACTCACCTCATATGCATCGTGTCATCATCATCGTCCCCAGGAATCTCTGGGTTATTATGAAAGAGTGAGCATGCTAAAATTGATTTATTAAGTTCGAAAATATACTTTACCGAGGTTCGTCCCTTTAATCATGCGTCTTATAATGCATCATAAACTTAGCATGTCATGTTTATAATGAACTTTTCCTTTCATATATAATAACATAGTTATGCATAAAACCACATCATATTCCTTATCATCATTTCATAATACTATGCATAGCAAAACATCATATTTCTCATTATCATCTCATAAATACTATGCATAGCAGAACATCATATTCACATAATGCATTTACTTAGTTTCTTAGGTGACTTAAAGTTACTTTCATCATCATTTTCCTGGGCCACCCTATATTCCACCCTTTTGGAAGTAATCTAGGTTATGAGCTCATACCTTACTAGTCATCACTAGCATATACTTATCTCTTTTGATAAGTTAAAATCCCGACTCTACCCTTTTGAGAGAACGGTTAGGGGGCAAGAATCACCTTTTCACCACCTATAGTCTGATGGGTCCAAAGGATTATTTCCTCATAAATTTAAGTCACCATTAAGTCTTTGCATGTTATATCATAATACAATTCTCAATTCATAATCATTCATAACATTTTCTCGTTTATAGTCTTATTCTGAATAATATATATACCAACTGTAATCATGTATCTGAGATTCCCAGGAAGAGAAGTGGGTCACAAATGGACACGCTTAAATACTAAGTCTTTCTTAGTCAGAACCTTTCCAAATTACACTTTTAAAATATACTTTCTTCCAGGACAAGGGTAACTTTTTAAATAACAAAGAATATTTCATTATTTCATGCATAAGCATTCTCATTGTTTGCAACAACAACTATAATATGCAAGTCCGGAAATCATTCAATGACGTCAAATACTTAATAAGCATCAAATCACTACATAGACTTATCATTTAAAACATTAAAGAGATATCATCATAAATCCTTATCGAAAAGCTCTTAAACAACCGAAACTCTAGAATCGGCAACCTTAATTATTGAACTAATTAATTATGCATCTAAGGGACTTATTACCATCAATTATAAGTCCTAAGAACGTTATTAGACTATATGGGGCAGCATAGAAGGAAGTTGTTCTACGTGTGCTAGAAGTTGCATTTTTAACCCTTTCTCGTTACCCTTTCCCTATGATGCTAAAATTAATTACTAAACCAATTATGAATCATTCTCCCTTATCTAAACATAATAAAATTGGTTCTTAAGGTCACTAAAGGCTCTGACAGAATGCATAAATTTCATTCTCTAAAGTTCTAGAAATCTTGCTTTTACGATTTTCTAGGAAGCTAGTTTTACTTCTAACATGCATAGAATCATTCCTTTAGCAATAAACCATAATTATCACAACTTCAAACATATTAAACCATCATCATACAGTAGTAATAAACTCAGATTAGTGGCTAAATCATGAACCTCATATAATTGCTTAAAATCACATTTTTAAGTACAAATAAAATACTAGTATCCCGTAAAATCTTTGCAAGGCCTTAAAACTCTTTTAAAAACTAATTCTTTTTGTTACTCTTGAAAGAAATTTTAGAACTAAATCAATAGCTTATTTAAAATCACTTTAGGCCTACCTTAATCATGAGGCCGATTTATACATTGAAAGAATTTTTACGATTAAAATTTTCACTTAAGATAAAAGGAGCAAGTCTTGAGCTTTAGAGATTTAGGTGATAACTAGAATCATAAACATGCTATGCAACCTCATTTTAATCTTGTCTTTATAAGGTGATAACTTGGAATTATAAACATGATATGCAAGAAACTGGAGCGCGGTAGTCCGCACTGGACCAGTGGAAGGAGAAGAGAATCTTAGAAAGGAGCGCGGAGTCCGCATGGACCCTGAAAAGAGAAGAGAATTCTTATTACATCTTATTAAGCTCCAAACTCAAGACTTCTTAAAGAATGAATTCTTTGACTCCAATAATCTTAAGAAAATTGAAAGTGAGTTTAGAGTTCTTATTACCATGGTTCCAACTTTGTTTGTGATACTTGGGCAAGTCTTTGAACTCTAGGATCTTTAAGTGATGACATAAAATAAACATGTCATGCATTGATTCTTTTAGCCATTATAAAATAAAGTGAGAGCATAAAATAAATATGAGATGCATCCTCTTTATTATCTTTGAAGATTAAGTGACAACTTGAAACATAAACATGAAATGCAAGCTTGGAAATTTAAACATGAGAATGCAAGTTCATTTATTCATTCTTGAGAATTTAGTGATGACATAGAAAGTAAACATGGTTATGCAAGGCATAAACTTAAACATGGATGCAAGTTCATTTTATTTCTTTACTAGAGCTCCTCCAAGACTTTAGAGAAATATAAATTCAACCCAATATATCTTAGCAAGACAAAGTGAAAAATACATCTTTCAAGTTCTAAACTCAAGATCTTTATTTTTACATCATAAAAATATCATTCTTTAAAGTTTTGCATCAAGTGGAATTTTCAAGCTTTAGAGGCCTAACTTGTGATGGATTTACAACCAACACTCAAGGTCCTCATCATCAAGCTATCATCATATTCCCATATAGGCCTTATGGCCGAAATGTTCAAAGGAAAAGAAAGAAGAAAACCGAATGGAAAAGCTAGAGAAAGTCCATGAAATCATCATTTTGAACCAAGAACAACACTTAGCAAAGCATAGAAATAAGCTTAAAACAACTCCCTACCTAATGTGGTTTGAAGGAAAGGAAGAGAACTTGGTTTCTTGGAGTGAAATGAAAGAAAATCTCTTTGAGAAATTGAAGAAGAAGTTTCAGCCAAGGGGAGGAGGAAAGAAAGTTTTTGTGCTTTGTAAAAACTAGAAATTGTGCAATTATGAGCAAGGCTTCTAAGACTCCTTAAGCATGCCTATTTATAGAGATTTTGGAGCTCATGAATGGACAAGAAAAGGAGGAAAGTCTGACCAAATTTGAGGAGGAAACAAGGAAGAAAAATCATCTTGTTTGGTGGCTTAAAACATGGAATCATGAAACATGATTCCTTGTTTTCATACCTTGAGTTTTGTGCCAAGGTTTGACAAATTTTCTGATACATATTAGGCCATATAATTTCATGCATTATAGCCCAAGGAGGATAAAATTTGTGTGTTCCATGTATTATGTAGGTGTAGGTAGGTATCTTTGCAAATTAGAGAATTTACAATTAAGGGCTTAGGTGAATTAGTAAGCAATTTGAGTGTTTTTAAGCAATTTTAAGTTCTAATCAATCTAAATAAATAATTTTGACTCTAGATTAATAATTAGAATCTAATAACCTTTAATTTGAGCCTAATATTGCTTAGGTTTCGCTATACGAATCAAAAATCTCAAAATTCGCAAAACTGGACAAAAGATAGGGACAAAATGGTAATTTTACTTAAAAATTGCCCGAGACCACCGAGCTTAACTAATGGTTAATCATAGCTTAAAAACATGTTTTAAAACATTTTAGTGAGGTTCAGGCTTAGCGGCACGCAAATCGGTTAAAAAGCGTATGGGCGTTTTGGTCATTTCGCGTCAAAGCTCAAAATTAGGATTCTTCTCCTCTATTAACACACATAACACAAACAATCCCTTATTATCATCAAAACATCCCCTTGAGGATGGGTGGGGGGCCCACGATCCTCATTTTCTGAGTAAAATAACTTCAAGGGCATTTTGGTCATTTTACACGTACAGAAATTCTGTTTGCAACTTTCAACGAATTGCTCCTAACCTTTCTTCTAATATTATATTCCTTTATTGAGGATTGTTCGTTTCTAATTATATGAAAAATTACCTAGGGTAATTCAATAATTTCTAAACGATAGTGAAAATTAATAGGAAAATTGGGTGTTAGATGTTTAGCTAAACTATGCTCGAAAAATGAAAGTATAGTGTCCATGACCATGGCTAGGGGAACATTAGGCTACATGGCACCTAAAGTTTTCTCAAGAAACTTTGGCAATGTATCTTTGCTCATCTATAGTTATGGATGTTATTGCTAGAGATGGTGGGATAAGAAAGAATATTAACACGAGTCAAGAAACTTTCCAAGTTCTATATCCAGATTGGATACATAGATTGCTTGAAGGAGGTGAAGACATGCATATTCCTAATGATGAGGAAGGAGACTTCAGAATCGTGAAAAAACTTGCAATAGGAAAGAATAAAACAATTACCTTTATTTTGTTTGTCACGTTTTCATTGTATTTGTATCGTTCTTTGGATCGAGCTTGTTTTTTGTTAGGAAGAAATAATTCTGATTGTTGTCCATCACCTTCTAATATTGAGAGTGAAGATAAAAGGGTTGAATAATGTAATATTGTAGTGAATGTCTCTATTATATAATAAGCATTTGCCTCCTTTTAGTAAATCAAATCAAATTTCTAATTTGTTTATTATAATTAATATATTTAAGATAATTAATGAAAGATCATGAATAATATTGATTTGTGGAAATTATTTATGCTTGATTTATTTTATGTAATCAATTCATATCATCTCATTTCATTTACCATTTGTATCTAAATCTATTACGTGTATATATACAATTTTACAAAATGATACTCAATATAATAATTGATGACATCATGAGTTTCTGAATTTTTTTGAATTAATAACCTTTAATTGTAGTATCATCCAATTAATAACCTATATTTTTTTGAACCTGTAAATTAATAATAATCTATACCAATAAATTATTAAAATAGATATAATATCACTCACATATTCTAAACAAATATTTTATAGTATAATAATAATAATAATAAAAATAAAATTACGAAATGAAGATCAATGTTCTATAGCACTTTAATATATTATTTGAAAAACTAATTTATGATTGTGTTTACTTTAATTTTGAAATGATTCTCTCTCTTAATTTCTAATATTTTCCATGTTAACTATGATTGACGAAATTTTAAAATATTCACCTGACTTTTATTTCATTTTTGAAATGATCCTCTCTTTTGAATCACTGAATTTAGAAACTAATATTCAATGGTGGAAAGCAGTTTCTGCTTAGTTTCTTGGAATTCGGTTCTGTGGTTCTGTCGCTTTGCTCATTTTTTTCCTTCCCAACTCCCAAGTCCTAACCTTTTGCTGGTTAAAGCAGTTTCATACTCAAAATGAACCAAAATAAATATCAAATAAAAAATAAAGTCCATCTTTGTCCTACAGCCAGCCCTTGACTTGAACAAAGATATTATTTGATGGTTTTTCATTATTTTATTTTTTGGATGCATACTGCTGTTTATTGATTTAAAAGGCTTGAGCTTGCAATAATTAATTAATTAAATTGTATTTTAAAATCAAGTTCAGACTTCAGACACTTTGTGTTCTAATTAATGGAATTATGTATTAGTCAAAATAAAAGCTGGTTATACATGCTGCAAAAAGAAACTTCATTTTGCATTTATTCCCTTGCACCATGTAAGGCTGAGATCTTAGCTCGGCAAATTTGTAATTATTTATTTATTTATTTGTTTGCGACTAGTAGTTGGTAAGGTTAGGTAGGTCTTGAAATCCAATTCTGTCTTCTGAAATTTTCAATTTTCCACGTTGTGTTTTTTCGGTCTTGAGTTTTGACTTTTGGTAGCTGTCCTTATCCCTTGTAAAAAATTCTGATCTATTTCATTTACAATTTATTCCCATTCCAAGGATTAGAAAATAGGAAAAACACGCAACAAATAATTAAAATATATTTAAAGATATTAACAAAATATTATAGCTATATATTACAGAAATGGAGCAATGAACCTAATTATTATAGCTATACATTATATGGAATCAAAGCACAAAACATTGCAACAACACATGCTCTATGCAATCTAAGCACCAAATTAAGTGTCATGCCTATCCTAAATAAGTAAATATATATCAACACATCATCAGAAAGTGTATGAAACTAAAGTGACTTTATACAAATTTGAGGTGATCTCCTTCATTTAGTGCTTATGAACATTCAAACAACTAAGCATATATGAACATGGTTAGAGATAAAAGGCTGATTCTGCCCAATAATTAAATAGCTTAAATTATTATGCATAAGAAATATAAAAACTTATCCAATTGTTTGCAACAATAACAATAGCTTAAATAAAAGACTAGAAATAACTTGTCCACAAATAGCGTAACATCTAAAAACTTCTAGCTGTTTGCAACTATAACAAAGACAAATTGTCTACAACCATAATCATTTACTACTGATTGGTAGACTTATTATTAACCTAATAAAAAGAAGATAAGAAAATCCTAACAAAAACTCATCAAGTTTCAATCCTTTTCAATCTTAATTTGTTTCAGCTTCAGCTTCTCCAGTTTCTTAGTCTTCAATTATGTAGTTGACATGTCTCCATCAACTTTTTGTTCAGTTTCTTGAAGTTCGCTTTGCTAGAGTTAAGAATGGGATATCACTATCATCCTCAGAAGATTGAAGGCATTGTGTTTCAACAAATTCTGTCATCAAATCCTACAAAAAATAATTTTTTTAAGGGTAAAATGCACTTATCTCCCTTGAAGTATCATGAAATGACACTTCACCCTATTTGTTTTAAAAAACCTATACTCCACACCATTTCAATAAGAGTGTGTTTGGTGCATTCTATTTTATGATATTTTTTTTATAAATTATATACTAAATAATAAAATTAATTATAAAATAAGTAATAAATTTAATTTCTATACTCTTATAGTATAAAATAAAATATTAACATATAACCTTTTATTCTAATCTTGATGCTTTCTTGAATTTTTATCAGTCATGGTCAAAATTATTTTATATTGTCAGTTATAAAACTAAATTCATAACTAATATTAAGAATTATATAATTATTATTATTTTAATTAAAAAATTAACAATAAGCATTTCTATTGATTGATTTTTTTATTTACATTTGATTGATTCATTTTACAATTATCATTTTAATGAATTTAATTTTGATGTACTAATAGTATAAATAGGTTCCATAATGTATTCAAGCATATATTGTCTCATAGCTAAAGTGATTTACTCCTATATTTACTACATTTAAATGAAATGATTAATTAGATAACAATGTAAAAAAATTTTACATCATCAATATATCAAAATTAAATTCATAAAATAATAATTGTAAAATAAATCAAGCAATAGTAATTTAAAAAAGTGTTAAATCATACTAGATAATTATCTATTATGATAACTACCAACCATGATTTGACAATTTAATGAATTTTTATTAGTGCAAGTGTAAAATTAGATTTTACACTAAACTAATAAAAATTTAAAATAGTGTCAAATCATACTAGATAATTAACTATTAACTGTGATAATTAAATTATTTATTTATAAACATTATTTTTTAGTATTTTGAATCTATTTTTATAATTATATTTTACACTAATATTTTTTATTACTAATATTATTTACTGAATATTATTTATTTTTTAAATAATTAATGTTTATTTATATATTTTAATATTATAATAAATTTTTATTTAATTTTTATCTCTTATTTATTTAAAATTCTTATTATTAATTTTTAATAAAAATAATTATTATTAACTTTTGATGTAATTTTTAATTTTATTTATAAATTTAGTTTCTATAAAGTACTAATAGTATAAAATAGAATCAATAAAAATTTAAAATAAGTGTCAAATTTGGTAAAAAATTATCTACAAATATTTTATTTTATACAATCAATATATAGAAATTAAATTCATTATTTATTTTATAATTATTTTTATTATTTTGTATATAATTTATAAAAATGAAATTATAAAGGAAACACCAAATACACCCTTAGCAAAATGGGGTGGAGTGTAGGTTTTTTAAATAAATAGGGTGGAGTGTTATTTCTTGATACCTTAAGGGAGGTAAGTGAATTTTACCTTTTTTTAATCATCAATTGACTTATTTAGCATATCCTAAGAATTAAATAGGTTATAATCTAATAATAAAATTAAAACACCTTAGCTACAGAATGATGAGGATTAAACTTCCTAAAATTCAAAACTTGATGATTTCTCTCCAAGCGAAATCCACAGTCATGTCAGGCTAATAAACATTAACAGAATAAAAGAATTACCAAAATTCAACTCACATATATGGTTAAATCACCCTAAACAAAAGGAAAAAGAGATAAAGTGCAATATAATTAGGAAAAGTAAACAATAACACCTCAATATTAGGCAAGACAGATTTTGATTCTTTAAACTTTGATATGATAGACTGATCATCACAAGCATCAATGATATCAAAAGCATGCTCATTTTGATATAGTCTGGAGTCTTTCAGAACTACTTTGAGTATAAACTCCTTTCCAAAGAGTAATTCATTGAACTCCTTTGGATAACTAAGTTGTCCACTACCCTAGCTCAATTAAAAAAAAAATTATATGGCATGAGTGGAAAACATTCAACATTTACAATTTATATTTGTTTTCATGAAGGAGAAAACATAATATGAAGTCCTATTTCCTAGATACAAATAGCATACCAGCTTAATACAATCATTTAACATGAATTCCTTAACATTGGCAACCTTGGGGATCCCAAGAATAAAAGTTGCGCTATCAGTTTCATCAATCACCCTGAGCTTTACTCTATATTTAATAATAGAATAAAATATTTATATTAAAAAAAATATTTCAGCAAAGAATTCAAATCTAAAATTATATTTAAAAATAATCACTTCACCTTGGTATGACAACCACTACACGACGATCACAAATGCCACAGAAATACAGGCCTTTGTCAATTACAACTTCCTCATACTTAAGGTGAGGTACCACCAACTTTGGACATCATCCAGGCATTTAACAGCAACACAATAAACACTCCTGGCTAACATCATAGACAATAAATTTAAAGTGTGTTCGATGTTAACTAAATGCATAAATCAAAATGACACATAAGAGGAAGAAAAAAACTTTATAGTTGACAATAGAATAATGTACAGTTTAGGTACTTACGTTTTTAAATTCTTTAAATGCTCAAGTGACTTTCTAGCATTGTCTTTCAAGAGGTCATCTTCAAGGAAGTAATTCTCATAATTTGCATTGACATTTGCCTTTCCAAACAGAACTTTCAACACCTTGAATGAAGGTTCATAGCGGTTACACTTGCTTTGACTTCAATTTTAAAGAAAAAGATTGCTGAAGTAAGTTTTCCTCAAATTCTCAAGGATAAGTCATCTCACCATTACTCTGCCAAGAATTACTCAAAAAAATGACTTGAGGCTTGAGAGAAAAAAATCATGTGTATAGAAAAAATTCAGAATGTACATAGAAAAAGACATACTTTGTGAGTGTGTTCACATAATTCAGAACACGGTTTTCTAATAACAATTTCACCTTAACGATCAAAGATGACAAAATCAGCTGTCGACTCATTTGTCACATGGATCTTAATCTTATATCTACACAATTACAAATAAATAGGTTTAAAAAACTGGACAATATATGCAAAAAAAAAATTGAAAAAAAGCCTTCAAATACCTTGGAGTCACATTGACAACATGGCGAAAGCATCGCTCACAATAGTACATTCCGAATCTGCCTTACCCCTTGTTGCATTTACTTGCAATGTACCACCAATCAGAACTGGTATTGATGCCAGAAACAGTACCATGAACAACAAACAAACCATCCTATATATAAAAGGAAAAGGAAAAATATTGGTACTATTAAATTAAACTAAATTGGTACCATGAAACCTGTATGATGAACTTAACTCTTTGTCTAAGGTTAAGTTTCTAGATCTATTTAAAAAAGGTTACCTGAATAGAGTTCTAAGATCATGGATTAATATCCTAGGCATTGCATTGAGAAAGTCATGCTCCAATGAATATGTTGGACCATCACTTAACAAAGACAGTGACTAGAGCTTTCAACATTAAGAGAAGGAAGTCTATCATAAATAAAGCAAGTTAAAAGAAAATAAAATCAGGACCAATAATATAAAGTAAAATTTATAGATTTAAAAAATGGGAACCTTTGAAACAAAAATACAATAGTACCTGGCTTGAAGCTGACAACCTTAGGAATATTTGGCTCAAAGAGCAATCTGTTCCGAACATGACATTCTGAGGACTATTTTACCTACAAATATTTTAGAGGACAACCAAATCAACAAATCAGTAAACTATGCCAATTAATAAGACAAAACATTTAGTTCTTACACGTGTTGCTGTGATAAGTAGAATAAAACTAGAAAAGAAAAGTACCATGCCAAAACCCAACTGCTTTATTGAATACGTGATAACTACTATCTGATTGAGTAAATGATTCAAATTTGTATGATGAGTTAGACTTTCTTTGTGGTACGACTGGAGATCTTGGCCACCTCAGTTTTATTATGTTTCATGTGTTATTCACTTACAAATTTACCTGGATACCTGGATTTGCATGCTTATTTGTCATTATTTAGCAAACTAATTCCTTTGACTTCCATTCCACTGATTCTAAACCTCTTTTTGTACTTGTGTTACGTGTTTCTCCCATTGAACATGTAGGATTATGTTTTTGTTTGTTGATAACTTTTTTTTAAAAAAATTTATATTTTGATGTTGAATAATGATTGTACCGTTATTGGTAAAAAGGTTTTAGAAGTTGGAGATGAATTAGAATTTTATATCTAGAGTTTTTTTGTATCTATCTATGAAATTGAAAGAATAATCATTCATTACTTCCACTCAAACAAATACTTGTTTGAAACTCAACATTTGCTTTTCAAGAGAAAACACAATGATGTAAACAATAACCATTACCCCAAACCATGTGAAAAAAATGCAAACTTGAAAAAAGGAATCAAGGGGCTTAGAAACAAAACAACAATCATCAATGCATCATTGACATACAAAGAGAAACAAAAGTTGATTGCCCACCCAGATAATTTTTCAAAGCAAAAACGATGAATAAGGATTCAAACAACATGAATGCTTATTATATCTAGAAGTCTTGATGATTTGATCTATGAGATTGAATGAAAAATCATTCATTACTTCCACTCAAACAAATACTGGTTTGAAACTTAATAATTGCTTTTGAAGAGAAAACAAAGTGATGTAAATAATAACCATTATCCCAACCCATGTGAACAAAAAAGCAAACTTGAAAAAAAATGAATCAAGGGCTCAGAAACAACTATCACGGACTCAAAAAAAAAAAAAAACAACAACATCATCAATGCACCACTAACATGCAAAAGAAGTAAAAGTTGATTGCCCACATAGATTCATATTTTCAACAGCAAATATAAAAAAATGGAAAATTGAATATACTAGATGAGCAGAAGCTGAATCAAAGGAGAATGAAATCATTGGAAAAAAATAGAAATTTTTTTTTATGATAAGTATAGAAATATTTCAGGTAGTGCATCATTCTAAAAAATTATTGGATGAAAGAAGCAAGGCAAAGAAAATTATATGATAAGCATATAGACACTTACCCTTGAATGTCTTGACTTTGGCAAACTGACAATGACAACTGGCATGACTTCTTCATTTTTGCACGAAGTTATGAACTTCGTAAACAAATTGACTAAACAGAGCGACTTCAAGTTTAACACGCAAATACACATTATTTATTTTGTTAATTAATAACTATTTGAAAAGTATCCAAATAGAAGTCAACAAATTGAATAGTATAAGATTACCATCTGCTTCTAATTCAGGACGACCATTCTGCTTTTCCTTTCATCCCTATCATATTCCTTTTCCCCACCAACAACAGTTAGAAGTCCAATAGTATCTAATGTACAACCAAAACAAACATGAGAAATCAAAAAGTAAAATTTAATATTACAAAACAAAAACTGAAAAAATGGTTTAAAGAGCATATTAAATTATTCATTACCTTTTAGATATGGAACTAGAGTCAGCTTGAAGTATTTCATTGAACGGCATAAGATTGAAACCATAGAAGGGGATCAAATCACTGTTATAAGGTAGTACATTAGTCCTTAAGCTAAGATTCAGCAGAACTCATGCTTGGTGGTTTTGAAAGTAACCACCATTTTTGCTTATTGTGAAGCAATACATAACATAAACTGATCCTTCTCTCAACAACGGTTGAATTTATATATTAATTCCTTCTTCACAATGGCATGAATGGTCGTACCTAAAAGAAAATATAATGATTATTTAGAGAAAAGAAATAGCAAAATTAGGGGCTACCCACATCTATAACACTAAAATAGAAGTATATTAATAAAGAAGAAAATAAAAATACTTACAAACTCATCCATGACCACCATCTCCAAGCTGTTGACCACCTCGGCATTGTTGAAGTAGGAAGACACCAAAGGTGAATAATTCGGACCTTAATCCTCCAAGCATTTGAATTGGAGTGATGGTCACAACGGGTTACAACGATGCCATGGAAAAAGGCAGAGTATTAAAAAGGAAATAGTGAGGGAATAGTAATGAGAAGCGAATGGAAATAATTTTGTTTTCAGACGTGAGAACAATCAATTGCAGAGAATTACATTTATAGTCTAGCATATAAAAGATGAGAATCGGAGAAATCCTGGATATAGGGAGATATATCAAGTAATTATGGAGAATATATCATATCAGTTTAGATAAATAAAAATAAAAATATAATAAATGCAGATCTTGTATCAATTTACCCAAATTAGCTTAAATTTAGAATCAGTATGTAGATTTTACAATAGTTAGCATTTCTTTTACCCTACATCTAATAAATAGAGTTTCCATTTACAAACAACATTCCAATAAATCAGTTAAACTAAAAATCAAATCAAATCAAATATCTAAATCAGCATGTAAAGCATCAACCTCAAATCTAAATCAAAATATCAAAATATTATCTCAATCATATCAAAAAGATTCTTTCCTGCCATCAAAATATCATCACAAATGTAAATCATATCAATTTTAATCAATTTTTAAATTTTATCTCAATCAAAAAAAGAAAGCAAACAATTAAGAATAGAGTTAGGGATTAGGTTTTGGAAAGTTTTACCTTTGGTATCTGTTATGGAAGGGTAGATTTGAGGATGAAGCGACGAGAGTGGCAAAGCCACATGGATGGCACGAGGCGCAGCCACGATAGTGAAGCGTGAACGATTCCACTATGAAGGTGAGAGTGGTAATAGTGAAGCTTGAAGGCTGGCGGTGGTGGTGGCCATGATCTAGGTTTTTGGGTCACTTTCCTTCATTCTCTATTAGGGAGGGACAACGGCGAGAGTGGTGAAGCTTTGGGTCTCTCATAGATCCATGGATGCTGAGCAGAGAAGCTGACCCATGGATGGCTGAGAGGCGGAGTCATGGCGTGGTCTTAACTGGTGAACTCTAACACGATGGTGACTTCGAAGCTAGAGGTTAAGGCTGAAGTCCAAAGTCGTTTCAGGAAAGGACGAGCTCGGCAAAAGGTGAACATTGAAGGTGGTGGCGGCTTCTCTAGTTTTTCCAATTTTTTTGTCACTCTCAATGAGAAGTCTAGCTTTGCATTTACAAAGGATGGCTAACTTGCCCCTTTAATTCTATATTTTCTCTCTGATTGTGAACAAATAGTATACATCAACCCTACGTTTCCAGTGATAAAAATAATACAAATTCAAAAAGAGTAAAATGGATTAATGCATATGCAAATTTATTTTTGTTTTGGTTTCTTTTTGTAATTTAATTATAAATTTGAACTTGATTAGTAATTTTTTCCTTTTAAAAGCTGAATGATTTGCGATATTAAAATTGGTGACCATATTTATTATTGAAACAATAAAAGAAATATCTAGTAATGATATATATAAGTAGAGCCATGATTTTTGGAAAATATAATCTATGCTTAATATTAATAGTTGGGATTTTTATAATTGTTGGCCTTAAATGACGTGGAATCCACCTAAAAAGTTTCCTTCAATGGAGTCTAGTTTATTAGTATTATAGATTTTATTTGAATCCAAATGAGGGGTACTTCCTTATTTACATTTATATTTTAAAGTTAATAGAGAATAAAATAAATGGATATAAATAAGTGAGCATTGAGACAACCCAAATGCCAGATGACCCAAAGGCATAGTTTTAAAACTTGGCTCGATGATCTATCCTTAAATACTTGGTTATTGGTTCAATTGGTGGGTCATTGTTAAATTTAACCAAATTTATATTAAAAGATAATAAAAATATATAAAAATTGAAAAAATATGAAAAATGGCAACAAATTAGCAATTTCACATTTTTAAGAGGTCCAAAACTCCACATACAAAGCATAAATAAATAACGTAATTAAACAAACAAAGTCACAAAGTCAAGGAGTTAAAACAAAGTTATAAAGTTTCAAAACAAAAGACAGAGAGTTAAGGGGTTAAAACGAAGTTATAAAGTTTCACATCACAAAAAACACAAACTCATAAGCCATAAAAATACAAAATTACAAAGAAAGTTTCAAATTATGCCAAAGGAGTCAAGGGGTCATAATCATTTTGGTCAAGGGGTTTCTTCATCAGTTAAATGTGAAACTTGACCAACAATGCCTTCATTTTGATCCGCATTTTATTGGAATTGTTATGTACATCATCTTCATCATCATTATCTTCTTCCAAATCTAATAAACCTCAATCATATCATTTTTAACAAATCAACATCAAACTATCAAATAATAATCCACAATAATAATGGAATAATGATAACCAAAAACTTTCATGCAATTGAAAAACATACCAATAATATCTAGAGTTGAATGGATGGAAATATTTGCAAGATAACAACATGATTCATTTCTTACTAAAAGGGTCAACAACAAATGGATAATTTAAGGCTACTAATAGTAATAATATGATTTATTTCTTATTCAAAGGGACAACAAATGTTTTACTATTTTTGGTAGAGTAACACATTCATTTGCAATTGTATAAATCTACCATTTATATTCTATATAACCAAAAATTTAAAAAAGGAAATCAGGAACAGTGAAATGAAGATCCATCATCAACTCATCAATTTATCAATCAAACATAAATTATAAAAAAAGGAAATTAGGAACAGGGTACTTACCTTCCACTTTCACTTTTAGCTTCAAGCTTCTAAAACAGGAGTGGAAGTGAGCAGGCGCTGTAGGCTCAGGGCGACAGAGGAGGAGGTCGTGGTGAGTAGCAGGAGAGCGTGTGGTCCTTCCTTCTGCGAGGTCTAGCAGGAGCGACTAGGTCTGTGAATTCACGTAGCGCTGAAGGGAGAAAGGGATTAGGTTTTGTGAGTTGTGAACTTGTGATGTTGTGGTGTAGTGTTTGTCAAGAACCCGAAGTTAACGACTGTGTTTAGTGGAGGAATTTTTTTTGGGTTACAAAACGACGTCGTCGAGTAAAAAAAAATAAATAAGCATACCCGCTTTGGAAAACTTGCTGGGTCATGTTTGATTAAAACCAACCAAGTCAAATCGAGTCTCATCGGTGTTGATGCAAGGTCGGTCCAAACAATGGCTCGAATCGGTTTAGTGATCCGTTCGTTGGTTTTTTATTGAACTTGGTGAGCTTTAGCCGGTTTTAATACACTGGCCAAAGGTGCTTAACCTGATGTTGCTATCATCGCTATAGTGGTCCAAGATTATTACAAAAGGGTGTTTGGCATCCTACAAACCGCTATAGCCCCTTGTTGTGCGGTCACCCCAATTGAAGCTCTTTGACCGCTATAGTGGTGCCTTTGACCCTCAGTGCAAAATGATAAGTTTCGTCATGTGACCCCTCACCCTATATAAACCCCCAAACTCAAGTTTCACTCCCCATTTTCAAAACCCTACCCCAATATATCATCTCCTCTCTTCTTCCTCCCCTCCACTCTTATCCTTCATCAAATCCACTCCCTCCAAGCTTCAAGGTGAGTTTGGTTGTTGGTTTATGCTTTCTTTTTCTCTTCCCTTCCATATTCTAGAATATGAACTTTGTTGTTTCTCTCATTGTTGTCAAGTGGGAGTACTCCCCCAATATTGTTAGAGTTGTTTTAAGGTTATCTAGATATGATTAGAGTTTGATCATGAGTCTATGTTGCTCTATGACAATTGTTAGTATCATTCCAAGCTCTCCAAGCTAAGTTGGTGGTGTCCACATACTTCTTCAAAAATGAGTGGGTTCAAACTCATGACCTTAGTTTCATCATTATAACTATGTTTTAGGCATTATGTTTATTATATATATGAAATTTGAGACAAGATTATGTATGGACTATGATTTTACGAGTTATAGTAAAGCTAGTAAATAATATAAATTTGGTTATAACATGAAAAATGTACTTTAAGAAAACCATGAGACCATAAATTGGACTGAATGCATGTTATAAAAATATTTTATGTGCCCTTGGCATGGTCATTGAAAAAATGTATGATTTAAAGATGTTTATAAAGATGTTAAATATGTATTATAGATTTATGATATTGTCATGCTTTCACATTTGGAATTTCAGAAACCATTTTATTGAAATATTAAATGAGCCATGTTGAATAAAGTATGATTTAGCTTTTATGAAGAAATATGCTGCAATGATTTCAAAGTTTTTAAGATTTTGAAGCATGAAGTTTGAAGTATGATATTAGAGCTACCAAAATTATGATAAGATACTAGTTGAAGAGAAAACTTAGAGTTTCTGTCTCATGATACTTAGAAATATGGAATTTAGTATGATTTATAGCAACTACCAGAGACATATTCTGTGGGCTTTGGAAATCATCTGCTACAAGTGGTGATCCCTTGGGCATGATTTCATAGTAACAGTTATGCTAAAGTCAAATTGTTAGAGTTGTATGAATTAGAGTTTTAGAGTTTTCAAGAGATTTTAAGAGTTTTCAATTATATGAATTAAGAACATACTAGTTTAGATGGTAGCTATAGAAAAACACACAATAAGTTAACAGCCATAAAAATGATCGTTGACCTTGTTACCAAGTTGTCCTTAGATGCAATTTTATAGAGTAGAGAAAAACCTAGTTAGATGTCCAATTTAGATCTTTGAGGGACCATAGAGTAGAAATTTGATATGCCATGATTGACATGACATGCATAACCAGGGAGCTTGAGAAGTGTTATTATTACTATTATATGTATAGCTAGAAATCACGTTTCTCTATGAGTTGTCACATCTCTAGTTAAAATGTTTTCATGATAGATCATGGATGTAGAGATACTTATTACTAGGCTATGGTATGAAAAGTGTTTTTCTAGCTAGCTATGTATTTAAATATCAAATGGTTTATGTTTGCTGCATGTATATTGCCTTATGCATATTCTTGGTTGTCTCATGTGGGTGATGAGTGAAAATCCACTCACTTAGTCCGTTGACTACCCCTCTCCTTTCCTTCTCATAGTTGGTAGTTTCAGGTGGTCAGGTTGTTTTAGATGCAATTGTTTCAGGATCTATCTTACTTTCCAGGAAGGCCTAGAGTAGGATTATGTTAGGTAGAGTGCTCCAATCAATGTGCAGGTAGGATCCTAGTCACGCATGTATTTTGATATATTATAGTATTTTTAAAGATTTTGTATGAAATTGAAATGTAAACTATGGTTAGAGATTTATGTGATAAACTACAGATGTCTTTGTAATTTAGTTTTTAAATGTCGATTTTTAGGTTTAAGATTAATTCTATATGCTGAAACGTTATGATTTCTAAGTAGCGGATTTGGTTAAGATGTTTTTAGAACTTGAATTATTAAATACTTTCAATTTATGAAATTAAATACTATGTTTTAATTAGAGAAAATGCTAAAGATTTTGAAGAGATCCCATTTTTATGTGATAGAAATCAGGCCTACTCCAGGCACTCACTAATACAACTAGAAGGCACTCAGGGAAAAGACGTGCACATTGGGCCGTTCTCGTTTACCGAGTTGTCCCAAAGCATGCTTTCGACGTGCAAGTAGGACCGTCCTTCTGTTACTGAGCAATCTTTGAAGCACTTAAGAAGCACCTCTTCCGATGTGCAAGTAAGACCGTCCTCTGTGACTCGAGTAGTCTTCGAAGCACCTTTTCCAATGTGCAAGTAAGGTCGTTCTGGTTCACAGAGCAATCCTTGAAGCACTTAAGAAGAAGCAATTCTTGGAGTAGAAACTGCAACTTGAAAGCAAGGATTAACAACCGTTCACAAATTCCAATGAAGCATGGCGTTGCAAATAAAGTTGGCATCCAACAAAGTCTACAACGACTAGACGATCACAACTATCATTCGAGCACTTATCCTTTTATGGAAGAAATATAATTTCATCTCAAGATTCGATTCAATTTTGATCCAACTATTTTTCATGTCCTAGACATATCTATATAATTTTTTATGTGCCAAATAACAGGTCTTCCCAAGCATTTGCTATTGTAGCTAAGAGCATGCTCCCAGCGCACCTGGCCTACACATCATTCTCGGAATGTCGTCGACACTTGCTAGCACGTTCCGAGCAATGCAACGACGAGGTGTCCTTATACCCCGAGCACCTTGTGCGATGATGAGATGTCTTCACATCTCAGAGCACACATTCTTAGAACGTCCTCAGACACGCGTTGACCATGTTCTAGAGTAGTGCGACGACAAGATGTCTTTACACCTTAGAGCCCCTCCTGTCAACCACTCCATTGCTTGCTTCACTAAAAGATTGACAAACATGGAAGCAACCTCTCTCCCCATGACATAATCCCATACACCTACATGGAGAAATGATCTAGCAGATCTCTAAGCATGCAAGCTAAAGAAAGCCAACAAATTTAAGCAACAGAAGGCATAGATGTTAAGCTTAGAATATAAATCCTTAGTCGGATCCGACTAGGCACTTTGAGGTCCCTACCGAGTTTTAACAACGCAAAGTTGAATTCAACTAAACCACTCATCATCCTCGATCGAATTCAATGATGATGGCTCAACTTCATATTTAAATGGGTAGATCTCGTCAAGAAGAGAACCTTGACAAAATCTTCAAGCTCACAAATGAAGAGAAAAAGGAACATAAGACTCTGCTTCGACCTACAAAAAGCAATTATTGCGGTGGAATAAGATTGACACATATGCCAGCAACTAGATCTAAAAGAAGGAAGAAAAAGGTAATTCATCAACTCATTGAACAGATGGTCACTAGAGTTATAAATGGGCTGAATTGATAAAATTTCAGCTCATTTAAAGCAGGTCAATTGACCCAGCCCATATAACCCGCAAGTTTAACGGGTTCGAGTTCGGTTGATACCGGGTTAGCTCGTTTCTCAATATTAAAATGAAAAATAATCTCTTTGTACCTCTTCGCGCGCCCATCCCCTTCTTCTTCCATAGTTTCATTTTGAACCATTTCGAACAGAAGGCCCAAACCCACATCACTCTTCTCATAAACCCTAGAGAGAGGCCGCCGCCCGCCGGTCCCATTCTTCCCCATAGCCACCGGTCCGTGCCCGTCTTGCTGTCCATCGCCGCCGGAAGCCCTCTCCCGTCTTGCCGCCTTCCCAGCTCGCGGTTGCGCCAACCACACGCGCGTCTTCACCTCCTCTTACGGTCATCTCTGCAACTCTAGAGGTGAAACATTGAAGCTGCAAGGTGGAACTTTCGAGGTGAAACATCTCTGAACGCGACGACGGATCTGTGTCTCTGGACTGTAGAGGTAAAACATTGAAGCTGCTGTTTTTTCAATTCTCGTTAATTTGTTTTCCAAAAAATGCTGGTTGTTTTTCGATGTTACTTAGATTGTTATTGTTGCTGTTATTTTTGTTCTTAACGTGTTCTTGTTAAGCTGTTGTTGTAGGGTCTCATCTCATCTCATCGGTTCATTCAGTGCACTGCGTGTGTGTTTACTGTTTAGGGGTCACAATGGCCTCTCCGAAGCAGATCCTAAACACTCTCGAGTCTGCGCTTCTGGGACCTTCGCCTCCCACAGCGGCCCAGCAGTCGAACTCTTGCACGCTATTCGCTCTTCTCTCCGTTCATTCCAATCCCTTCTCTCCTATCCTGTATGTATGCCATTCCATTTCATGCCACACTTTTATACCTCGAAGCTTTTCTCACTTTGCTGTTTCTTGTTTGTGGTTGTGTAGCCCCCAAAGCCCTCTGACCGAAGTCAAGTCCAGTCGAAATCAGTCAGGCTTCCAGACTCTCCGCCTATCTCGCTGGATGACCAGGATGTCCAGATTGTGAGTCCTCATTCTCGTTTGTTTTTAAATTTTTTACTCACTTTATATTTAGCATTGTTTGTGTATTGTAGTTCAAGCTAGTTTTACACTTTTTTACGTTCAACATGGTTTATTTATAGTAGTCTAAGTCAGTGTTTGGAATGCAGAATTGATTCTATGTAGAGTTGATTTTGTTAGAATTGATTGTAAAGTGATTTATTTTTTGATGGTTACTCTAAAAGTGATTCTAACAGAAAGTAAGAAATTTTCACTTCTCACAAAATCAATTTTAGAAGCAAGAACTGATTCTAATTTCTCATAACCAAGCATCACTATTTTTGATAGAATCGATTTTAGGCTCTTAGAATTAATTCTCGGGTGGCCAAATGCTCACCCTAACATGCTGTAAGCTAGTTACACTTTCTACACCCCTTTGCTGTGTGAGTGGTATATTAGTTTGACCATAAGATGTGTGAAGTGAAAAAAAAGAACTGTGGCCACATATAACATTATAACAAGAATGAAATGTATTCACTTTACTAATTTTGAATTTTAATTGTAAAAGCTAGGACAAAGATAAGCAAATAGTTGTCTAGCCTTGTAAATTCTATGTATTTGTGTATTTTAAGATGGAACCTGGTGTTTGCCAAAAAAAAAAAGAGAGAAAGAAAAACAGAAGAGAAACCTCTAGAATATTACTGATATGGAGCTGCATTACAATGGGGAATTAGATCAAAAGCATGTAAACAAGTATGAAGTAAGCTAGAAAAGAAAGATAGTAATGGCGTGGACAATTAGAGGAGCCTGTTGGCCTCCCTAGTCCTTTCCAAATTTTCTGCCAACCATCTTCCCTCACTCACTCCCCTGTACATAATATGCCTCATACCAGAATCTGGTAAAATCCTCTTCCCTCTCCAATTCTCTTGCCAACTCAGCAGGTAGCTCATTAGTTAGTTATGACCCAATTCCCTCTTCTGCCTCTCACTAAGAATTTCCTCACTGTGCAGTATATTGGGGTGTCTAACACGCTTTCCCTCTAAAAGAATAACCTTGTCCTCAAGGTGATGTGGAAAGACAAAGCAATATTGTTTTGAGAAAGATTTCTTCTTGGGTCCCAAATCTTGAAAGAGAAGGAGGAACTTATCCTTGGAGCACCTTAATATCCGTCCATGTCCCTGGCCTGTTCCATCTTTCACCACTATATGCATTAAAGAGAACAACCATGGGGACATTATCCCGGAGCAAGTAGAGGAGTAGGCCTTGCAAAATACTTGCCATCTGTGGGAATCTCTTGATCACCATCACGGAACTTAGTGCCTCCCTTTGCAACAACCGCACGCACCATTCCTCTTGCCTCCAACTTAATCATTTCCTAGTTGTATCACAGGAACACTGTAGGTCGGGCATAAAGCCACCTAACTATTTCAGACTTCACTTCCTGAAACCTTTTCATAAATTTTGAAGCAACATCATCATTCAGACTCCTTAGAAATGAGCTGACGCATCCTGCCTTGGACTGCCCCTTGCTTGATTCTTCTCCCATGAAAATGTTTCTTGGTCACCCATTATACAATTGGATCCCACAATTGCAATGATGTTTCCACCCTCATCAAGAGCAAGATCTTAAGTCTTTTGGAGCCCCTAGGATCACTGTCAATAACCACTTGAATTGCTTCGTCGAAAGAACAAGAACTTTCCATGAAATTGTGGACATGATGACCCACATAATTAATAGCACAATCAACCAATATGGGCAACCATACCTTGAAAACTTACCATAAGTAGCTTCATAATAAAATAAGCATTTGGGTTTGTTACCTCAGGAGCTCTACAACATCAACTTCTCTTGGAAAGGTGACTGTGAGAGTTATGCGATGAGACTAAGTTCATTAGTGCTTGAGAAAAGCTTTTTCTCCCTATACAGCTCCCTTGCTCGGGAATTAGCACTAGCAGAGCAATGATTGACAGTTATGCTACCCAAAGGTTGAAAATCTTCTATTTTCCCGTTGCCAAAGAAGGCCTCTAGATTACTACAACTAAATCGTCCTTTGAAATTAGTTAACAATTCTCATTTATAATCACCAATATGACCTTCCCCCATGTCCTTGGAACAACTAGAAGCACCCTTTACCACCACAACACTTTTTAGGGTATGTTTTGGATTGGTGGAGTTGGTGGAGCAGAGTGGGATTTTTATTTGCTCAATTGTTTTTGGATTTGCCAAACTTGGATGGAATGGAGGAGAGATGGATGGACTCCATTTAATTAATTCCACCAGCTATTCTCTTGGGAGGAATGAGATGGAACAAAAGATACCCAAACAATGGAGCGGAGTAATTATTTCACTCCGCTCCGCTCCACCATGCTCCGCCAATCCAAACATATCCTTAGAAACTTCCAATGAGCTCCCAAAATACGTGCATATTGTCCCACGTTATCCATGATATTACTTGCATTAAAAGATAAATCACAAATGTCCCCATGCCCATCCCAAAATATGTTTCCCCGTTCTTCCATTACGGAACTTGTTATAGATCCTATATTGCCCAGCATGTTGAGTTTGTGCCAGGTGGAAGGCTGGAAGCATCCATTTTAAGTTGCTATGTTCGGCTGCATGCATGACTGCTTCATATTTGCAACCTTGCTTTACTGTTTCCTGTGTCTCTAAGGGATTAGATGAACACCAGCAAGATTAAACAAATTCTCCAAACACTAGTCAATGACTTCTACTGTTGCTAGTGAGGTGCCCATGGTATTTTCCATAAGCAGTTTGCAGCAAATTAGATTCCCTGTCAATTTTTGTCAACCCCATTTCTATTTCAAAACCCTGGTTTTCCTCTTTACCTAAATGGGCCCAGTCCATTAAGCCTAAACAAATTTTCAGCTTGATTTCTTCTGCTTCCCCAATTAAGATCTTCATGCAATCATCCTTTTTGGCTTGGTCCATTAGGTCAAAATCTTGACCCAAATTCTTGGGTGTTCTCCTTACCCATCCTTCCATCTCATTCCTAATTTTGAATTTCAATTCTAAAAGCTAGGACCAAGAGAAGCAGATAGCGGCATCTAGGCTTATAAATATTATGTATTTGTGTATTTTATGTCCAAGATATGCTTTTCCGGAGAAAATAAAACCCCCTAGACAATATTGCATCATGACTATTATCGCAGTCTATGCCTTTTCTTTACTGAGTGAATCAGTAAGTGCATATAACTAAAGTGTTATCCTGCAGATGAGTTTATTATGTTGATCTTTTGCTTGCATAGGCACATATGCACATCTCATAAAATAATCTGGCTCTTAGTGGCATTAGTTCTTTGTCTTTAAATGAAATGGAATGGAAAGGAGCGGTTGATAATGAAATGGAATGGAAAAGTGGGGAATGTGGTGGGAAGTTGTATGCCACTCTATTGCTTGGGAGTTTAATGGAGGGAAAGAGGAGAGTCCTCCTTGTCTTGTTTGGCTGTTAATTTTTATAATATAAGGGAAAGAAAAGGAAAGAGATATAAAATTTGTTTCCCAATTTGTCATAATATCAGATATAAGCAATGGTGGGTCTGGTTATTTTTAAGGGCAATATGGTAGTTCAACCCGATTTAGAGAGAAATATTTCCGCTGTCCCTCCTACACCCCTAAATTAGGGAGAAGAAATCTCACAAATTCAATGGCAAGGAGGGACCACTACTCCTTCCACGGCCATTCCATTCCCCCTTAAATAATAACTGCCAAACACACTCCTCATTGAATTTGCCTCATTCTTCCATATCACTCCCTTCCCTTGATTGCCATCCATCCAAACACAAAACGTCTTGGTGTTTGATTTACTTTAGTACTAAAAAGATAGAATGATAATATGAATGAAATCTTAGTGGACAAGAGTAGGCTAGAAACCGTTAGAGCTTTTTGAGTTTGTAGGGTTCATGTATTTGAGTTTCTCACTGTTGTTAGCACTTTCTTTATTTCTTTGTCTAATCAATTTTGGTTTTACGTGCATACATCGATGAGGTTTTTTAATAAGGTAAGTCAGCTCATTACGTTTGTTTTCCCTTGCTTTGAGGATCTCTTGTCCTCTTTACCTTATGTATTATTCTTCTCTTCTTGTTAATGAAATTCTTCTTTTGTCCCCAAAAAAAAAAAGGATAAGTCAGCTCATTATAGTTTAATATTTTCTACTTGCAAAAATGTAGCATTTTTTACTACCTTTCTAGAGTTCAGAGGCCATAATTCATTTCAAGCTTTAAGTCAAATGGCATTTTGATACTTGCGGAACTGATGGGTCATAGTTATTTATAACATTTTTGTCTTTCCTCATGTGGTTTTCTGCAAATATTTTCTTTTTTGATTGGAAAAAAAAAATCTTAACAGAATAGAAGAAAAAGGGGGCTGTTTGCTTTGCAGTTTTCAGTTTCCAGTTTTCAGTTTTCAGATTTGTGAAAAAGGAAAAACTGAAAAAACTGAAAACTGAAATTTTGAGTTTTCAGTTTTTTCAGTTTTTCCTTCACAAATCTGGAAAACTGAAAATTAAAAACTGAAAACTGGAAATTGCAAAGCAAACAGCCCCTAGGAAAGAGGATAAGACTTCCTCACATAGATACAAAAGTAACAATTTGTGTTCTGCAATTTTTCTAGTGTGAGGGCCTTCTTTTTTCCTTTTCCTTTCTTAGTTTCGTAGGAATCTTCTGTCTTTAGGTTTACATTGATAATTGATAATGACGAACAATTTAATGAATATTATTATTGCTGCTAGTACTAACTACATTGTTTATATTGGAAATAAGAGTGTTCTTTGTGGAGTGGAGTTTTGGTGCTGTTTCATTAAGCTATTACATAGTTGTATATTTTCCTCCTTTTTCTAATTTCTGCTTTTATGAAGCACAGGCACTCAAATTGAGTGATGATCTCCATCTAAATGAAGTAGATTGTGTTCGCTTGCTTGTATCGGCTAATCAAGAGGTATATTTTAGCTGTTACTACGAATGTATACATACCAGCAATTCAGCTAGTGATGCAGTTTTCATCATAAACTATAAATTTTAATTTAATACTTGATTTTTTTATGCTTGAATTTAATACTTGATTGGATGATAGTTTTTACTACTTTAATCTTCAATTTTGAATGGCAATTAAACCTGAGTTTGAAAGTTTAGTCTACAAAGTAAATAACTTTAGTGATTTGGTAATATAGAAGGTGGTATAGGGTATATATTTCTTTAGGTACACTGCTAAAATTGGTATCAAACATACAGAAAGAGAAAAACAATATGCTGAATAATATGGAGCTGGAACTCAATGGAATCCACAACACAAACTGGTATTAATACTCGTTATAATGGCATGGTCATACTTCCTCTCAGATGGCAGTCCCATAGGGCTTTGGAAAATATCCTGAAACTCCCACAACATCTTCTGAACCAGTGCTGCAGGCATCTCGGATTTGCTGTCTTCTACTTGCACATTCAGCTGGGCAAAGTAGAACCTTCTTGTTTGCAGAGCCTCCAGGGTGGCCTTCCATATAGCCTGTGCATGACACAAAGTAAGGGTTGCCGCAATTCTCGGAATCTGACGCTCAGTTCTTCACATCAAGAACATTTCTTGAAAATCAACAACCATCCTCCACAAGCTGGTGAACCAATGCATGCCAAAAATCTTCTCAGACCCTCCTAGCTTCGTGAGAATTTTGAATAATGAAAACCTCCTGCACCATAATGTTAACCCCATAGCATAGCCTTGCCCCCTTCTCCTTTTGCCCATTCCCCACTTCCACGGTGAAGGTTGGTAATTGTTGCACCTCAACCCCAAATCTTTGGCTAGCTTTGTTTTGAGGAAATTCCTCGAAGCTCCACTATTAGTCAAGATTATCACTCTCCTCCACAATCTTTCCTTCCACCTTGAAGGACTTGTTGGATGTAAGCTGGGAGCCCTATAGAGCTTCAAAGTGAAATCTTCATGTTTTGCAAACGTGGGGTCCCTTTAGCTCCTCTTGTTCCTCCCATTCATCTTCTCTCTGCTATCCTTATCCTCCTCTATTAGCCCCAGTTGCATTCTCCTCATGGGGCAGATATGTTCCCCACCCCAATGTTACCCACATTTAAAATATACATCATGACGTTTTCTTTCTTGCCACTCTTCATGAGACAATATTTGGGGTGCCACCTTCCTCCTCTCACTTCCTTCGTTCCTAACTTGAACCTCTCCAACATCCTTGTCGTTCCCACAGGTGGATAATTTGGTGGCCCTTTGGGCACGTTGGGCTCTGCTGAACCTCCTACTCCCCATCTCTCCATGCCTGATTGTGCTCGTCCAGCTAGTGCCTTGTCTATTAAGGCTGACGAGGAATAAAACTAAGTAATCCGTAGCTTCGCCTGATGTCCTCTTTGAGACCATTGAGGAATATCACCATCTTCACATCAAGGTCTTGGAGACCTGGCTACCAACTTGAACTCCTCCTAGTACTATGTCTCTATTCTGGATTGTCGCATGGATTCGTGCCACCTTGACTAGAATTTCCTGAATAGGTCTTCCTTGAACTTGTGCCATTGTGGGTAAGGCACCTGCTTTTTCCTCCATTGATACCATATCCATTCCTCTCTTTGTTGTGGCACCAGGACAAGATCCATCTTCTTGTAGTCCTCCCCCATTCACCTGAAAGAACCACTCAACTCTAGCAAACCAACCTGTAAGCATCCTCACCATTGAACACCAGTAGCTTAATCTTCTGGCCCACCTCCAATTCTTGCAGGTCGCTTTCCCCAATCCTTATTAGCAGGTTGTTGCTTCACCATCATGGCATCAACATTATTTGCGGAGAAAGGTTCTCCAACATCGCTCCTTATTTTCAAACCTCTGATCTAATATCTTCCACCCTTGCTTCCATGGTAGCTGGCGCACCAATAGACACCATCCATAGGCTGCCCTTGATTGAGGAGCTCTAATACCAGTTGTGAAAATTGGTATCAAATACACAGAAATAGAAGAACAATATATTGAATAATATGGAGCTGGAACTCAATGTGAATCGGTAGCTCAAATTGGTATTAATTTCAGTAATATCAAGAAATATGAAGTATAAGGAATGTATGGGTGTTTACAAAGAAAAGAGAAAGAAAATTGCCTGGAATAAGGAGCCCTTCACCCTCTAACCAATTCCCAAGATGTACCCCCTTGCTTCCCCTTCACTCACTATAAGCAACTCTCCACTAGTTGTCACGTGTAACCCTCTCCTTCTCACTCCTGGTCATCCCAACTTCTTGATGCACTCTCCGCTTGCACATGGGTTTGCTCTCGCACTTTAGTCCCATATGCATTATCAAATGACCTGATGTGAGGCCCATTTATCCTAAACCTTTTACGGTTATAGTGCTTGCCAAACTTGGGGTCCTTAACATATGTTATTTCTCCCTAGGGTACCGTTGCACTTTAATGATTAGTGACTAATATTGAGCCACATTCTATTTCTTTTAAAATATAAAAAATATATTCATAAAACAACAACAACAACATCATCAAGGCCTTTTTGCACTAGGGTGGGTTGGCTACATTATACACGCGCATAAATATTATTATTTTATTAGAGTGAGGGACCCTGAATGGTTTTGTTAATATGCACATATATTTATTTGTATTCATTGAATTATTAATTTGCTTTATCTGTAGTGGGGCTTAATGGGAAGGGAACCACTGGAAATTCTTCGACTTTCAGCAGGACTCTGGTATACGGAGAGGAGAGATATGATAACATCCCTTCATTTGCTGTTAAGGGTATTTTCTTGCTATCCACCATTGTTGAGGTCCATTTAGGCTTTAATTTGGATTTTTTTTTATTGGTTTGCTTATATTAGGTTTCTGTTGTTTCCTTTATAGGCTGTGGTGCTTGATCAGGGACTTGACGATGATATATTGATTGATGTTCAGAAATATCTGGAAGATCTTATAAATTCTGGACTTAGACAGCAGTTGATTTCTCTTATCAAGGTTTGCACTGTGAAAATTTATTATATTGGCTTGGACATTCCAGATTAGATTATACTGTCCTAATTGTTATATTGTTTTATAATTGCCATTCATAGGAGAGGCAAGCAAATGTAGGAGAACTTACAGCTGCACTGTCAGTTCGTAGAATGTTTGTTTGTCTCTAGTTCACTATATCTCAGTTGTTTGGTTCACATAAGTTAAGCTGTTTAATCTGAAATGGTTGGACTGGATAATTAATAACTAATATTTGACATATTTTTATAGAAAAAGTATTTGTGCATATTTGGTTGTGATCTGATTAACTTTTTTGGGGAAAATTTAATCTTTTTATATGCTCCCTGTAAGTCTTTGAATTTGATCGTTAGCTTTTTTTATCACTAAATTGTCTTATTTGATGACCAAAAGATGTCTTTTGTAATTTATAATGAATGGATTCGTGCTCAATGTCCTGCTTGTACTGTCAATGTACATTAATAATTCTTGACATTGTCTTTTTGTTAATAATTAATGAATGATATCACTGCTTAATTTATTTTGTTTCTCTGTGTTGTGATCTTGGTTGCTTATACACAATTAGGCAATGAGCACACATTCATTGCATGCTTTGCTGTGATGCAGTTTGTGCAAACTGCATAACTTATATATCTTGAGTATTTTGATTAACACACTATATGTTCTTCTAGCACATTATTGCCAAATGTTCTTCAATTTTTTACCTTTGCTAGAATATCCAATTTACATTGTTAAACTATAAATGCAGTGCTTGGATAGAATTTCTCCCTTTTGTTGGATGATGTAATATATAGTGTAGCTGTGTAAGGGCTATTGTATATTGAACCTTGATTCTAAATTTATATTTTCTGAAGAATTTGCTGTGAATATAGGAACTCAATAGAGAAGAACCTTCTGGGTTGGGTGGTCCTCAGTGTGATCGCTATATTCTTGATTCAAGAGGTTCTCTTGTGGAGAGGTGGGCAGTGGTCTCTAGAGAAAGACTTACTCTAGGACATTGCCTTGTCCTTTCTATTCTGATCGTAAGAACAAGTATGCATAGCATCTTTTCATGTTGACTTTTTTCCCTGATATCTAATGTCACTGGTGAACTCCTATATGGTCTACTGCTTTATTCTGTGGCATATTATGTTTTCTGAATAATTTATTGATTAGTATAAGGCATGAAAGGGCTCTCACTATCTTCTTTTTCAGGTCCAAAGGATGTAAAAGATATTTTTTCTGTTTTAAAAGATAGTGCTTCTGAAGTTAGTGAGAGTAATTCCACGGTAAAACTTCAGGTACATTTTTATACCATTTGCTGTGCTAAATTTGTATTTTTTTTTTTTTGGTTTTGTTTTATGGTGTAGTGGAGCACTAGAGTTATGTTTTTTTCAATTGTAATTTCATACACATTTTTATGTGAGTACAAAGTTATGCAAGTGATGGATTTCGATTTTTTTCCTTTCTTTGTGTGTGATCTATGTTGAGGTGCATTGTGGCAAAGTGGACTGCTGGACTCCGTATTGTTCTATTTGTTAACTTTATTTGTCATGTCAAAAAGCATTTTCTGTAGAACACTCCGAGCTCACCTGTCTTTTATGCTTTTACTAAGTGATGGTAAACCCATTCTTTGACTTTCATTTTCATTTACTGAATCTATCCAATGAATATGCCAATGGGGTCAAAGAGAAGAAGTATGTCCTGATCCACATCTCCTCCTGAAAGCTTAGTCTTTTAGGTGGAGGGACATAGATGGTTTTAAATCTAACAGCTCCTAAATATTCATTGTTATAATATTTTATATTTCCTTCCTTGGTCAACATTACACTAATTGATGAATAACTGCTTGGTTATATGGTTTTTTTTTCCTTTTTTTCTTTGTGTTCATTGTTTTTTAGTATCAAATTGATTTGCATTTGCTACCACCTGAAAATCAACCTTTGTTTGCCTTTTTGGTTTGCAGGGGTCCACTCTTGAAATTCATGTTACTTTCTCACAGTTTTCACACTTTGTTGTTGCAGATTACCTTTAGTCTTCTTTTTGCTCTTGTGATTGCGCTCATATCAGATAGTTTGAGTGCGGTGCATGATAAAGCATCTGTTCTTTCTTTTAATGCTTCCTTCAGATGTGAATTTCATGAACTGGTAAGCTGAAAGATAATTACTGTTTTGATCTTGGAAAACTATTTGTTTATTAGCTATTTGGTGCTGATTTGTTATATTGTTGACATTGCCTCATGCTAAAGGTATTAGCTTCTGGAAATGATCCAATTGTTGAGGGCTTTGTTGGTGGAGTAAGGCTTGCTTGGCTGGTACATTTGATGTTCATACAAGATATTGTTGCAGCAAAGGAGACTGTTTCAAGTGGCTCCTCAAATGAAATGGGTTACCTTAGTCAATGCTTGGAAGTCATTTTCTCAAATAATGTTTTCCAATTTTTACTGGATAAAGTTCTTCGTACTGCTGCCTACCAGGTTCGTTGGTGATGACACATTTTTGTTTTGTTATTTTTCATTTTCTTATATGAGAATAAATTCATTGAGATGAAGAGACAAAAACTATAATGACTTGGATAAGGGATCTGCCATGAGGAAAAAGGGGAAGTAAGATGACAAAGAAAAAGTGAAAAATGGAGTAAAGCTGTCCAAGTCGATTGCATATTTCTTAAAGCAAAAAGTCAGTTTGCTTTAACTTCCGAGGAAGTTGCATTTTAATTAGGTAAATAGAACATAAAAGGCATTTCTTTGGGTTAGGGTATGCATATATGATAGAACATGGGTCTTTGAGCTAGACATTTGATTAGTTGGGGGTTGTTAGTCTATGAATGGGGAGGAAAAGCGGGTAGGAAGATAGACACACAGTAGCAAAGGAAAGGAATACAAGAGTTGAGGGATATCTTGAATTTCCCTCTGCCCTCTCATATTATATTATAGATGCTAACTCAAGGTTCTATGGTCACCTTGATCCAAGAACTCTGTTGAATAAACACATTTCTTTGTTCTTTTCTTTTTTTTATAAATTTTTTTTTCTGCTATTTATGAACCAGTTTTTCAACTAGGGTCAAATCTCAATCTATGGAGCCTGAACAGAATATGGCCAAGACGTAAGAGGACGGGGTATCATGTGAATCTTGGGGCGCAAGTCTCACAAGACTAGGGAGCATGTTTCAGGAGGTGTTGTGAAGGTTGGGAAAACCACAAAACTACAAAAGAACATGGATGGGAGCTGTCACTGGACTAGAATCTGGCTTGAGGGTGAGGACAAGGTTGAGAAAGAAGACATGCAAAGAAGCTAGATGAGAATGAAGAGGTGATGCCTGTTCAAAATTAAGAAACAGGTCTGAAGGGGATGGAAGGGAATAAAATGATGAATGAGAGAAACCACTTACAAAAATGAGTAGGAGGTGGATTCTAAAGTGATACCCATTGGGAAGGACCTATCAAACTGAATTTTTGGGGGAAGTGAAAGTGGTGGTGTTGGTTATATTGGTGGAGACAAAGAGGGAAGAGGGGAGCAATTGCTATGACGGTGGCTTTGAAAGGAAGAAGGAATGGTGACTAGTGGGTGTGCATCCATTGTTGTTTGTTGAAGGTGCACAAGGGAAACTAGAGGAGGATGAATTCCAGATAGAGCTGGAGGAATAATGACAACCACCATTGGGATGAGTAATGGTAGATCATATAGAAGCAGTGTGCCATTAAGCCACCATCACTGCCAAGTGAGCACAGTAGGAAGAAGAGTGGCCGGAATAGATCATACAGAGGATGGCGGAGGACATGCAGGGAAGACGATAATGGAAGCTGGTGCTCAACCTTGTGTTTGAAGAACAATGATGAAATCCTAGTTTCTAGATCTAGGCTGTTGTAGGATGGCCAGTGAGAGATAGGAATGAGCACAGGTTGTGAAGAGATACAGATCTAATCTAACAGCCTTGTTGCAAGTTTATATAAAATTATCACAAGGGTTCTCTCTTTCCAATTTGGTGAGGTTCTAGCCTTCTAGGAGATACTATTCTGGAGGATCAGAGTGCTTTTGTTGCAGGAAGGTAAATCTTGGAAGCTGCTTTGGTAGCCAATAAAGTAGTTGATGGTTTGAGGAAAAGGTTGAAACAATATCTAGTGTTCACGTTATACTTTGAGAAAGCCTATGATAGGGTTAGTTGGAGCTTTGTGCTATAATGTAAAGGATTTGGTCCTAGGTGGAGAATATGGATTTTAGGTTTTCAAGCTATGAGTACTTTTCTAGTGATTGGTAATGGGGTGCCAAAATCTTGGTTTCATTGTTAGAAGGCTGTGAGGAAAGGAGATCCTTTGTCCCATTTCTTGTTCACTTTAGTGGTGGATGTTCTTAGTTGCTTGATCTCTAAGGGAGTGATGAGTGGGTTAATTGAAGACGCCAAAGTGGGATCCGAAGGAATTGTAGTTTCGCATTTGTAGTTTGCTAGCAACACCATTCTGTTTCTAGAAAATGACACAGATTCTTTTCAATGCTGTATCTCTCTAAAAAGATTTTTGATTTATCATTAGGATTGAAGATTAAATTGTCTAGAAGTGGTATAGCTAGTATTAATGTAGATTCCCAACACCTTTCTAATGTAGCTTCTTTAACGGGCTGTTAGATTTTGGAGTGGCCTATTGTATACTTGGGTGTTTCTCTTTGTGGGAATTCTAGATCTGTGATTTTTGGGATCATGTTGTTGAAATGATTTCTAAGCTTCTTGGAAACTGGAAGGGGCCTATTTCTAAACCAATTTTGATTTTGATCCTTGAATTTTATTTTTCTGTCCAAACATTTCTAAAACAGCTTGGTTTTGGTCCTTTTCACGAATGATTGCTGGCTGTCACGTAGACGTTTGAATTACTTGACCCTTTGTTAACTAGTTTAACATTTAACATAGACAATCTAATGATAGGGACTAAAATCAAGCAGTTTAACAAATTTTGGACTGAAACCAAACAAATTTTTCATAGATTCAAACCAAAATTCCCTTTTTTTTCCATGAATTTAGAACAAATTTCAGTTTGTTAACCAAAATTCCCTTGTGGAGTATGTCACTTGTTAATCTTGTTCATGATAGCATCCCAAACAAAAGTTTCGTTCTTTCAGGGAGCTTTGGATTTTCAAATGGATTTATCCAAGATAAATCTTTTAATATTAGAAGTCCAGACTTGAAAATTAGTTTTACAAGAGAAAACTCTTGACGAGTCAAGAGTCCATATTCTTGAGTTAATGATATTGGAAGGATGAATAGAATCAAGTGAAGGAAAGAATGGCTGACCAGCCTTGTATGTGCCCTCATTTGCAGCATGTTGACAGAGAACTAGGAGAAAGACGCAGGGTGTGTGAGGGGAGAGAGGGAGAGGGAGGGGAGAGGGAAAGTGCACTATTTGAATTTCAAAAAGGAAGAGAGAAAATCGTTATTACAGTATTATTTGCTTAGTAGAATTGTTTTAATTATTTAATGAATGTAGCTTTTCATGACTATGCTTCATTGACATGCTTTTGAGATAGTAGCCTTTGTCTTGCAGAATGAAGATGAAGATATGATCTATATGTACAATGCTTATTTGCATAAGCTGATTACCTGCTTCTTGTCGAACCCACTTGCGAGAGAGAAGGTCAGTAAACTTTTGCTTACCTTATGTATAGAACAAGCTGATTTGGGGGATGAAATGCAGAACACTTGCTAAGGTTTGAAATGAATGATCATTGTTGGTTACTGTATTTAGCCTCTTGTATCTTATATAGCTCTACTAGTATCTGCAAATTGTAGTTACAGACATCACAATGGTTGTTTTTACACTATTTTTAACTTTAATATTTCTGCTCCCCCGTTCTCTCTTTGTTGTCCATGCTTGCCGCAATTCAGTTGCTTTTACATTGTCATTCAAAAGATATGGACATTAAAATTTGAGGTTTGGTTCTTTAGGTTATTCCCAATGTTTTGAAAATCAGACTTGATTGGTTGGTCCAAGCGGTTAAACCGGGAACGGACCACCCAGTCCGGTCAAGCACGGAAACTCATTGGCTCAAAAAGTGGTCAATAATTAGGGGAGCCAGTAAAAAATCGAATCGCCCAAACTGGAGGCGGTTCAAGGATCCACTGGTTCAATAAATATTTAAAAAACTGTGAAAGGAGATGAGATTTTTGAATATCATTGAAGCCATAGCCACCACAAGATAGTTGAACACCACTCAAACCACTATGGCGAAGATAGCTGGGAGTTTCTTTTGGCAGTGTGGAAGAGTGGCCATGGCAGTCTCAGCTGGTGTTGGTCTGTGTTGTGTCTGTCGTCCTTAGCCTAGTTACAACTCCTCCATGAGGTGTTGGGTAGAATGCCCGTTAAACTTAAAAGAGGGGCTGGTTGCTGTTGGCAACTTGTAGTGGAGAGCATGAGCCGAAAAAAAAAAGACAAAAGACAATGGAGAGGGGTTGTGTTTACAGAGGAAGGAAGGAAGGTTAGGTTAGGGTTTTTTCATTGAAAGAGTATTGGGTTGTTTAACTTTTTGGCCGGATTGTATTGATAACTTCATTTCTTTTGTACATATGCTTCTAATAAGATGCATTCCCAAATAAAATATTTATAGGTTTTAAAATAATTTTGTTATGGTATCATCCATAAAAATTTTCCATTTTTTTATAAAAACATTAGACATTTATGAATAATTATATATATATATACATATATACATGTGCGTATATATATATATATATATTTATAGATATGTGTATATAAATAAAATTATTCACACACACACACATATGGATTTGGAGTATGTATATATGTATATATATTTGATTAGAATCCAGTTGAACGGTTAAATCCGATTAAACTAGTGAACCTTTGAACTAGTATTTAGTCCGGTTCAATGTCCAGTTCGGTTTTTAGTACCATGGTTATTCCTGGTTTCCCTGCATTTCTACATGTATGGACAATGAAATGGCCAATTTTCACATTTGGCCGATAACAAATTGAGTGAGAGTTTTGATGTACAAATACTTTAAATAGTCGACGTATCCGTATCGGATACTTATCGTATTAGATACCGATGCGATACTCTTGGATGCTTTTAATTATATTTTACAATTTTTTTAGTTTACTTTATAATGTATCTTTGTATCATACACTGTATCGTATTGGATACTTGTACCAGTATCTGCAACATATAGTGTGAAGTATGGATATGGAATGCAATTGCAATGACGTTCTGCTTTTATATTGTTTTAATTATGGTTGGGATTTCAGTCTGGGGACTATCTTTTTAACTGCTGGCCTGTAAGTAAAATAATTGCTGGACACTAAAAGAAACTTTTGGCTCCCTCCTATTGTCTCTTTTCAATGCCTTAGATGTTCAACTGTGATTGTGATATAAACTGGTAAAATAAAGTTGAAGAAAATCAATACTGTATTTTATTTATATAGCAACACTAATATCATAGATGATTGGAGGGAAAAATTATGGAAGAAGAAAAGAAAATGGACTATGCTTGTGCTTTCTAGAGGCTCAAGTCTCTCCCAAAGTTTTCTTTTCTTCTTTTTTTATTTTGGTGGGTAAAAGAAGAAATTTCAGTGGTAAGGAGTGAAGAATAATACAGAAGGCATAGAGGAGAATAGATCCTCAATATGAAAAGATTAAACATAAGAATAAATCAAAAAATCAAAGTTTTCCAATCTCTTGGCATATCAGAGATCCCTTAGAAAGGCAATGTGCTAGACGTCTAGTCCTATCCATACAAATATGGTTCACTCTGAGATCTCATAAAATTTGTTTCTCTCTCGTTTCCTTTACCAATTTAACAATAGTTAGTTATGCTCCTTCCATTTCTTCTATTGGCCTTGCCCTTTAGGTTTCCTCTTCATAACATATGCTTTAGTGACTTTGTGGTCCCTGTAAGATTTTAATTTTTGAAATGACTAAGGCGTTTTATTTCTTAGGGTTGGTTTCATTTTAGCTAATCTATATATTATAATTACGTCAATTTTTTAATTGGTTAACTTAAAATTCATATTCCAAAACCTATTCTGTTTGGATAATTATTGAAATATATCAAAGTTTCTATTCTGCTTTATCCTCTATCTTTTTAAGAGATGTCATGTTGGACTCACGCATAAACTTTTTACAGATAAAAGAATCCAAGGAGTGGACTATGAATATGCTTAGTTCATACCGTGTTGTTGGATCACATGATTTTGCACAGGACAGTAGCTCAAGTTCTTCTCATGGATCTGAAATGGGCCCTTTACCATTCAATTCAATCTTAGACTTTGTGAGCGAAATTTATCAGGTCAGTTTGACTGATTGGCTTTGAAATATATGAAATATTGGTATTCGTTTATGGGACAGGCAATGTATATTCTGGGTACATCTTAAGATCCAAAAGGTTGATGTTTAGTTGCTTCTGGTAGGTGATTCTTTTACCAAATAAAGGCGTGTTTAATAGATATAATTATGGTTCTTTTTTTTTGTACCAAATTACTGTACAGATTATTACTTCCTGAAATCTCATTTTTAGTGCTTTTTGGGGAAATTGAAATATTTAGGTTGTTAGAAAAGTCTTTGCCATAATTTAGGAATTAGTATCGGCCATAATTTAGGAAATTAGTATCAAGAAATTAGTACATTTTATTAGAAGATGTATATATATTGTAAGCCTTTTTTGTATAATGAAAATGATCAGAAAATCATATTTATTTTACCCATTTTTCCCATATTTCCTTTCAAGTTGGTATCATAGCCCTTGATCTAGGAGCTTGACCACATTCCATTGCCTCCGGCCTTCATTGCTGGACATTTACAGCCTTCATTGCTGTTTTAGACCAGCCTTTATTGCTGTGTTTGGACATCCCCAACTCTCTCTTCATTTTATGCCAGCTTACCTTATTTTCTCAGTCAGAAACCCTTGTTCCGCCTCTCCACCACCATTGGTAGCCTTTCTGGCGACTTTCTGACCACCCACCACCACCACCACCACCACCACCAGCTTTGCCACCCCAAGACTGACCAGACCCCAAAGTCCTAGCCCCTACCTCCACTAGACGTGCCGCCACGTACCTCCACCACCTCCTGCGTGTAGACCCATCGCCCGCACACTTCCAGCGCATGAAGACTCCTCTCAGGTTGCCCTTTCACCACCGACCAACCTCGACCACCATTCCACCAAAATAGAACTTGAAAAGATGACTTGTGAATCGACACCTAGTTGGGTGATGTCAGTTAGCACCCGAAAGATGATGCAACAACAGTAAGCCATCTTTTAGGTTAGACAACTCATTAAATCTCTTGGTAACTCTTTTGATTTTTGCTCTCTGCCCTTGTTTGGTAAGGGTTTATTTTCTCACTCCTTTAATGCATTTGGTATTGCTTTTGAGGATTTATGGATAATGGACTCTGGTGCAACTCCCACATGACCTCTTGTTCCACCATTTTTTTTTGTCTTACCTACCCTTATCGGTAACCACCATATCACTATAGCTGATGGATCTAGTGCCACAATTGGAATTGGTAGTATTGCTTTTAATCCTTCCTTGCAGCTAAAAAATATTCTTCATGTTCCCCAACTCACCCATAACCTTATTTTCGTTCATGAACTTATCAAAGACTCAAAATGTGCTGGAACTTTTAAACTCATTGTGTCATTTAGGACCTTGCCAGGGAAGACGTTGGAGTTGCTAAGGAACATGGAGGGTTGTACTTTCTTTAATGTGCAGGCTTAGGTGGTATTGGTAAAAAGTTGCTTACTTCTTGTTTCCAATCAAGCTCCAGTTCTCTTCTTCCAAATCTAGTTATGTCACAAACGTCTTGCCGCCCTCGCTCTTAAATCTATGTTTCCATCCCTATTTTCAAAGAGTCAGTTGAGTCATTTCATTGTGATGTTTGTCAATTTGCAAAACATCATTGTGTTATATTTCCATCTCACTCTAATAGGAGTCATGAACCTTTTGTGTTAATTCATTTAGATGTTTGGGATCCTGGATCTATTTCTAACATCACTAGCAAAAAATGGTGTGTTTCATTCATTGATGATTGCACTAGAGTTACTTGGATTTCTTGATGGAAGATAAATTAGAGGTTTTTCATTTGTTTGGTCAATTTTATCGATTGATTCAAGCACAATTTGGAAAATCTATCAAGTGTTTACATCCTGATAATGGTAAGGAATATGCGAATTATTCATGAACTTACATGTGTTGGTACTCCATAGCAAAATGGTGTTGTAGAAAGGAAAAATCGTCATTTGCTTGAAGTAACTAGGTCATTACTTTTTCAAATTTTTGTCCCTAAGTCTTACTGGTGAAGCTATTTTAACTTGCTATTTGATTAATAGAGTACCCTCATGACTTCTTGGTAATGTAAGCTGTGACTCGTGTTGTCTCACTTTCCTACTGCCCCTTTATGCAAAGTTTAGAGCCTCAATTCTTTGGTTGTGTGGCTTTTGTTCATGTGGATTGTTAACATCATTCCAAACTTGATCGTAGAGCTATCAAATGTGTTTTCTTAGGCTATGCTTTGGACAAAAATGGATACAAGTGTTTGTACCCATCTAGTCACCGTCTTTTGGTCTCTGGATGTCATTTTTAATGAAACAAGTCATTCTTTAGTTGTCCTCAGCTTCAGGGGAAGTCTTATGGAAGCTAGTTTGTTATCCCAGTTTATCCCATAGTCCTTTCCTCTTTCATCCACATAGGCACTGCCACCTCAAGAATTTATGCCTTCCGACTCTTCCCAAATGTTAGCAACTTTTCCAGCACCACCTCAACCAGCTACAAACAATTGGAAATCACCAATACAAGTGTACCAAAAGAAAAGGTAGCCTAAAGTGGTCCAACATCAACTCCAAGAGTTTGAACCTATGGTAAGTATTGAAGGTACAAGTTCTCCTATTCTTGATAACAAGTCTTTGAATGAGTTTGAACCTAACCCAGATGATTTACCTATTGCATTGAGAAAGGAAAAAAGACTAGTGCCAAGTATCGTATTTCCCAATTTGTCTCCATTAAACACCTTTCCCTGCACACAGAGTTTCATTGCAGCTATTGATTCCATACAAATCCCAAACTAGTCCAAGAAGCATTAAAAGATGAGAATTTGATTCAAGCCGTGAATGAGGAAATGAGTGCATTAGAAAAGAATGGAACTTGGAGATCGTTGAGAGGGGAGATAAAAGACCGTGGATGTAGGTGGATATACACTTTGAAAAATTGGTCTAACGGCACATTAGACCGATATAAAGCAAGATTGGTTGCAAAGGGTTATATACAGACCTATGGAATTGATTATGAGGAGACGTTTGTCCTGGTAGCAAAGATAAACATTGTGAAAATCTTGCTCTCTCTTGCTGCTCATTTTGGATGGGAGTTACATCAATTTGATGTGAAGAATGCTTTCCTACATAGAGACCTAGAAGAAGAGGTTTACATGGAAATTCCACCTGGCTATGGTGTCATTGATGAAAAGAACAAAGTATGCAAGCCGAAGAAGGCATTATATGGATTGAAACATCCCTCGTGCTTGGTTTGGAAGTTTCACAAGGACAATTGTATCATTGGGATACAAATAGAGTCAAGGAGACCACACTCTCTTCTTTAAACATACATCAGGTGAAAAACTTACAATTTTACTTGTGTATGTTGATGACATTATTATATCATGGAATGATGCGGTTGAAAAGCTAGAGAAATCTAGCAGCTGAGTTTGAGATGAAAGATCTTGGGAAACTAAAGTACTTACTTGGAATTGAAATTGCCTACTCCAAACAAGGTACCTTCATTTCACAACGGAAATATGTCTTGGATCTTTTCAAGGAAGCTGGAAAACTCGTAAGACTGCAAGTGTTCCTATTGAGCAAAATAATTGGATAGATAGTGATGAAGAAAGTCCTTTGGTTGATAAAGGACTATATCAAAGGCTAGTAAGGAGACTGATATACCTCGCACATACTAGACCAAATTTGGCATATGCGTTAGTGTTGTCAGTCAATTCATGCAAGATCCAAGGGTGAGACATATGCAGGTAGTTGATAAGATATTGTAGTACCTCAAAACCACACCTGGAAGGGGATTATTATTTAAGAAGGGTGGAAGTCTGTTTATGTAAATATACAAGGATGCTGACTATGCAGGTTCCTTTGTTGACAGAAGATCAACGTCAGGTTATTGTATGTTTTTGGAGGAAATTTGGTGACTTGGAGAAGTAAGAAACAAAACATGGTTGCTAGATTGAGTGTTGAGGTAGGTTTCAGGCTATGGCACAGAGAGTGTGAATTATTATCGATGAAGATCATCCTAGATGATTGGAGAATAAAATGTGAAGCTCCTATGAATATGTTTTGTGATAACAAGTCAACAATCAGCATTGCTCATAATCTAGTCCAAAATGACAAAACGAAACACATTGAGATTGACCGACACTTCATCACAGAAAAGTTAGACAATGGACTCATAGCTACAATATATGTTCCTTCAAGCTCTAGCTGGTAGGCATGTTGACTAGAGGGCTTCCCATGGAACGGTTTCGAGTATTTACATGTAAGCCTGAATGATAGATATCCATTCACCAGCTTTAGAGGGGTGTTGAGATTTTGTACAAATATGTATATAATTAATGCCATAATTTAGGAATTAGTATCAGCCATAATTTAGGAAATTAGTGTCAAGAAATTATTATAATTTATTAGAAAATGTCTATATTGTAAGCCTTTTTTGTACAATGAAAATTATCAGAAAATCATATTCATTTTTCCCATATTTCCTTTCAAGTGACTACTTCATAGGAACAAGCACTATAAATTAAAATAGTCACTTCTATTACTTTGCTTTTGAACACAAAAGAACTTCTTCATGAGTTAGTTTTTATACAAGTCATTTTATAAGAAGCTCTTTTCACATTAGGGCTTAATTAGCAGGGCCCAATTGTGCTTGTGATCATGTGCTTGAATTTTATAAGTTATCATAAAGTATTGCTAGCGTAGCAAATATTTATATATGAGAGAGTATCTCAATCTATGATTTCAAGGCCCAAGTCTGGTACATGAAAATCAGATTGATTCTACACCTATGTAGCTGATAAATCAAAACATTAACAAAAATAGCTGATTTACTGGAGTAGTAAACAGGAAAATAAACTCATATAAAGAATATCTATCAGAGTTACTTATACAATTGGTGTCAATAAAAACAACCCAATTAAGGGACATTAGATTAACTTGAATCTCCTATAATCTTCAGAAAGAACCAGAGCTTTTGTCTGGCAATGATGTGTTGTGGACTTTTGTCAATTTTGCTGGGGAGGACCATACAAATTTCCAAACGCTTGTGGCTTTTGTGAATATGCTGAGCACCTTGGTAAGGAAGTTTCTGTTTGTCTTAAGGTGGATATTTTGATCTTGCTATGAACTTTTCTTGTATCCTGCAATTTGTTGACACTGTTTTTCAGGCTTCCAGTCAAGAAGGTGCTTCAAAGGTTTATGAGCTGCTGCAAGGTAAAGCGTTCCGCTCTATTAGGTGGAGTACATTGTTTGAATGCCTAACAATTTACGATGAGAAATTCAAACAGTCGCTTCAAGCTGCTGGTGCAGTGTTGCCTGAAATTCCGGAGGGGATGCAAAAGCACTTGTGGCGTACTAAATGTTCTAAAGAAGGTTTAACTTCACCTACTTTCTTCTATAATCTTACATTTAATCAGTTATAATTTATGCCTTTGCTTAAATGAGTCATTCCTAAAATAAAAAGGTGATCCACTAATTACTGCATGAAAGAGGGAAATAATTTTTTTCCTTTTGTTTCTTTGTTAGCATTGTTCACATGTTATTTTAGAGTAAAACATATTAGTTCCTAAAAATGAACCTCACTTGCAATTTGATCTCGGTACAAAACAAGTTATATTACAAGCCAAAGCTCTTTCTAAGTTGAAATCATTTATCTGGACTGTGGTACTGAATAGATGAACACAATTGATATGCTGTCTTGGAAACCTAAATGGTCATTTCGTATAATATTTGAGTACTTGGAAACCTAAAATGGTCATTGCCCATAGTACTTGTCTTATGTACATGAGTAATTTAGAATTAACTATACATCTGTTTGTGGTATGTCTGGTTGCTAATTCTTTGTGGAATAAGCTGTTTAATAATTGCAGGGAAGAGTGGCTTTGTACGATCACTATAGAATCTTTTTTTGTCAATATGGTTTAATTGGTTTGGAAGAAGAAAACAGTTCAAGATCCTTTGAAACTGTGCAGTGTGTTTGTGATTTCGTGGTAACCTCGTGCTTTGTCTTTTTGGGATCTTGTGGTGCGTCATATTTCTAAGAGGTTAGATTGTTGGAAAGGCGGCTTTTACTTGGGAGGTAGAATCACCCTCATTCGGTCATGCTTATTTGGCATTCCCATTTACTTTCTCTACCTCTTTGTATTCTTGGCTACAACACAAAATATTGAAAAAATCATTAGGGATTTCCTTTGGTCAGGTGTTGGGGGATTCTAAGATATATCACCTTGTTACTCGGGAGGTTTGCTGTAAACCTAATAATGAAGGGGGTTTAGGCCTGGGTAACATAGTGTCCAAGAACAAATCATTGGCAGCTAAGTGGCTTTGATGTCTTCCTCTATATCCAATTCTTTATGGCACCAAGTGATTTGAAGTATGCTTGCTTGTCAATGGGTGAGACACCAAATCCGCTAGTAGAGTATCTCATAATTGTCCTTGGAAATTCATCTCTTAGAGGTTACCTTTTTGTTCTCTTGCCCTTCCATTTGGATGATGGTTCTTGTGTTAAATTTTGGGAAGACATTTGGGTTGGTGGTGCACTTATCTGTTACCTTTCCTTGACTCTTTCACTTATCCTTTGTGCATAATTCCCTAGTTTGTCAATTATTTTCTAAGCATGATCTTTCATGGAATTTTCATTTTTTTTCAAAACCTGAATGATAGAAAACTTAATGAATTAGAGTCCCCTTTTTCCTTGCTTAATCCTATTCACCTATCCAATCCCCAACACTAGCACTTGGACTCTTGACTCCTCTAGTATTTTTTCATGTAAATCTTATTTTCAATTCCTAACTTCTTCTCCTAACATAGAAAGTTTTCTCTTGGATAAAATTATTTGGAAATCTAAATCTCCCTCTAAGGTCAAAGCTTTTGTTTGAACTTATTGTTAATCGGATTAACACTAATGACATGATTTGGAAGTGAGACCTTCATTGCTTTGTCTCCTAACATGTGCATAATGTGTGGTTTAGATTCCAAATCGGGGTTCATCCCTTTTTTTTTGAGTAAACACCCAAATTGATCCTTAACAATTTCATTGATAGAAAATTGGTTCCTAACAAAAAAATATTAGCATTGAGATCCCTCAATTGCAAAAATAGGACACTATAGGTCTTTGAAAATTTCATTGATGGACAAATTGATCTTTAACAAAAATATTAGTGTTGAGGCCTTCACAATTGCAAAAATAGGGCATTGTATGTCCTTGACTTTTTCATTTTAATGGACAAATTGGTCCCGACAAAATATATTCGTGTTGAGGTCTTTATTGCAAAAATAGGATCCTATTGTGTTGTTTTGTAATATGCGATCATTGTGACCTTTTGGACAAATGATTCTGAATTTAATATATTAGTACTATAGCACCTTAGAATAAGGTAGTGATAAGTATAAAGAATTTAATTGCAAATCATATTCCTTTTTTAGAAGAGGAAGTTGTGGGCCAAAAGTTTCTTTCTTGATACTTGAAAAGAAACTTGAAGAAAGACTAGGAATTATAGAAGTGAAGTAATTCTTTCTCACATCTTTTGGTATAGAAAAAGATACAATTTATAGGCCTATTGTAAGGACTATCTAATAAATGTGTAAGATACTACTTACCTAACCATATCCATCATAATAAATGCTTATCTAACCATATCTACCACATCCATCATAATAAATGCTTACCTAACCATATTTACCGTATCGATCATAATAAATGCTAACCATATCTATTATAATAAATGCTATATCTATCATAATAAATGATAAAGACATAAAAACATAAATGTATGATACAATTCAACACCCCCCTCAAGCTAGTGAATGGATATCTATCATTCCTAGCTTGCGTGTAATCTCCTGAAACCGCTTTGTGGGTAGGCCCTTAGTCAACACATCTGAGCTGGAATTGAAGAAACATGTATAGTGGTTATAAGTCCACTATCCATTTTCTACTCGATGAAGTGTTGGGCAATTTCAGGATGCTTCGTCCTATCATGTTGGATAGGGTTATGAGCAATGCTAATAGCTGATTTATTGTCACCTAACATCTTCATAGGGCCTCATATTTTATCTTCAAGTCATCCAAGATAATTTTTAACTATAGTAGCTCGCAAATTCCTTGTGACATGGCACGAAATTCTGCCTCGCACTTGATCTTGCAACAACATATTGCTTTTTGCTTCTCCAAGTCACCAAATTTTCTCCTAAAAACATACAATATCTTGATATTGATCTTCTGTCACTAAAAGAGCCTGCATAATTAGCATCAGTGTAGACTTCTATAGAGAGCCTTTCTTGTTCCAAGTAGCAATATTCTTTCTACCGCTTGCATGTGTCTCTCTTTAGGATCATGCATGAATTGGCTAACCACACTCACAGCATAAGCCAAGTCTGCCTAGTATGGGCCAAGTATATGAGTTTTCCCACTAATCTTTGGTATTGTGCCTTATTAACATCGGAATTCTCCTCTTCACTTCCCATTCGATGGTTTTGTTCAATGGGAACACTAGTAGCTTTGCTCCCAAGCTTCCCAAGTCTTTTTAAGTAGATTTAGGATATATTTCCTTTGAGAGATAAAGATGCCTTGCTTAGAGTATGCCACCTCTATTCCAAGGAAGTATCTTAATTTTCCTAGATTTTTCAGTTCAAATTCAGGAGCTAACTTCTACTCCAAGAGCTTCTTCTCAACTGGATCATTACCTCAGACAATGATGTCGTCCACATATACTAGGAGAACCTAAGTTTTCCTCTAACTGTATGTTTAAGGAAAAGAGTATGGTACCTTTGACTATGCCTATCCAAGCGACATCATGGTTTTTGCAAATCTCCAAACCATGCACGAGGGATTGTTTCAACCCATACAAAGCCTTTTTTAGCCTGGATACCTTGTTTCTTCCATTGGTGACATCGTATCTAGGAGGAATTTCCATGTAAACTTCTTCCTCTAAGTCTCCATGTACATGTTTACATCGAATTGATGCAAATCCCATCGAAAATAAGTTGCAAGAGAAAGCAAGACTTTGATTGTATTCATCTTTGCTATAGGAGCAAACATCTCCTTATAGTCAATTCCATACGTCTGTGTGTACCCTTTTGCAACTAGTCTTGCTTTATATCGATCTAACTCACCATCTGACCGATACTTCACAGTGTATATCCACTTACATCCCACCGGCCTTTTATCTTTTGGCCTCTCAACAATCTCCCAAGTTCCATTTTTCTCTAACGCCCTCATTTCCTCATTCATGGCTTGAACCCAGTCATATCTTTTAATGCCTCTTGTACTGAGTTTGGGATTTGTATGGAATTAATAGCTGAATGAAACTTTGATGCTGCAATGAAAGGTGTTTTGAGGAGACAAAAAGGAAATAGGATGTTTAGTGGAAGTTCTTTTTTCTTTTCTCATGGCAATCGGTAAGTCATCTAGGTTGGGTTCACAAATATTGGAAGAGTCAATTTCTTCAGGACTTACCTCATGTGCTGACTTGAAGTTGCTGCGGATCATATTGGGTTTATTTCTCCATTCATCCACCAAAAGTGGTTTCTTCTAAGCTTCCTCAGGTGGTGTAGTGGAAGAAACTAACTCTTGGGAACCAGATGGAGTAGTAGAGGACACTAACTAACTCTTGGGAACCAGAGGGAGTTAACTCTTGTGATGATGGGAAGGGAGAAAGGATTGAGGAAGAAAGGTTCAGCTTCTACTAGACTTCCCCCTGAAGCCCAGGACCAAAAAACGACTTAGTTTCACAAAATGTAACATCCAAAGAGACAAAGAAACGACGAATGGACAGGTGAAAACAATTGTATCCTTTCTTGTTAGGAGCATAACCTATGAACACATTTGATGGCCCTGGGATCAAGTTTAGTACAATGTTGACGATGCACCTGGACAAAGGCTATACATCCAAAAACCCAAGGCTGTAAACTTTGCATAATAGGAACAGAGGGAAAGTGAGACAAGATAGATTGAAGAGGATGACATTACCAAGGACCCGAGAAGGCACCCTATTACTTAGGTAGGCAATTGTTAAAATCACTTCACCCCAATAAGAGCCAAGGACAGACATTTGGAAAAGAAGAGCGCGGGTAATCTCTAGTAAATGCCTATTCTTCCGCTCTCACACCATTTTGTTGAGGAGTATCAACACATGTAAGTTCATGAATAATGCCATGCTCTTTCATAAAATTATAAAACTGTTGATTCACATATTCCCTACCATTATCTAATGTAATCGTTTAATAGATTTTCCAACTGTGTTTTAATCATATGATAAAACTGGACAAAGAGCTGAAAAACTTCAGATTTATCCTTCATAAGAAAAAACCAAGTGACACGTGTGCAATCATCAATAAAAGAAATAAGGCATTTTGTACTAGTGATATTAGGAATAGATGAAGGACCCAGACGTCAGAATGAATAAGTGCAAAAGGTTCATCACTTTTATTAAAATTAGATGGAAATGACACTCGTGGTGTTTTGCAAATGACATACTTCACAAGAAAAAGACTCAACTCACTCCTTTAAAAAGAGACAATACATAGACTATATTAATTGAAAGGAGGATGTCCTAGACGCCTATGGTGTAACCAAATTTGTGATACCTTGATTTTGAATTTGCAATATAACATAAGGCTGATATCTTTTGTTTACTATCACCTTCAGCTAGTGCATTAAGGAGATAATATAACCATCTTTGTTCCTTAGCAACTCCAATCGTCCTCCCTGGCAAGATCCTGAACAACACTAAGTGAATGGAACAAAGTTACAGCACTAGATCTTTGGTAAGTTTATGAGAGAGATAAGGTTACTGACGAGTTGGGGAACATGAAGGACATTATTTATGTGTAAAGAAGAGTGAAGAGAAATGCTACCAGATCTTGCAATGAGGTTTGGGAGCCATCAACTACAGTGATATGGCGTTTTTCAAAATGGGAAGGTAGGAAGAAAAATGAGGGTTTCATAGGTCATATGATCAGCATCCAGAGTCAATGATCCATAAATCCTTACATTCAATATTTGATGCATGAAAAGATTGAGAACAAGGAACCTTACCAGAAAGGTTAGAGAGTAAGAGCCAGAAGGCTTACTAATAGAGCTTATGCGAGACCGTAACTGTGTCATCCTTACTAAGGGAGGAACTTTATCCTCCACTTAATGAGAGGGGCCATTGTCTGATGCACCCACAAAGGCTTGACTACTTGGCAGGCCGTGAATCCTCTTGTGCGGCTAAGAACTTTGTCTTTTCCATGAAATTTAAAGCAAGTCTCTTTAGTATGCCCAGACTTCTTGCAATAGGGGCACCAATGACTATCTCTGAAGGCCTTGAAAAGGAAGAAGGGGTCTTGGCTTGACTATCTTGCCAGTGACCAAAGTTGAACCACTATGGGTTTGTCATTAAGCATAACTGCCCTACGACTTTCCCCTCCCCGCACATTGTAGAACACCTCAATATAGATGGAGTTGCTTTATCCAGAATCTGAACTCAAATGGGGTCATATTGGATTTAAGCCAGAGAGAAACTCAAAAATCCTCCTGTTAACAAAGTTTTCCAAAGTAGAAGTATCCTTGCTACATTCCATCTGGAGTTTTGGTATTGTTCAAACTCAGAGGCCAGTGAGAACACCATAGTAATCTTTATTGACATTACTCCTTGCTTGGTGGAGAATATTTTTGTCTTCAACTCATTACAAGTAGCAATATCCGCTTCTTGGAGAAAGTCTTGCTAAGTACATCCCAAACCGCACAGGAGGAAGTAAGAAACTACAATTTAACATACAATTTCGACTGATTTTAGGAATCATAGAGTTCCATAGCCATGTCATAATAAGAGAATCCTCATTATCCCAAGCCTCAAAAGTAGGGTTGTCCTTTTTAGGAGGATTTCCCTCAATGTGGGACAATTTCCGACGACCTTTGAGAGTATGCCCATAACTTGAGCCCCACTGCAAGTAATTTTTTCCGTTCAAGTGGTAGGTTGGGTGCAAAACAGGAAGGTCGTTAGGATTTAAAGGTGTAGGCGTAATAGTAGCGGAGGTTTTAGGTTTTGCCATGGTGATAGGGTGGTGAGAGGATGGTCGGAAGGGGTCGAAAAAGAAGGCGGCTAGAGGTTTGTAACAGTGACGGAGAGGAATAAAAACAGGGAAAATTTAAAAAGGGAAAATGGATAAATAACTACAACAATTAAGGCTGTAAATGTCCAGCAATGAAGGCTGAAGGTAGCGGAAAAGTGATCAGCTCTTAGATCGGAGCTCCTATACCAACTTGAAAAAGGAACTTGAAGAAAGGCTAGGAATTATAGAAGTGAAGTAATTCTTCTCACATCTTTTGGTATAGAAAAAGATACAATTTATAGGCCTATTGTAAGGACTACCTAATAAATGTGTAAGATACTAACTTACCTAACCATATCCATCATACTAAATGCTTACCTAACCATATCTACCACATCTATCGTAATAAATGCTAACTATATTTATCATAATAAATGCTATATCTATCATAATAAATGATAAAGAAAAAAAACATAAATGTATAATACAATTCAACATTGATAATGGGTACGGTGAAATATTGAAACATTTGGGGAGAAATTAAAAAAAAAAACGGTGTATTGTAGTTAGTGTTAATTAGGATTAATGGGTATCATATAGATCAATAATTAAGTTCACGTCCGCATTTAACATTTTTTAGGTGAGTCAGGGACCTGGATGTCCTATTTTTACAGCTGTAAGGATCTCAACCCTAATTTTTTATTGTTAGGACTAATTTGTTCATTAATGAAATTGTGGACCTATAATGTCCTATTTTTGCAATTGTGAGACTTCAATTCTAATATTTTTTCGACATGACATAATTTGTCCATCAATGAAATTGTTAGGACCAATTTAGGTGTTTATTCTTTTTTTTTTTTTGCATTACCCTATATCAAGTTCTCTTTGGATAAGGCTTTTTGGTATCTTTAGGGTATGTTTGCAATTGTTCTCCCTTCCTTCCGCTCCAAAATCCAAATTCACAAACATACCCTAAGAGAATCATGGGTTTGTCCTAAGGACTTGCATCAGCTTCCGCCGACTAAGTTAAGAGGTTTTGGCTTGCACAAAGAGGCAAAGATTTCATGGTAGTCTGCTGTTTTTGCTGTGATTGGAAAGGAATTCTAGGATTTTTAATGATTACTTTTCTGTTATTGATTTTATTTGGGATAGGATCACCTTTTTGGTTTCTCTGGTACTTAGCATATGGTTTTTTCATTGATGTTCCTCTAATGATATTCAAAGGGATTGGTATGCTTTGCTACATGGGTGTAATAACTGTATTTTTTGTAACTATATGAGATGTCTCATACTGCATTGTACATTCTCTTCTATTCTAATAAAATTTCTTTTTCTATAAAAAAATGTTCTTTTTGTCTAAGGGTTTCAATTTCTTTAGTTTTGTTGTGGATAGAATAAGGCTTTTGGATTCTTTGGTGCTCATGAACTCATCCAATAGGTGTTTTAAGGGTTTCCTTAGTTTTACTTAGGGATTGGGATGCCGTTTCTCATTGTTATTCTCGAGTTTTGGTTTGTGGGTGTTTTGGGGTGGATTTCACAAGGGGTTGCGAAAATACATCAAGCGGAATGCCTTGGCAAAGACAAAGCACAAGATAGGTGTAGGAGCGGGCAGAGTAAGTCACAACCTTGAATAGCGCAACTGGGAGGAGATCAAGCATGCCTTATTTGAATCAAGGGATAGCATCACATTGTAGCAAGTTGAGCAAGGGAAAAGGAAGGAATGATTACCTATATTCGAAGAGGATCCTCACATGCAAGTATGCACTGCACCTATGTTGCCCATAGCCAACCCAAGTCTGTCAATCTCGTTTCGACTCGTAGAGGACAGGACTGGACAAGGCTCGAGGGTAGGGATGTGAGTGGCTCATATGACCAGTGGGACCAAGTGGAAGGGCAAGTGGCCCAAGCCCAGGTGGAGTTCCTCCACAATATACTCCACGCCATAAATATCTCACTCGAGACTCATTCGAGGGAGAAGCTGCCAATAGACCACCTTTATCACTCACACACCCTTAGAGTGTGTTTGAATGGAGTATTTCTAAGGGCTAATGTATTTTTTGAGAGGATTTCAAATGACTTGGCATGCAATTCCTTGTTTAGATATTGACATAAGGGAGTTTCAAAATGTCAAGCATTTTTTATGAGATATTCTCAACAATTACAGAGAGTAGATTTTAAATTCCCTCTTCATAGAGAAAATTTTGGAATTCCCTCTCATCTTTGTCTCATAACTTTCACTCTCACAAGTCTACTACCATTCATCAACCACTACTTCCTTACTATTGGCCTCCCCTGCCGCCAGTCCTTGCTAGCACGCTGCTAGTTGCTTCCCACTTGCCCACCACTAATTGCCACCGCTTGCCGACGCTGACCCTAATCACCTATCGTCAACCGTCGGGTGCCACCGGCCTGCCCTGCCAGCGTCTTGCCGCCCATTGACAATTGTCTACCTACGCCCTGCCACCCTTAACCGTCATTGGATATCATGCAATTCCCATCATCTACTCTTACCTATAGAGAAGGGGATATAATTTCATGACACAAATATAATATTTTGTAAATGAAGTCATCTAATTACCTCATCCAGACATACAAATTTTAAAATGTAAGGAATTCAATTGAGGTAATTTGAGTTCCTTGCATTTTAAATTCCCTGAAATTTGAGAATACTCTAGCCAAACGCAACCTTAGCCTGCACTCTTTAGATCGTTCCTTTACGGCTTATAGTGAATTCCGAACCCCACTTGAAACAGTGGGCTCTTTGTAGTTTTTGTTTCAATTGTTTTCTTTATCGAGGGCAATCTAATCCCTTTGACTTTGTATTTCTCTTCTTTGTTAATGAATTTCTTTTCGGTCAAAAAATAAATTACGAGTCAATTCTTAAACTATTCAAACTTCTTAAATGTTACTTCTTTGCTCTCTCTGATTGGAATAACCGTGTTCAAAGTTTGATTGATTCGAGGACTGAATCATAGAAACAATTTAATAAGGGATGTAATTTTGGATAAGGTACATTTTGATGCAGTAAAATACCTTTTACTTGTACCCCCAAAAAAAAAAAAACCTATTTTACTCAATTGTACGACTCTGATACGTTTTAGTTCTGTGGTGTTTGTTCCATTTTGGAGTGCCTCTGCTTTTTACATGTGGGATAAAAACACTGAAAAAAGATCAGAGGAAAAGGTTGCAACACTTCGACTCATGCACTGTTCTGAAGCTAAGCTTGTGGGTGAAAATAGTATGCTGTGGTAAGAAGTATGTGTGATAGGTGGGACTTTCAGTAACCTAGATGTGGGTTTGGGTTTCTGGGAGATAGATTAATTAGGCCTGGTATCAAGGTCATGATATTCTAGTAGAGTGTTAGTCATGGACAAATTTGATCTATCCTGCAACTAATTCAAGCTTGAGATTCATTTCATTGGTTAGCAAAAATATGCCAGGGTAATATTTAGAGCTCATTCCATTGGTTTTAGCAAACTTGATTCCCACCTCAAATCTTGATAAAAGTAGCGTTTTCCTTGATGATCACATTCCTGGTTACTTTGCTGTCTCTATGGCTAACTGGGTTTAGTTTCTATATCAATGCAACATGGGGTGACTTCAAATGTTGGGCATATTCTCATTTCTAATGATTAATCTCTACCTGTTGCGGCCTAATTCTAACAGTTCTCTTCTCCTGCCCTTTCTTTTAGGCTGTACATTTTAACTTGAATGCTTTAGTCTGACAAAGATGACTTGAAGTATATGAACATCTTCTCTTGTGAAAAAAATATGTTTGCATGTTGCATTTGCATGCAGGCCAGAAATCCTTGATTTAAGTTGCTTCATGCAGAGTCTGATGTTTCATTGTTGGATGAGAGATTGCTTTTCGTTTATATTCTGATGGAAACTTTTTACTGTGTATTTGTCTTGTATATAAAGGTTGTGGAAAATGGGAATCCAATAGAAAGGAAAAACTGGTTTCCTGATATTGAACCACTGTTCAAGCTTCTTGGTTACGAAAATGTACCCCGTATCTTAAGGTAAGATAACTGTTTTGCAATGTTCTTGTTGGAAGGTTAAAAGTATAATGTGTTTCTTGATTTTCTTGAGAGCTAGGAGCTCCAAGTGAAATATGTACACGGTTATTCTGAACATTGTACGTGATGCGAATATAGGGTGCTTTAAGGAATGCAATAGCCACATTTGTTCGTGTCTCTCCAGTGTTGAAGGATAGCATTTGGACCTATCTTGAGCAATATGATCTGCCAGTAGTTGTTGGGCCTGATATCCAGAACAGTTCACAATCCATGGCTACTCAGGTTGGTGTATATATCGTAGAAATATCTCCATCAAAATTTTCTGGAACCAATTCTCATAGATACTCATGCTTTTAGCCACTAGATCAGGAATTTATACTTTATATCTCTAACACACCCCTCGTGTGAAAGGCATTGGGCTTGAATTGTGGAAACTGTATATGCAAAGCATAAGGTTTGTTGAAACTTCCTGTTTTTTTTTGGCGTGAACAATGATGTTAAAATATTAGATATAAAAACCATTCATCTACAGATGTGCCTCTATACTACCAACTAAAGCTTTTGGTGGAGATGGTTCATGATATGGTATCTGAGCTTGTATGACCAAGTGGTGTAGAATTTGAATGTTTGATCCTAGTCACTCATTCCTCTAAATAACAATAAGTTGAATTTCAGCATAAAAGTCAAGTGGGCTTCTGTGATGGCCACGCTTCAAGTCCAATGGGCATTTACGTGATGGGCGTGTTAGATATAAAATCGTTCATGTGTCTCTGTCCAATAGTTTAAGTTTTTAGAATAGATGATTCGTAACAAATGGGATTAAGTATTGATTTGTGGTTACTAGCTCAGATATGCTTTGGTATTATGTTAAGAATCAAATCTCCTTTTAAGTTGTTATGTGTAGGAAAATGAATGATTTGGAGCTTGATTGGGCTATTAGCATGTTTGGATGAATTTTATCTTTATTGGTCTAGGGACCTAGAACATTCAACATTCACCGAAAATGCCAAATAGTGCCATCAAGAAATTACTGTGGAACAATGTTGGAATAGGTGAGATATGATTTCTAAGCAAGTACCTGATGTTACACCCAAGTGGAAAGAGTCTTATGTGGCCTTGGAACTTGCAACACGTCTTAGTATTAATTCTATTTAATTAATACATCTGTTCAATTGAAAGATTTGATCTTCCAATGAGCCTTGATTTTCAGTGGTTTATTATAAAGAAAATTATCCCTGTTCAAACTTCAATAGTGTGAGTGGCGAATTGAAAACCGAATTTACATGAATATTTCCTAAAGGATCACGGACCAAATCATTTTATCTGAGTGAGAAGTGGTAGTTCCTTTCATAAAAGAAATGGTTGTTCCTTCTACAAAAGGAGTGGTAACTTATGGTTTAGGGTTTAAATTCTTGTACACCCTGCCTTTTAAAAAGCAAAATGTTGCTGTCATCTAACTCGAAAATCATTATAGAAGCTTGTGGCAGTTCTTGATTTATGCTGTGGTCTGGTTGGAAAGGAATGCAAGAATTTTTAATGATTCCTTTTTCAACTGTAGACTTTATTTGGGGAAAAGGTTAGTTTTTGACTTCCATTTGATGTTCAGCTCATGGTTTGTTTCATGGAATGTTGTTATCTAACATGCATTGTTGCATGGTTTAGCCTCAATACACATATAATTTTTAGTCTCTTTCTTCTTCTACCAGTTGTAACATTTATTTTTAAACCGTAACATCCTAAGAATTAATCCCATATGATTAAGTCATGTTGGAATTTATTATTAAATTGTTATGCTTTGATGTCATGATTTTCCAATTCAAAATATAATGTAGGCAGAAAAATAATGCTAATAATTTTTTTCTTTATTTAAAAAAAATCAAACTAGAAGCCTGACGCATACATAATTATATGCAATACTAATTCATAGCGGAACTAGCTAGTAACAATAAGCACATTCATCCAATCACAAGTCTAAAATATTATATTGTAGCAACAAATAAACAATTCAACAAGTACATAATAACTACTAATTAAACGTCATAAACAATAATTAATCTTCGGTTAACAATAGTCTAGTCATCAATAAACTAAAACACTAAAAAATTAAACTGGTTTAATCAACTAAAGTATCATAAATGGTACTAAATCCCAGCTATTTTGAGGTACATGCTCCTCCTTGAAAGCCTCACTAGCCTACTCCACATCTAGAGATGACAAGGAAAAATGAAAGGGGTGAGAACTCAAAAGTTCCCAGGAAGGATAAGTGCATACATTAATTCATGTCATCGAAATTATTTCTAGCCACCTCGGTTTATAAAACAAAAAACGTGAACATACATTAAGATCCAATTAATAAGTTCCAAAATCTTTACTTGAGGTAGTCGTGTCTTTTAATATGATTTTTTTTAATCATGGATGCATTCCTAAATTTACATGCATGCATGACAATCCAGTTAATATTTACATACATAAAATTCACATACAGTCACGTAAAACAATTAGTTCAATCTTTTCAGTTTCTTTTTTTATACACCCAGCTTAGCCTATCAATAGGGTAATGAGCTCATATCAAAAGTTGGTAGTCACTAGCAAACATCAGGAGGGATAAAATGAGTGATCAGTGGGATTACCTCTTCTTCGTAGAGGATCCAAATTATTGCTATGGGATATTATATCTGTTAACCTTATCATGTAGATACATGTATGTATACATATCTTGACATCATACAAACACAATTAATAGGTATATCATCATATCATCATATTGTAACTCATTCAGGAAATTGTAAATAAAATTTATATTAAAGCAATATAGACTGTCCAGGACTATCAAAATTATATGTGAAGGCAAAATACATATATTTCAAGGTCCTGTTTAGGATATTATAAGATTGAAGATAAAATGATAATTAAATTACTAATATATATATATATATATGGTTCATGTAATTGGGAGAGCAAACAATAGCTAAACCAACCCATGCCTATATATACATTTGAGCAGGTGCAAAAATTGCAATGCACATCGTGAAAAGCAGGACATGGACCAAGGCAAATCGATCGCCAGAATTATTCACGGATGAACACAGGATGCACCAAAAGGAATAAAAGAGAAAAATTTGCACAAAACCCTTGATTTGAAGATTAATGGAATTTAGAGACTCCTAAGACTTGTTGAAGTGGAAGAGAGAATCTTCCTCCTCTAGGCTTGGGTGTGTCATGGCTTTAAGAGGGGAATTGGGGATGAATTTCTTCCAAAAGTGATGAGGTCTTGTGTTTAGAGAGGGTAAAGATCAAATATCACTCTAACCAAAAAGTTTTTGGAGAAGATCAATGAGGTGGAGTGAAGGAACTTTAATGGAGGTGAAAAGGTGTGTAACTACATGTTCTGCTAGGACTTAATGATAGGAGTTAAAAAAGTAAAAATGAGAGAATATGGGTAGTGGGTAGTGGGGGGCACGGTTTTACTCTTAGGGATAGAGATAGTGGGGTCCCTCCATCCTTATCAGTTGGAGATAGGATCTCTTGTAAATTTTAAAAAATATCTAATCATGTCTTATCTTTAAAAAATAAAATTCTCTTAATATATGTTATAGGGGATTTCTCTAGTACACAATAAAGTTCATGGGTACCGGTATCTATTGGATAATTTGTGGCCAAAGTTGTCAATGGCGGATGGCGGCTCATGGTAGAAGACCAAAAATCCATCATTTATGCCGGCCATAAGACCGCCATGGTGCCGCCATGGCCGCCATTGTGGCTGAAAATTTGCCACGTGTCTCACTAACTAAATTTATTAATATTTTAAACACTCATGATTAAATCACAATCCTTGGATTCAAAAGGTACCCGTACCCTTGGGTACCAAAGCAAAAACCTATGTTATATATTTTATGCTGGCTAAATTCCATCACTCCATACTATCCATATTGGACCAAATATTATTCTAACACATCAATTAATTCCACATAAAGAAATCAAAGGTACTAAGAATAAAATAAATTGGGGTCTTACATAAAGCATTAATATTTAGTTTTTTTTTTAATATTGTTTCTCCTAGGGGTGTTTGTTTCAAGGTTTTAAAGTATGTTCCCAGGAATCACATTCCTGGAATGATATTCCTAGAATATTATTCTGGTATCTTTAAAGATTGTTTGTTTAGTATTAAATATTCCTGGGCTTATTTGTTAAGATTCCTTCGAATAAATTTAAAACGTGTTTGTTTTATAATCTATATTCCTTAGAATATATGTTATAATTTTTAAAATACCCTTAGGTCAAATAATTGTAAGGAGAAAGTCAAATAATTGAGGAATGGTTTAGTAATTGTGCTTAATAATTGTAATTCCCAAGTCATGGGAATATTTTTTACCCACCTTTCAACTTGGGAATGAGATTTCACTAAATCATAGGAAAATCTTTTTTCATGGAATAATTAACATTCGGGAAAATTTTTGTAAAACTTGTAATAAATGTAGGAACATATCATTCCCAACTACTTATTCCCTGAATAATTAAATGTACCAAAAAACAAACGCTCCACTATAGTATTTTTACGTCTTCCTCTACCGATAGTTATAGGACTAACCTCCATGTTATCCAGTCTTCTTATTGGGCTTCTGGAGGTCTCCTCTATACATGTCCAAATTAACTAAGGCGAGATTCTACCTTCTTCTTTGCAACAGGTGTTGCCCAACTCTATCTAACGCACTCATTTCTAATCCCATCGTGTCTAGTATGCCAATTCCACGAAAGAAAAACTTAAGATCTAAAGGGCTAAGCCATGTAACAATGTATGCTAATCCATTTAAATATCAGCTAGAGGAACACTATTAAATAGGCTGGGTGCTGATCATTAAAGGGATTTCAAATAAGTAATCTTGTCCCGAATAAAATCAATAGTAAAAAAGGATTCATTAGAAACTCTAGAATTCCTTTACAAACAAATACACCAAAGCATTGCAAATTTGCCTCTTTGCATGGCCGAAAAGCTTTGAACTGGGTGAGTAGAAATTGATGCTAGTTTAATGGGCAAACCCACAATGCTCCAAATATACCGCAAAGCCTTATCCAAAGAGATCTTGCCATAGGGCAATTCAGAAGGCAATGAGCCCCCAATTTAGAATCTAAACCACACATTATACACACATTAGGGGACAAAGCAGTGAGGGGTCTTTGCTTCTAGAGTTTGTAATTAGTGTTAATCCAAGTAGAAGTAATAACTAGGGTCCTTTTTTCATCCTCCTCTTTTTCATTTCTGATTTTGGTTTCTCCTTTATATGCTCCCCCCCCCCAAAAAAAAAAAAACACACACACAACAAAAACGCAAAAAAATCTCCTTGCCCTTTTCATGCCATAACATTGATTTTCTTTCTCTTTTTCTCATGTACTACAAAAATACTTGTAATTCTTTGACAGGTTTATGATATGCAATTTGAACTCAATGAAATTGAAGCAAGGAGAGAACAATATCCTTCAAGTATATCGTTCCTTAATCTGGTAAATGCTCTTATTGCAGAAGAAAGAGATTTGAGTGATAGAGGTCGAAGGTAGTGGTCACTGACCCTTTCTAATCTTTGATGGGTTTATTTATATTTATTTTTGTTTCTTTCTTGCACTCAAAAGTCAGAAATGTGTTTTCTGTTTTTCAGATTCATTGGCATCTTTAGGTTCATCTATGATCATGTTTTTGGGCCATTTCCTCAGAGAGCCTTTGTTGATCCCTGTGAAAAATGGCAGTTGGTCGTTGCTTGCCTTCAACATTTTCATATGTGAGTGGTTCTTTTTTTATTTTGTGTAAAATATATTCCTATATGCTCTTTTGGTCTTTGATGTAACTCCTAACTGAAAAATGGATTGCTGTTTTTTCACCTAATGTCATTTGTCTGAGTATCCTTGAGAGAATAACTAGTTATTCTATGACATTTATTGAAACTGATTTTTATTATTCACAATTCCAATTATGAACAAACTCTGATATGGGCTGTTGATTATTGACGGAAAATGTTATTTCTATTAACTTAATTGCCATATGAAGGGCAGTGAATGAGGAGGTAATTGATTTCTGTTAGGTCTTTGGTCATATGAAGGCCATATGTTTGTTGTAGTTTCCTATGGGGTTTTTCCGGTTTTCATATTTGTTTTCCTTTAGCTTTGTGTTTTTCTTTGGCAGGATTTATCCTCTTATAATTACGCTTCATTTTATGATATTTATTTTTTGGATAAAAAAATGATGCAGGATACTAAACATGTATGACATCAAGGAGGAGGACTTGGAGGGTGTAGTTGATCAGTCACGACTTTCAACAACTAAAGAATCATCACCAATTCAGACACAGCTTCCTGTTTTAGAGTTGCTGAAAGTATGTGCATTTGCATTATTTATAAAATTTTATGCTAATATTAATTGTCCTTGGTTTTGAATTTGTTAGCGTGCACTAATAGATCTTACTGCTTTGTGAGCTTTATGGATCAGAACTAGTGCTTTATGCCTACAATCAGCTACTCAATTTATTCTACTGCTATGAGTTTTTAGCTTTCAATATCAAAATTTCTGTTGATTTTGACAATTAATGCCTCAATTATTTCCATGTATGATAGTTTCCATGTACGATAGTTTCAATGTTCAACTAAAAAATGTTTGATAGCCTCAATTTAATGCCTCAATTATTTCTGTTGATAGTTTCAATTAATGCCTCAATTATTTCAGGATTTCATGAGTGGTAAGACTGCTTTTCGCAACATTATGGGTATTCTTCTGCCCGGGGTGAATTCCATCATTGCTGAACGCAGTAGTCAGATATATGGGCAGCTTTTAGAGAATGCAGTGCAGCTTTCTCTGGAAATTATGATACTTGTCTTTGAAAAGGATTTACTTCTTTCTGATTATTGGCGTCCCCTATACCAGGTAACCTTTTCAATTTCTTGGATTGATTAGTCGCCATGTATTGAAATTTTTCATTTGAAGTTTCTTTGTTTCATCCTCTCATTTTGTTTGTGTTTCAACAAAACTTACTGGTTAGTGGTCTGTTTTGTAACTTTTGTCGTTGTCAAGGTAGTCAAATGCCACGTGGGTACTTGATTTGGCATTTCTCTTCTAAACTGTTAAAATTTATTTTCTGTATTTGATGTGTTGCTAAAGTTTAAAGTAAGGATCATGATTCACTATAATATTGGCCATGTCGTACTTTCTAATATCCAAACTGAATTGTGGACTTATTTTATGCTACTACTTTCATTTTGATGAGATGTTTGCCAATAATGGTTTAAAAAAGCCTTAGTTTTTATCATATTCTATATTCTATAGCACTGGGTAATTACTTATTGTGGCAGTGTTCTTTGTTGATAATCTTCCTGCAGCCCATGGATATTATACTGTCCCATGATCATAATCAAATAGTTGCCCTGTTGGAGTATGTAAGATATGATTTTCAGCCAAAAATTCAGCAATCCTCTGTAAAAATCATGAGTTTTTTAAGGTACTCTAATTACCTTTTATTTTATTATTCATGATGTGTAATTTGAGGAGTTTTGCAAGTGGGATATCTTGCTTAGTTTCTAAGTGATATTGTTGTTTTGGGGTTACAGCTCTCGCATGATCGGGCTTGTTCCACTATTGCTAAAATCTAATGCTGCAAACAGCTTGATAGAAGATTATGCAGCCTGCCTTGAGTTGCGGTCAGATGAGTCTCAAACTGTTGAAAATAACAATGACGATCCGGGCATTCTTATTATGAAAGTTTGTCTTTTCCCTTTCAACTACTTGTTCTAGTTTCATCTTTCCTTATGTGTAATCGTCCTAGATTGCTGTCTGAATATACCTTGTACACATTTTCAGCTTCTAATTGACAATGTCAGCAGGCCAGCTCCAAACATTAGTCATTTACTACTTAAATTTGATCTTGACATGCCTGTTGAGCGGACAGTTTTACAGCCTAAGTTCTATTACAGGTTTTGGTTGTTATGTTTTGGTAGTGGGTACTTAGTCTTTTGTCTCCTGTAAATGCAATTGTGCCCTTATATTATTAGTTGCAGTTGCATGAAGGTTATTCTTGATATCCTGGACAAGCTTTTGAAGCCTGATGTAAATGCATTACTTCATGAATTTGGTTTTCAGGTCAGATGTAGTTGATCTAGTTCTTAACATATCTAAGTTAGTGCAGAGATAAGATTTTTCCCGTCCTTTGCTGTTATATACGAATTTCTAAAAGGAATCTCGATTGTTTGCTTGATACAGCTTCTTTACGAGTTGTGTGTAGATCCACTAACATCTGTACCTACGATGGATTTGCTGTCAAACAAGAAGTACCAATTCTTTCTTAAGGTACAGGTTTTGATGTATTTAAGATTCTTACCCATTTTGCTTCTAGTTATTGTTTATGTCTATATTTGATTACACTTAAGATATGTATATCTGAAGCTCCTTTCCTTTGTTTAATATAGCACCTTGACACAATAGGTATTGCCCCACTTCCTAAACGGAATAGCAACCAGCCTCATCGTATCAGTTCCCTTCATCAGGTTTTTCTACAATCCAATTTCTATGATTTCTTTCCCATATATAATTCTGACATCTAAGTTATGAAGTGGGTAAGCATTGGGGATTGTCACCCTGTCAATTGCAAGTATTTCTTTTTTTTGGAGTTTTATGATAAAAGAAGTAATTTTAACAAAGATCAAAGACAGCTGTTAAATTAAAGGCTCCCTTTTGATTGCAATAACACCTAGTGAAAGCTATCAAACTACTTAACCCTTAACAACAGTAAGGATTGCAAAGCTTGTTCCAATTGAAAAGGAAAAAAAATAGGGATGCAAGCTTTAAAAGTTGAGGATTTTGCTTGAAACAAATACACCTATGTACTACGTGAAGTTCCAAGTGCTAAAGATGACCTTTGGCACAGTTGTAAGATTGTTCTCGTGACTTGGGTGTCACAGGTTCAAATCCTAGAAATAGGTTTTTTGCTTATAGAAGTGAGATTGCGTACATCTATCTTTCCTAGATCCTCTTAAGTGGGAGCCTTATGCACTAGGTCATTATTATTCCTTCCGAACCCTTTGCAAAGTTAAAAGACATAATTCATCATGATTTGGAGGAGGCACCCAACATTGGGCAAACATTCTGGAAAACTTATTCTGAACAGAAGTGTCTGTTGTAATATGCTAAAGGATGTGATTGGTTTTTTCAAAACGAGAACAGGACAAAACACCTATATATGCAGAAAAAAGCTTTTTGTTCTTTTGTTATGAATATTGTTCATGTGTGCCATTTTGCAACTTCAAAAAACAAACACAGTTTAAATTGTTAGTATTTTTCATATCTTACTGCTCTAATTGAAAGTGATGAAAACATTGACATATTGAATCTTGGAGATCCATTGAGTAGTGATTCTTGAAATATACGAAAATGACAATGCGATTAGAATTTGGTAAATATAAAGTCATTTATGTGTCTCTGTTCAATAGTTAAAGGCTTTGGAAGAGATAGTTCATGACATGATATAAGAGTTTCTTTGACCAAATGGTCTAGAGTTTGATTCTCATTGCCCCTCATTCTTTTAAATAAAATTGTTAAATTTGAGCATAAGGTGAGGTTGTCGTGTGCATTGTCCAAACGTCAAGTTCAATGGGTATTTCCATAAGGAGACATGCTAAATATACCATTCATGGACCTCTACCCAACAATTTAAACTTTTGGGAAAGATGGTTCATGATAGAAATAGAATGAATGGGGTTTAGTCAGATTTCTGGTTATTAGGAAGTGCTTGAGTCTTTTTGTTTCATATTATCCAATATTTGGGCATGACAGGATTATTGTAAGCTAGTCATATTTTTATGGGGTTTGATATGGATGTTTTATTCCCTTGATTGAATGTTTCAGAGAGCATGGCTGTTAAAACTTCTAGCTGTCGAGCTGCATGCTGGAGATGTTGGTAGCTCAAAACATAGAGAATCATGTCAGACAATCATTTCTCATCTTTTTGGACATGGTATCACTGAAATTGGTGGAGGCCAGACCATGACCCAATTTTTGTTTCATGATACTTCTGAAAATACTGCTATAAGAACTGTCAGTAAGAGCAAGGTAATGGTAGTCATGTAATCTGTCATGGTTCCTTTGCTATTTTGGACTCTCATATCACATGCATTTGTTGGATTTTATTGTTTTTACTATATATGAAATGCATTACCATCAATGTAGAGGTTGGCAAAATTGTTAACACATATCTTGTGATTTCATTGGTGGATTTTGTGTTAAGTGGTAGACATGATGTAAACTGAAAATGATAAATGAATGGGGGAAAACAAAGAGAAAATTGAAACTTCTTGTGAGAGCCCTTTTTTTGAAGGCAAAGCAGATGGATAGGCTTTTATCTTAATTGAAGCTAGTATAGAAAGTTGGGAGAAGTACGCAGAACCTTTTTGCTTATTATTGTCAGTACAAAATCACAACAATAAATAGGCAAAGAGGAGAGATGATCTCTCAACAAATTATCCTGGGTGTGGTCCTGACAAATCAACTTTTCCACCAACATGATATTTTTCGTCACTATCTCTTAAGTTGCTGTATAGATATCAATCACTCCCAACTTGCTTATCACATTACAAATTTTGGTCTTGCTGTTTTAGTTTGATGTCAGCAGTTTGCTGTGTTGTTAGAACTGTGGACATGCGGAACACTAGTCCTTCTACACACTCCTTTGTTAAATGTCTGTCATTTCAACATGCTTTTTCATGTCGTGACTCAATTTTTTGCAGTTAGCACACATGGCGTTTTCTGATTTCTTCCTAGTGTTGGTACTTTAGATAAAAGGGTTGAGGGCTCCATCTCGTGATGAGAAGTAGCATGTTGCCTACTTTAATGGTGCTTTGCACATGGTTTGTTTCATTGTGTTCCTTTAGTTGATTTACAAAGGGATTGAAATGCATTGTTACTACATGATTCATCTTTGTTAGTCTGGTTTTTTACTTATCCTTGTGAAGATGTCTTATCATCTTTATTAGTCTGGGTTGTTACTTATCCTTTTGAAGATGTCTTATCCTCTTCGTACTTATTTTTCTCTTCTTCATTGTTCTATATATATAAATATATATATAAAAGACAAGTAGCTTCTTGCTCCTTTGTCTTGCTGTTGCTTGTGCTCGTACCACCTCTCTTCTGACATATAATTACACATACCTCTCTCATGTTGAGAAGAGGTCTACAACCAAAAATTTAGCCGTTTACCTAATCTAAACTCTTAGCGCTTGCAAGAAACATGTAGACCCTGCTGTTTTCTTTCCTCTTCAAATGTCTTGCTGGCTGATGCACTTCCACTTGATGTCATAACAGGGATCAAGTTCTTGTCATGGAATGTGTCTCACTATAGCATGAATGGCTTTATTAAATGTCTAACATGCCCCCACGCGGAGTCCTTGTAAACTAGAATACCATGTGCTGAAATTTAATATTTCCATTAGAATTAAATTCAGAAGACAATGGTATACTACCACCCTTGAAAAAACCAGTTGTTAAAAAAATCAGGTCATGGGGACTTTATTAATACATTCATCACTATGAAAGCACTCTCTCTCTCTCTCTCTCTCTCTCTCTCTCTCTATTTTTACTTTTTGAGTAAATAACAATTTTGGTCCCGTCATTTTTTATTTGACATCAATTTTGTCTTGACAATTAATTTAGTCCCAACTTTTCTAATTTTGACATCGATTTAGTCATTCAGTTGAATCTCAACTCATTTTCGAATATATCTCAAGTTGGTATAAGTCTAATGGTGGCTAAATTGATCTCCTAATTTAAAAATTTAGGAAGATCCAAATTGACGTTGAAAAGAAAATATTGAGATTGAGTTGATGTTAAAAACTTTGTTCGAACCAAAATGATGTAAAATCGAAAATGTTATGATCAAAATGTTTGTTCTTGATCAAAGTTATTAGTAATCTTTAACTTTGTGTGGGAGTTAAGATATTTGGATATCAATTGAGGTCGATTATTAGTACATTGAAATTCTAGCTGAGTAATTAGTTTACTAATGTATGCATTGTGCAGGAATGAGGATTTAGAAGTAAATGAATGTTTGTTAGAAGATAAAAAAAGTTTCTTATGTTATCCTAATCGTATAATTGAATATCAAAGATTATCTTCATCTATTTAGTTGCTTTATCACATATCCTTCTCCTGAATTTTATTTTCCTTGAAAATCAGGTGTTAGAATTACTTGAAATCATCCAGTTTAAATGTCTAGATGCCACTACCAAGCTCTCAAATATTGTGGCTAATATGAAGTATGACTTGTTGGTGAGTTACTATTCCAATCTATATTAGATCTATATTTCTTTCCTCATATCACTTTTTACTCCTTTTTTTTTGTAAATTTAAAAAAAGGCTTATTCCGAGTATTTCTTGGTGCTTGGATATATTTTTAGGCTGAGGAAATACCCGGAAATCCAGGAAATTTAGGAAAGGTGGATATCTACTATTATTCCGAGAGAGGTGACAGACTAATTGACCTTGCTTCCTTCCATGATAAACTTTGGCAGGTTGATCTCTTTTCGATATTGTTACTTCAGTATTGAAGATGTTTATATGGTTTATCTTATGTATTATCTGTTATAGGATTAGATTAGTTATCTAAATTCTAAAATTAGATGTCAGATTCTAGATTATCTCTTCATATCCCTAAATTTATGGGATTCTTCTTTTACATTGTGCATATAAATATTAGTGCTGAGAGTAATTTCTCTCAAGCAATTCAGTCAAACTCTCTTAAGTTGGTATCCAAAGCTTGGAGAGAAACCCTAATTATCAAGAAGAACCATTATCTTCTGGTGAAGAAACAGAAGTCCAATTGTCTGTCACACCAGTTGGTTGATAGGGTTGTTGTGTCATTACTCTGGCAATCTTTCACTGTTGTCTACTTCTGTCAGCCACAATCCTCATCTGCTCGTTCCGGATTCAGTTGAATTGTCTCGAACAGGCCTCACGCGACCTCATGTGCTACTGTTTTCCACTGCCAGAATATTTTTCTGCTTAGGTTTCTCTACTGCTACCGCATGTGGCAGTGTGTTTGGCCATCTTTGTGGCCGCTGCTTGCACCGCTGTGATCACCAGCAACCTTTAAACCTGATTCCAAGGTTATTTGGGGGTTTCGCACTGTGTTAGTTGTGGCTCGTGTTCCAAATGCTGTCTTTGTGTCTCCGATCTCTTTTCCAGTTGTTTTTGATTTGTTCTTGATTGTTTTTGATCCGCAGCATGTCTTCTGGCACCGATAACTCCTCTAACACCATGGTTAACCTGAATCCATCAAGAAGGTTCTAGTTTCCTTCACCTTTTTGGGAACAGACACAATGACGTCAGAGAAATTGAATGGTCATAATTATTTGGACTGGTATGTCTGGTTTTTTCCTTTCTGGCTTAAGGACTCAGATCATTTGACGACGAAGGCTGAAAACATTGATGCTTACACAAGAGAAGAATGGTGTAGAGCTGATTATCAGTTAGTGTCTTTGTTGTGGCAGTCCATTGATCCTAATTTGTTGGTCCACTTACACTCCTATAAGTCATTCTATATGGCTTGGATTGCTTAAAGGCCTGTCTTGTTGCCAAAGCCTATACATAGATATTTGGACAGGAGTATGATGACTTCTCTCCTGTTGCTAAAATGGCCTCTTTTCACAATTTTTTTTTTAACCATGGCTGCCATGAAAAACAGGCCCTTCTATCAACTTGATATAAGAATGCCTTCTTACATGTTGATTTTGAAGAGGAGGTTTACACGGATCAACTAGCTGGGTTTGTTTGTTGCTTAGGTGAAGTTGGGCCTAGTTAGGAGTTTGTCAATTGCACAAGTCTTTATGTTTTCAAGCAGTCTCCTCTGTTAGAATCTGTAGATATGCTAATTAGGATATCAAATCATGTATTTAGGATATTGATATTCAAATATTCTTGTATATCAATGAAGATCTTGTATTTATTATTCAGAGTCTATTATAAGAAATTTAATCTGCTTTCTTGTTTCAGAAATACAATTCTGCATATCTCCAGGCGAGTAATCTTGGCAATGAAGCTGAGCTAAATGAGGTAAGAGAGACAATTCAACAGTTGCTGAGATGGGGGTGGAAACACAATAAAAATCTTGAAGAACAAGCTGCACAGCTGCATATGTTGACTGCGTGGTCTCAGGTTGTTGAGGTATGCATGCTTACTTGAAAGGAAATATGTAAAAGCTGAACATTATTTTCTGATAATCAATCTATATATATGATTTACAATATATACACATTTGGCTATTATTACCTAATAATTGGTCATTATTGCTGGATACTAATATCTGGAATTAGGATATTAGTACTGGTAACACTTCCATCCTAATAAATGGAAATACAAAAATTAAATTTGTATGCAATAATAATATATAATAAAATATTGTATCTCAACACTTTCCCTCAAGTTCTTGAAACTGTTTTGAGAGTAGGCCCTTTGTTCACGCGTCAATTCATGCCCTGAAGGAACTATGCTGTTGTAACCAATCTGCTGTTCAACTTTTCTTGATTATGGGCCTATTTAGGTAAATAGTTTATTTAAACCGTAATGCGAAGGGAACTTTTGAAAGATACTTATGATTATATTTGGATATATTGTGATAGAAGTCCTTGTTTTGAGGGCTGGTTTGGGCAAATAGTTTATTTAAATATGTAGTAAATAAGTTGTAATATATGTGCTTGTTTTGAGTGTTTCATGAAATGTTTCTTGAGAAACTATGTTTTAACTTCTCGAAATCCACTAAAATGACTGTTTGATAAGTAATATGCTACATGACTAATTGAGGCAAAAAGTTAATTAAAAAAGTCCTAAGAAATGTTATCAAAACAGACCCTAAGTGTCTTAAATGCTTAAGTTACCAAAAACCACTGAAAGGGACTTTTTTAAAAAATAGTTAAAAAAAAATCACTTTTATCGCTTAAAATGTTAGAAAAAGTCTTAACTAGTGTTATGCTAACGGGCCCGAATGCTGGTCAATTTTAAAGTGCTTTGTCCTGTCATGTTGGTTGGGATTAGTAGTGGTGCTAACTACTGATTTGTTGTGACCAAACATTATCAGTCTTATACTTCAGTCCCAAAGTCAAATTTTTGTTGCCCACGCACTCCTTGTGTCAGCTGGAAAGTTTGCCTCAACAGTTGATCTATTTACACTTAGAATAGATATATTGAATTTGCTTGAGAGAAATTACTCTCAGCACTAAAATTTATATACATGATGTAGGAGGAGAATCCCATAAAGTTAGGGATATGAGAACTAATGATATATCTAATTTTAGGTAACTATCTAATCTAATCCTATAACAAATTTATATACAAGATAAACCATATCAACATTCCCCTTCTATTGGTGCATATATATATCAATGGCATCATGCTTGTTACATATGTAAGTTATCCTAGGACCGCCAAGAGACTTAGTGAAGATATTGACCAATTGATCATAAGAATTCACAAAGGATTGGCGAATTTTCTGGCACAATCTTTTCCCAAATGAAATGACAATCAATTTCCATGTGCTCGTGCCCTCTTGAAATCCTGGATTGGAGGTAATGTGTAAAGCCGCTTGATTGTCACAAATGAGCTTCATAGTCCTTGCCTTAGAACTTTAACTCCTGAATCAGCTTTTACCCAAATAAGCTCACACATGAGAGCCATAGCTCGAGTCTTTGCTTCTGCACTGGATCTTGCTACTACATTCTGCTTCTTGCTCTTCCATGAGATAAGATTACCATGAATGAGAACACAATATCCTGATGTTGATCGTTTATCAATCGAAGATCATGCCCAATCAGCATCCCCACAAGCAACATTGTCAGTGTGGCCCCTATTTTTCTATACCAACCTTTTTCAGGAGAACCTTTGACATACCTCATGATTTGAACCCCAACATCCCAATTACTATCATGAGGAGAGTTAAGAAAGTGACTTACAACACTTACAACAAAAGCAATGTTAGTTTGGTTATGGTGAGACAATTTAATTTTCCCAACTAATCTTCAATACCTGGGTCTGAATAGAGCTCCCCCTGTTTGGTAGAAGCTTAACATTCAGGTCCATAGGAGGCCAACAGGGTACAATCAGACATCCCAATTTCCTCTAAAATATCAAGAGCATATTTGCTTTGGGTGATAGCTACTCCACTTCTTGATTGAGCTACTTCAATCCCAAGGGAATATCTTAATCAACCAAGTGCTTAGTCTGGAAATGTAGAAATAGGTGTTGTTTTAGGCCCTTGATTCCATCACAATCATCACCTATAATGACAATATCATTTACATAGACAACCAGATAACTACCTCACTATATCATACAAAACTATTGTAAGACCTTGTTGAACCTCCCAAACCATGCTCGAGGAGACTACTTAAGACCATATAAAGACTTGTGCAATCAAAAAACTAGATTCAACTCCCCTTGAGCAACAAAACTTGGTGTTTGCTCCATGTAAACCTCCTCCAAATCACCATAAGAAGGCATTCTTGATATCTCACTAATACAAGGGCCAACTTTTCATGGCAGCCTTGGACAAGAAAAAACGAACAAAGGCCTTGCTATCCATTGGGGAGAAGGTGTCACTAGTATTGAGTCCAAAGATTTGTGTGTAGCCTTTAGCAACAAGACGGGCCTTCAAACGCTTTGCTTGACCATTGGGGCCAATCTTAACAGTAAAGACCAAACTTCAACTAACTAGAGACTTCCCAAGAGAGGAGGGAACAAGAGTTGATGCTGATTGGAATTCAAGGCTGTCATCTTATCAATCATTGCCTGTTGCCACCCATGATGGGCCAATGCTTCTTGAACAGTTTTAGGGATAGAAATGGAGGACAAAGCAAAAAAAAAGGCATAATGGGTGAAGATAGACAATGATAACTAAGGAAATTATAAATAGAATGAGGATTACGGGTAGAGTGGTTACCTTTACCAAGGGCTATACGTAGGTTTATGAAGGATCATGTAGGTCTGCACAGGAGGAGGTGATGGTGCAGGAGATGGATCACCGTGAGTAGAATGAACCTCTGCTTCAGGAAGGTAGGCGATGGACAATGCTGGTAAGTGACTAGTGGGTGGGAAGATGCTTGCATTGGTGGAGGAGGATCAACAATGACTAGAGGAGCAAGGTAAGAAATGGTTGAGACTTGAGATAGGGGGCTGGATCAACTAGGGAGGTAATGCATGGGGTGGTGTCCTCAAAGAAGGTGACATTGGCTGAGACATGGTTACAATTAGTAGAAGGGGAATAACAACAATACCTTTTCTAAAATCGAGAGTAACCAAGAAAGATGCACTTGATAGCTTTGGTAGACAACATATCTAGACATGGAGAAAGATTATGAACAAAAGAGGTGGAGCCAAAGACCCGAGGAGGAACAACATAAAGGGAGTCATTGAGAAGTGTCGACGCTTTAAGTTATGCACAGAGGGTAGAGGGGGCATGTGGGGGCACATCTACCAATGATTATGGTCAAGTCTTGGTGGCCAGTCTATTTGGATTTGACAAGTCTAGTGTTGCGGTTGGTTGATTGAGAAAGTCGCTGAAAAAGTTGCCATCTGCGGTGACATTTGCGAGAATGGAGATAAATTCAAAGGAAAGATGGGAAAACATGTAAAGGAAAACAGCAACGAATACTGGTTAAACAGAGAAAAAATTTCTCAAACTACAATTTGGGCTGTAAAATTTCCGAAAGGTCCAGCTATGAAGGCAGGGATGGGATGCAATGAAGGTGGTGGCCGGTGGGAGCTCAGGCTCACAGATTTTGGCCTCTGATATCAAGTTCAACATAAATATATGTAAAAGCTGAATATTATTTTCTAATTATCAATCTATATAGATGATTTACCATATGACCATATGTTGAGATTGGCACTTAAGCTCCAATAATTGGCAATTATTACCTGATACTAATTTGTGGAATCAAGGTACTAATTCAGTTAGCATATCTATACTAATAATTGGAAATAGAAAATAATTCCGTACACAATAATATGAAATAATGCATGGTATCCCAACATCTTTGTTTCCATGTATACTACTGTACTTGCTTTTTTATGATCTATAATCTCTGTGTTGTTTTAAAAGGTGTCCGCTTCAAGAAGATTAGCAATGCTTGAAAATCGGTCTGAAATTCTGTTTCAGTGAGTTGCTGCAATCTTCCATTAACAAAAATAATTCATTGTGGCTCCTCTATATTGTTGTGCTCTTTGTAACTACTACATTGCATTGCCAGGGTACTCGATGCATCTCTTAGTGCTGCTGCTTCTCCAGACTGTTCATTGAAGATGGCATTCATACTATCACAGGTAGATAAGCAAATAAATCATTATATCTTGTAGACATGTTCACGGAGTCTTCAGTTATCCATGTTATTCTGGTTTATACTTACATACCTTGAATTTCCCTCAGGTGGCGTTGACATGCATGGCCAAACTGCGTGATGAAAGGTTTTTGTTCCCCGCAGTCTGAGTTCTGATAATATTACATGCCTTGATCTCATTGTGGTGAGGCAATTATCAAATGGTGCCTGTCTTACCATATTGTTTAAGCTTATCATGGCTATTCTCAGAAATGAATCGTCAGAATCTCTTAGGAGATGGTGAGTTTTTAGTTGCTTAGCTTATTTGGGTGGTATGTTTGAATATTGTTTAAGTTGTCAAACTTACCTTTGTATGTCCTTATGCAGTCAATATGCCTTGCTCCTTAGCTATTTCCAGTATTGTCAGAATGTGGTTGATCCAGATGTTCCAACCACAGTTCTTCAGTTCTTGCTGCTTAATGAACAAGATAATGAATATATTGATCTCCCAAAGGTGTAATTTTTGTTTTTTTCTGCAAATAACTTGCTATATACAGATCATGTAACAGATTAACTCCTCATCATTGCATCCGTTTCTCTTTCTGTTACCAATTGACAGAGAACAGGCAGAATTGGCTCGTGCAAACTTTTCTACTTTGAGGAGGCTTAAGAGCATCTTGAATTTGGTTATTTCATACCCTTACTTCATTATATGCTTTACTAATTCCTGCATTTTATTTTATTTAATTATTGTGGAGATGGTTAATGTGATGGGCACTAGAGAATCACCAAGGTTCATAAGAGGAGGGGTAAAATGGGAAAAATACTGTGGAGAGAGAAATATAGCATGGGGGACATTGGATGTTTCTAACCTTGAGTCGGAGTTATTTAGTTGGGAAAAGAGATCCTAGGAGATTCTGAGAGTGCGTGCACAATTCCTATGGGAAGGGGAGGTTAGAGTTGGGTTGGGATTCTGGAGAGGATACGCACTCTCTATCTGCCTAGGCTATCACTTGTCTTTGTTTCTTTGTATCCATTTTGATTTTGAGAAACCAGAGGTTAATATCACCTTGATTCGGTCCTGGATTCCAAGTTAATTCACTGGATTTTCCATATTGGTTCTAGAAATATTTATGAAGAATAAAGTATCCCTATTCAAAGTGTTGAATTTGTAGAAAATTGGAGAGAAGCCCAAGTGAAACAAGTGTGGTAGAATTGGTTAGGTTTTTAGGTGCCTTGGTATTGACACCCAGCAGCTCTATATGTAGCCATTAGGGAATAAATTCATGCATGGTTTCAAGAATATGTAATTAATACTTAGGTATTTCCTGTGGCATTAAGCAAGACTGCATAAAAACATAGCTAGCTTGAAGGTGATGAATCATAGGAAGATTGAAAGTGAGCCAACGACGATCACACAAAAAAGGACACATCGGAGATGAACTCAAGCACCCAAGTGCGCTGGCGTGTGGAACACGAGCTAGACGAAGGCGTCCGTGCATGTCGGTGTGCTTGGCAGGATGATAGTGGGTCGACGGTGAAAGGGATGATTGACACCATCTTAGATAGCCATAGGTTGGTTTCGGCGATGGATTGGTTCACCGGTGAGGTTTCTAATGAGGCAATGCATTGTTCTCCGAAAAGCAAGCACTCGAATAAGCGCACTGGTGGAGTCATGGGAAGAATGAGGTGCTATTCATGGGTGGCTCATCAAACATAGTGCAACTAGTGGAAGTGCAGCTGTTTCATTAAAATAGCTCTCCAACACCATTAGAAGAAAGCATGGTGGGGATTTTGCGGGAAAATGGGTTGCCAGCACTGAGTAGCTTGCTGAAGACTGAACAACAAGTGCAGACACAGAGTAGCTTGTGGGAATGAAGCATTGGAGCCTCTGAAAGTTCAGAGATTTTTACTAGTTTGGCATCGTGTTTTAGAAAGAAATCAGAGTTTCATAAAAAGGAGTTCTAGAATTTTTTCGTTTTGGTGCCCATCAGCGTATTTGTGATAGATTTGGTCGTGAGGATGATACTTTTCTGATACCATGTTGAATTAACACAAGATAGAAGAGAAGCACTATGTATATCTGTTAAGGAATACTTGCATGCATAATTTCAAGAGCAGGTAATTGACATATTGCCATTTAAGTTCCTATAGGTTTCCAATGTGATACATTAAGCACTTGGCAAAACTCAAAGGGCATGTACATTATTCTTAACAAAGAATGAGTTAGGAATTGAAATAGATTTACGCAAAAAATATCCCAAAAGGATTTTGGTCCACACTAGACCCAATTCTGTTTGCCTTTCAAGTAGGAATCGATGCAAATTGTGACTGTTAAGATATATACCATTCATGTGTTTGCACTCAACATCTTATGCTTTTGGGAGATATAGTTCATTCATGGTATGATATCACAACTTCTATGTCCAAGTGGTCTAGATTCTAGAACTATATCTTTGTTCGCTCCAATTATTTTAAATAAAAGTTAGATTTCAACACAAGTTAGGATAGGCCTATGCATTGCCCACCCTTGAAGCCCTCTTGCATGAGGGCACGTGTTAAAATGAATATCATTCATGTCCCCCCCCCTCTCTCTCTCTCTCTCTCTCTCTCTATAATAATTTAAGATTTTTGAGAGATGGTTCATGACATTGACTTATTACTCTCTTTTCTCATTAGACTAAAAAATCAAGTCTCTTTTCAATCTACCTTATCCATCAGATAATATGCTATGCTTTGTTGTTTCCAGATGCTATCAATTTCATTGTTTGGTCTGCTTTATATTTTCTTCATTTAGTTATTTTCTTTTATTTTGGTGAATATTCTGAAGCGAATTATTTACAGTTTCATGTGATTTGAAATTGTAGGTAATAAAAGATGCAACCCATGGCAGTGAACCTGAAAGACAATATCACTCTATGTTCTTGATGCTTTGATTTGTATAGATCATGAGCGATATTTCTTGAGTCAACTTCAGAGGCGCTTTTTCAGATCATGTTTTACAGGCATTAGCAATATTTCCAATCAGGTGTTTATTCCGTTCACCATAAATAGTTTCTCCTTTTCGAATCAATCCTATATTTCTTTTTTTTAACATATATGGGCCACTTACCCGTTTCCTGTATATTTTGGTTCTTATGATTTTGTTATCATCATGTTTTTCTTTCTTAGTCTAGTAATTTCAGCTATCTGTGATAGAGAAGATATTCATTTTACCTTAAATTTTTACTGCTAATAAAGATTGAGTCATCAGTTCATTGAATCTTGTAGATTTCTCATAAAAGTATGTATACTTATTAATTTAACAACTTGAAACCACTCTTGTTCCAATTTGGTGCAAATGCAGCGGTGTATGTGAAATGTGTGCCATTATTGACTTTACAGGGATCAATTTTCGTGATTTGCTAATAAGTTGAACATAGCCACATACAAAATCTTTCACTTTTGACTTTTTGAATGTCAAAACTGGGGCAACTACATGAATAACATTTGTTGGGATTAGAATCTAAATATCTAATTAGGGAAAATATATCATTGTAATTATTGTGTATTTATTGCAAAATGTATAAATATATTCTCTCTCCATTGTGTAGTTGAGACAGGATTCATCCTATAGTTTTCTTTCTTTCTCGTTTTTAACATGGTATCCAAAGCCTAAATGAGAAAAGAAACTCTAATCCGTCCTAGGAGGACTCACTGTCCTCCAGAATTTTTTTTTTTTTTTGGGCCACTGTGTCCTACTTTGGTTGCCGACTCCTTTTTCACTGCTACATCAACACTTCCAACCATAGTTTTAAAACTCGATGAACCGGCCAGCCAACTGGTGAACCGGTTAGGTAACTGGTACAAGTAGCACATCAAATCGAAGTTGCAAGAGAACCGGCACAAATCGATCTGACTCGGTTCACATGGTTCAACAAAAAAAAAAAGTTTGCTGCTGGTGGCTGCTGTTCAGATCCGTTGCGGTTGTCTTCAGATATGCTGTGGTTGTCTTTTGTCGCCACCATTGTCTTCAAATCCACTTTGGTGGTTGCGATGAGGAGGGTGTGAAAGAGAATTATGAATTAAGAATGTGGGACTCTAAACTCTTATAAAGACTATCTAACCCCTATCCTTATGAAATATGGACACACCTCCCTCATGCCTAGACTAGACAGTGAAGGTTGTAGGATTGGGCATTTGCGGGTGGCCCAATAATAACAGCAGGATAAGTCTATTACAATATTAGAATTGAGTGAGTCTAATTCAACCCCAAAAGCTAGCTTATGGGGAAAGGATTGTCCAAGCTCTTATAAAGCCTATATAGACCATATCCTTAAGAAATGTGGAACTTAAGGGCCTATTTAATTTGAGTTTCTAGTTTTCATTTTCAATTTTTTAGTTTTCAAGATTTTGTGAAGCAAATACTAAAAATTCTGAAAACTAACAAATTTCAGTTTTTAGTTTTCATTTCCAGTTTCAGTATTTCCTTCACAAAATCATGAAAACTAAAAATGAAAACTAAACTAGGCCCTAAAAACCCAATAAGAAAACCTTTTGACACACACAGGATGTGGGCACAAAAGATTTTCCTATAACCATAGAACTGCACCAATAGTTGACTATATCCCTATATTTTTACCCTCGTTTTAAATGTGCTTACCAATGATATCCAAGAGCCAATGCCATCGTGTATGTTTCATGTAGATGATATACTCCAAGTAGAAGAGTCAAAAGAAGGAAATAAATTCATATATGGTTCCAAAGTACATGGTTCTCGTAAGTAGGAGTAAGACTGAGGGAATATAAGTTTAATGGGAGGTGTATAAATTATAGCTTATATGTGGAAATTGGAGACAATGCCATATCACAAGCCTCCCAATTTGAGTATCTTGGGTCCATAATACAAAATGGCTGGGAAATAGAGATGCAAACCATAGGCTTCAAGTTGGACAATGAAATGGAGAAGTGCTTCAGATGAATTTCAGCACCCAAGCTTGTGGGATAATTTGACCATAAAACAATAGGAGCGCCCTATGAGACTAATTCTGACCTGTAAAAAGCCAGAAAGTAAATAAGCTCAATGTTTCAGACATGAGGTTATTGCATTGGATAAGTGGACGCATTAGAGTACATAGGATTAGAAATGAATTTATTAAAGAGAATTTTATGGTAGCACCTACTGTGAAAATGATGGTAGAATCTTAGCATAAGTGGTTTGGGCTTGTGGGAAGAAGGCATGTAGGAGCAGTAGATCGTGGTGGGTTGCCAATTAAAGAAAGACCAAGAAAAGCGTTTATGTCAAACCATTTAAAATGATTTAGATTTTACTGGTTGAACTATCGTCATGGTTTACAATAGAACATTGTTAAAACAGGTATCTAAATGAGCAAAAGAAATAGAACAGTAGCTGAATATGGTCTCAAACTCAGATTCAGTTTTTGAATCAGGTCTGGACTTTTCAATTTCTTGGAATGGAAATATGAACAAACTTACAAGGAAACAAAAGCAGGAGCGGATAAAAGAAGCCTGGGCATTGAGGTCACCCTCTAAAAGTTCTCTCTAATTTTGATAATGGTTCCTAAGACTGCTACCCTAACAGAAATATTCCCCACTTCATGCAGCAGCCTTACTGCTGCTACGCGACTTCTCTTTCATAGTCCTTCCTGTCATTTTTCCCTAATGGACAATGTTGCAGCCCACTACCCCTTTTTTTATTTTCTAGAACACTAATATTGTATTTTATCCATTTACTCAACCTCACCTGGTTGGACAAGGCTTGAATGTTGATGTTGTTTTTGACAGTTAAAAAAAAGATTATAAAGTAAGAAGAGAGAATTCCGTTGTAATATCTTCTTTGATAAAGTTGGGGGATTGCTATCCAGCATTATGGGAATAAAGCTTTAAGCTATCAGGCTCTCTTAGCACACTAGATTAGTAGCTCTACAAATTGCTTAATGATCCTGAGGAAGAAGCAATGTATATCAAACTTGAGGATAATATTTTTCATAGTTGGTGGTCTGGTGGAGTAGAATTGTGGATATCATGTTTCTAGGACAAACTCAGCATGTGTTATCCTGATTTTTATTCTCATGAAACTTTCCTATTGCATGGATAAGATAATGCTCATTTAATTGTGTTTTGTTCAAGGATGGTGGTCAGTCACTGGTCTCATTGCAGAGGGCCTGTACCTTTGAGGCTGAACTTGCTTTACTACTAAGAATCAGTCACAAATATGGGAAGTATGGAGCACAGGTACTATTTTCCATGGGCCTATTGCAGCATCTTGCTTCAAGCAGGGCAATCAATTTACAGGTGAGTAGTGGGTATTTTCCTTTTCACACTGCAATCAATTTACAGGCAGGGCAATCAATTTTCTGACCTACTGAAGCTAAGCGATCTACAGGGAGGTTTAAGGCGGGTTGAGACAAGGCTTCGAAGAGATATGGTGGTGGATGTTGATAGACAACGATTGATTGTTACTCCAGTCTTCAGATTAGTCTTTTCACTAACTTCCTTGGTTGATACATCAGATTATTTGGAGGTTTGCTTTTGTGTTCCTTTTTCAAGTTTTAAAATATTGTCAAATTTATGAATTTTTCTTACTTTCCTGCCAGTGAATCATTTCACCAGATTACTAGCATTTTGTGGTTCTTTGTGATGTAATGTTATCTACTAGACAATTTGGTGTAGTCATATAGCTTTTTATGAGCTTCAGTTGTGTGGCTATATAGATCTTGCATTTGGTGTAGTGAAAGCCAATTACATGCTCATATTTCTTGAGCTCATCTGTTGTGGGAGATTGTTCACCTACCAATTAACATGACAGGCAAATGCATTGCTAGAGTTATCAATTCTTAAAACTCCCTGTTTGCATTGTATTTCTTTTTCTTTTTTTTTCTTTTCTTTTTATTGTGTGCCCTCCTTAAATGATAATAATGAAATCCAGTTTTTGTTGCATTGACAAAACTTGTGATTATGTTTGTGCTGTTTATAATATAGGTCAAGAATAAAATTGTCCGTGAAGTAATTGATTTTGTTAAAGGGCACCAATCATTCTTTGATCAAGTTCTCCGTTTGGACATGGTTGATGTAGATGAATTTAGGCTGGAGCAGATCAACCTAGTTGTTGGTATTCTTAGCAAGGTAATGTGGTTCAGTGAGCCATTTCTCTGGTTTTAAAAATATTCAGCTGGCTGTGTTAGCTTGCTTCTCTACCTTAAGTAGATGTAGGTGAGGTCAAGTGATATTTCATTACTCAATGATTTATCATGTAGTCAAATTCTTTTGGAACTTTGACAATTATGGGAGCATCATAGTTTATTGTATTTTATGGTTTCATATTTGGAATCAGAAAGGCTTCTGAAACTTGCGTTGCTGACTTCTCAGTAAAATAATCTTTCCACTTTGATTTTTACTTTTGGTTATAGGTTTGGCCATATGAAGAGAGTGATGAGTATGGTTTTGTTCAAGGACTTTTCGGTATGATGCATAGTATTTTCTCTCGTGAAGTAAAGGTTCCCAGTTATGCAGGATCAATTGTATTGCCTGAGGTGAGTTTGAGGATTTCATATTTCTTGTTTAAGTTTAGGAAGAGAACATTCTTGCTTTATGCATGCTTATATTGCTTTTTTTCAGAACCAGAGGAATTCAGAACTACAGATGTTTAGATTATGCTTCAGCTTGAGCTCATACCTATATTTTCTAGTCACAAAGAAATCCCTTAGGTTACAGGTATCATGTGTATAAAGGCTGTTAATGACTTTGAGCTGTTTTCCATCATATTGTGTGTTTGCATTTTTTTTTTTTTCTCTTTTGTTTAACAGATAAGTTAATTTCTTTAAATGTGCTTCTCAGTTTTCAGATGCCTCCACTAGTTACCCAACTTCCATAGAACTTCAACAACCCACATTGAACTTGCTTAGTTCTCTTCTTACTTCTGTTACAACTTCACTTGAAAGGGCCGCTGAGGAAAAATCTTTACTACTGAATAAGGTTTAAATGAAAAATAAACTACTCTCAACCTTCTCCAGTATGCTTTTGTTTAGATTTTTGGTTGTTAATGCTCACGCACAGTACATGTGGTTTTGCAGATTCGAGACATAAATGAATTATCAAGACAGGAGGTGGATGAAATCATCAATGTGTGTGTCCGGGAAGACTCTGTTTCATCTTCAGACAACATACAGAAAAGGTTGATCATACTACTATTGAAATCCGAAATTGAACATATCCTTGAAACTATAATCTGAAATCTGAAAATGTTATTGCCCTATTAAACATTAAAATAAGAATTCCTTTATTGTCTTGTTATCATGATTTCTTGAGAGATTCATATATCTAAATTTAAATGTGAAAAATGAACTGAAGTTCCTATTTTCTTTGCATGAGTCTGTAACTACCAAGTGTCCTTTGTATTCTGATGCACCAAGGAAATTGGAGGAAAATATATCTTTCATTTCTCTAGAACAAATGTGTTAATGGCAGTGGTTCTACTGCTAAAATTGGAGGGAAGCATATCTTTTAGGGTATGTTTGACATGTATTAGGAATGAAGAGATAAACTTATACTGTATGTAGTTTTTTCAGTTATTTGGTTCAAACAATGTATGGTGTACGTCTATCCATCAAGCCTCTAGGTAGGTAGAATTAGACCTAATTAGCTTTTAACATATATGATCTTTTTTAGTTTTCATTATTTTTATATATTTTATTTAAAGAAAATAATTATTAAATAAATAATACAAATTAAAATATATGTATATATATGAAACTAAAAATAATTTTTATTGAAAAATATTTAATAATATATAAATATATAAATGTTTTAAAAGTAATATTAATTTAATCAAAATAATATAAAATATATAAAAATGATTAACTATTAAAAGTCATTAATAAATAATAAATAAACATGGTTAACTATGAATATTTCTAGTTTCTTTCTCTTTTTCTTTATCTTGTTTTTGTTTATTTATTTGTTTTTGTTGAAATTTTATCTTTTAAGGCATGAGGGAGCAAGACAGATAATAGACTTTAGATAATACGATATTAGATTAGTATGAGTTAAATATTGTGATAAAAACATTAACACTAACATCTTTTTGTACCAATAGTAGACTTCTAGGTATTATGAGATATTTCTCTGGTTTCTGGCACTACTCTCAAGCTAAAGCTTGCGAAGCTTTTAAGCTTGTTACAGATGAATGCTTGAAAATAAAATATAAATTGGACTCCGTAATTCATAAATGATTAGGCTAATCAAGGATATTGAAGACGTACCAACTACCAAGAATGATCATTAGTGTAAATTTCCAAGCGAGGATAGAATGCAAATTCTCCAAGTTCGACAACACTTGGGAACTTTGGAAACCTTGATTAGAAAGTACAAAGTTTGCAAACTAAGGCTAGGCTGGTTTGTATCACAGCTGTGGAGAAATAACTGACATGATAATCAATGACAGAAAAATTACCATTGATATGATTTATGATCGGAGTCTAGTAAAATTACCAGAATGATCATTGGTTGAAAAAGAAATCATCATTGATATTAGTTGAGGTAGAGAGATCCCCCAGCCTGAGACTAAAACTGAGATGGAGCCAGAGTGGCTAGGTTTGCCGGATATGTGGCCAGAGCATGTAGTGCTACCAATATAATGAGAAATCATGTATAGTTATCTCAAGAAAGAACTAACCCATCAAACCTCAACCTTCTTACTGTAATCTCTCTGTCAAATTAGAGAGATACAGGAGTCTAACAGGACTTGTAAAACAACTTGTTAGAATGATTTCAGAAACTCATCACAAACACTAAGCCATACTGGAGTCAACAAAAGACCACACAGTGTGATAAGGAGAGATCTTTTCCAGATACGAGGGTGCAAGTGAAACGTGACTAACTGTGGTCAGAGCACTGGCTGAACCTTATTCCGCCCACAACTGGAGGGAGGCACATGTTCATTCAGGCCATGGCATAGCTTTAGGAATTAAGTATATCAAACAAAGAAGTCTCCAGACTATTGGGAGAACCTGCCAGCAGAAAAGTGACAGAAGAAGTGATGAAGGATTGCACTGCTCTGACATCATGCGGTAGGATGGAAGAAAGAAAGTAGACTTGGGATAGTCGGATTTTAGACTAATACGATGTGCAATATTGTGATCCGAAAGAAAAATCATTTATTAATACTAGACTCTTCAACCTATAATTAAATAAGCAAACAATCGTGAAATAAAAGGAGATATGGAAAATATCCCAAGATATCATTTAAGATACTTGTTAATATTCTAAGTTATAATTAGGATATTTGGGATATTTTTATGTTTTCTTACTGTTTTGAAAATATCCATGTCACAGGAGATACATTGCGATGGTAGAAATGTGTCGAGTTGTTGCTGGTAGGGATCAATTAATCCTTTTGTTACTCCCACTAGCCGAACATGTGCTAAATATCGTCCTCATCCATCTTCAGGAATGGTAAGGCTTTAAGTTTCTGATTCTGGTAATTTGAATGATATTGTGCATGGGACTATAATCAAGATACAATCCTTATACGGTGTTTGGTTTGTATTCTAATGATTTTCAAGATAAGTTATTAAAATGCCATGCTGTTTGGACTTGTTTTCAATCCTTTCTCGGAGGAAATGGTGACAGCAAGCTTTGTCTTTACAGAAAGTAGAATAGAGGAAATAGTGTAAATAACGTGGCAGTTTTTGTAACTATTTGTGAAAACACGTCAATGGGACAGTGAAAACAAAAAATAAACCAAACACTTGCCTTAAGTTAACTGAAGACCAACCTTTTGTGGCCATGCCAGGAGAGTAAGAAAAGAAGCAGAGTGCTATGTCCTAATGTAAATAATGAATTGTTAAGTTGTCACTGCATCTCTCAATTGTTTTTTCCCTACTTGATTACAGGCAAAAGCCTACAGGGTATATATTCACCGTTTATCTTAAGGTTAACCTTTCTATTTTTCTGGCAATTCTAGTGCTTCTGATTCAACCTTGACGACAAAAACAATTACATATGGTGCAAAGTATGATCCTGAACAAGACATTGCTTTGTTATGTGGAAAGTTAGTTCCAAACCTTGAACGACTTGAGCTATTAAGTGAGGTATGGGTTTATGGGATTCACAATAACTATTTGTAATTCTGTTTAACATTTCAATGATTTTATTTGTTTGGTCATTGCTACTGACATGGCCTCCGGTTCATGAAATAATTTCTATGTACTAATAGTATAAAATAACTTCACATTGTTATTCAATAGAATTTGAGGAAAACGACAAATCATGATTGATATTTATCGTGGTGGATGATTATCTCACCTAGATTTGATAACTTTCTCAAATTCTATTCTAAAAAGGCGATCCAATGCACAAGGCTCCCACGTGGTGGGGTTTAGAGAGGTAGATATATACAGCTTTAACTGCGCTTTGCGAGAGTGTTTCTAGGATTTGAATCCTGAAGGTCACAATGTAGCAACCTTACTGTTATGTGGAGGCTCACCCTACGATTTTATTAACTATGTAAAATTAATTTATAATTTTACATTGTCAGCATATAAAAATTAAATTCTAAAAGAATATTATTGGATTTTCTACTATCTTACCATGTATTGGGGTACTCGGGTAGTAAATTAACATGAAGAGTCAGGTTCTTTGGCTTGGTACTCGAGACCTATTGGGGATTATTTGATGGTGTTGCTGAAAAAGGGATATTTTTCACACACTAATGTCATGTCTGCATTTTTTTTTTTTTCAGGAGAAAGTAGGGCACAATCTCAAAGTATTCCGAAGACTAGCAACTTCTGCTAAAGAGATCGCAATTCAAAAGTTGATTTTGTAGATACACATGTTGTTACTTGTATTAAACTGCTTCTGTATCGTAAAATGTCTGAGGTGCAAGTAGTTATGCCAAATTGTGTCAAATGTGTAACAAGATCTTTACACACACTATGCCTGTGCGAGACTTGTAAGTTGTAATGGTAGTTAAATTTTGATAAATTAACAGTACGTTGCTTGCAGAAATATTTGTAAGTTGCTCAGTGTTAAGAGAGTAAAAATAGGGTTAAAACTTATCTAGATGAGTTTTATGTGTTTTTTTATTTATAAAACTTATCTAGGCAAGTTTTTACTTCTATTTTTACTCCTCACCAAATAGACTCTTAGGAGTTGTACTTAAAAATAGGTGCCAAACAAGATTTTTTTTCCTTTTTTTTCCAACTCTTTAAGGATTTAATTTTGATGCAATGTAAAAAATTGAATATAATTATTCTATTATATATTGTTACAATAGTAATTACAATTAACCTTTATCCTCTATTTGAAAAATTAGAGAAATATCAAGGTGCTCTGAAAGTAAAAAAAATATTTGTTTTGTTTACTAGTTGACATGGTAGGATTGTGGGTTATTATCTTTTATTTTTCTCTATTTTTTGCAATAGTTAATGTGTTAATAGATAAAATAGAGTAAATATTTTTTTCTTACTCTTAGAGCATTTAACTACTTCTTAGAAAAATCATATAAATAGAGATTTAATTAAATAACAATGTAATATATATATATATATATGTCAATACATTAATAATTTATCATATCTTCTCATGTAGATAATTTTTAATAAAATTACTGTAGAAGTCATAATTTTACAAACATGGCTATTAGGTCAAGACATGTTTTTAAACATGGCTATTAAATAATTTTACATAATCTTCTCATTCTATTATTTAAATAAATGATTTCTAAGTTAGGTTTCTTGACTTTAGGTCAAGACATGTTATTATCTAATTTGAACTATGTTAAGTCTTGATCTCACCTAAATAAAGGTGCAACCAATAACTAAGGTACATTTGGCCTATGATATTTCTAGATAATATACATAAATTTTGATAGTGCAACGTTAAATCATAACAGTTAAAAGAAGTATGAAAGAAAATTTTAAAAATATTGTATTGTATATATATATTTTAAAATAAATTAATAAACATTGTATTATAGCTAAAAAATATACAAATAATATTATGTTTTACAAAATGCATTAACTAAAATCTTGTAATTTATTTGTATTTTTTTTAAAAAAATATTCCTCAAACTCCAAATTGAGTCAACCAAAACATCCCAACCTAAGGGACGCCTCAATTTGACCTCAGAATGTATTGAGTTTAAATCTTAGATCCAAAATCAAGCACAAATAAATTTCTATCTAGGACATTAGAATCTAGTTAGAACTTGGACACCCCAAAGTACTTATAGTTTCTACTTCAAAGTAATTTTTTTTTTGTTATTAACAATCATTTATATTTTATTTTTTGAAGTGGACTTCGTACTTCAGAAGAACTAAATCTAACAATAAACAGGGAGTCATGTTTTTAATTAAGATAAAATATAATTTCAGAAAGTGGAATTAGAGGGTGGAAGAAAAGGAGGGGAGGATGGAGTAGGAACTAGCTTGTTAAATGCCTACCATGCTTTTCAGAGCCAATGGGATAGGGTCAAGCTCTTAGTGTGTAATTGGGTCAAATTTGTTTTTTAGGACCCAAGTAAGATTGAGGAGTCTAATTGTAGTTTCATCTCTTTAATTCCAAAAGTTGAACAGCCTGAAAATTTATTCAATTCAGGCCTATTAGTCCATGTAATGTGGTGTTTAAGTTGATAACCAAAATTCTTGCTTTGAGGTTGAGAAAAGTGGTGAACAAGTTGGTTTGCAAAGTAGCTTTATTATGGGGCGTCAAACGATAGATAATATTCTCATTGCTTGGGAGGTGGTCCACTCTATGAGGAACAGGAAAGGCAAAAGGGCTTTATGGCTATAAGGTGGATCTTGAGAAAGCTTATGCTCGGTTAATAGGGATTTCATTTTTTATATGTTGACTGATATTGGCATCTCAAGAAATATCTTTGAAGCTATTAAACACTGCATATCCTTCTCACCATGAATTTACTTTGGAATGGTGTTCAGTTAATTCTCTCCCCCTCTAAGGGAGTTTAGTAGGGCAATCTCGCTTTATATTTTTGTTGTGTATTGAACAACTGGCTAAAGTTATTAATATGGCTGCAAATGAGATTTTTGGAAGTCTATCCAACTAGCTAGAGGTGGTCCTAAACTCTTGCATTTGTGCTTTGCATACGACTTGGTCTTATTTGTTGAAGCTTCTACTGATTAGGTCCAAGTGATTAAAGGCATTCTTGATTTTTTTGTGCAAGTTCTAGTCAAAAGGTTAACCTCTTATAAATCTAGTGTTTTCTTTTCTAGAAATGTAAATCACTTGAGGAGGGAGGAGCTTAGCTAGGCTCTCGATGTAAGGCTAACTTCCAATTTGAGGAGATATCATGGCATCCATCTTATTCATGATAGATGAAAACAATGACTTCCAGTTTATTTTGATAGAATGCGAAAGACTAAGTAGTTGGAAGGCAAATTCTCTATCTTTGGCAAATCATGTTGTCTTTGCCCAATCAGCTTTGTCCTCTATTCTGAGCTATATTATCCAGAATATGAAGCTCCCTATTAGTGTTTGTGAGGAGATTGATAAAATTTATAGGGATTTTATTTGGGGTTCCTCTAATTCTAGAAGAAGATTTCATCTAGTGAGCTAGGAGAATATTTGTAAACCGAAGCAAGAAAATGGCCTTAGCTTTCATAAAGATAGGGATATCAATAACTCTCTTCTTATGAAGGTAGCTAGGGGTACTACTCGGAATACTAATGCTATGTGGGTTCAAGTGTTGTGAAATAAATGAGTGTATAGTGGACTCCATTCCTGATGTTCAAAGCATACCACCCTTCCTACTATAAAGTTATGCTTAAGTCATAACTTTATAGTGAGTAATTGTTACTTATTAATTTTACTTGATCTTTAGAATATAAAATGTATATGTCATATTAAATCAGTTTGGTTTTGTAATATATATATCTTAATAAAATAGCAAAATAATATAATTGTATTATTCTTCGATCAATAAATAATACACATAACTAGATCAAACCTTACCCTGTTCATATAAGAACCATCTAGTCTAGACAAGACACTACTTAAAAATCCATTAAAACAAATAAAAAACATTGACTAAGTTCTCTATCAATGGCTCATCAAAAGGTCTGTACCATAATTCTAATACAAGTAGGATCTCCACAAAGTTATCATTGTCGCATCTATGTAAAAATATAACAACAGTAAGAATGAGAATAAAAAATTCTTTATAGGAAAAATACTAGTTCGCTACCCAGTGACATCTAACTTAGTGTAAAGTAGTTAATTTGTTTTTTGTTATTTTTGTAATAATTAGTTTGTTTATTCCTTTACTTATTTAACATAGTCTTATGAATAAATTTATGCTTGGGAATATAACTTATAGGATTCTATGTATTGCCAACGATATAACACCTTGTGTTATAATCTTATATTGATAACTGATATAGTTCAATTAATGTAGTACCTTGTACTATAACCTTATAAAGATTATTGATATAGTTCAAACGATGCAATACCTCATACTACAACTTTATATAGATCATTGACATAGTTCACAAATCATATAGCATGCTATTCTCAATATATTATTTTCATCACAATTTGAATCCATGTTCTTACAATCAAGTAATTAATGTTACATAAAGCTTAATTATGAATTTCCTAGGTTTTCTTCCTTCAAATCATTCTTTCATATAAATTTATCTCGACCATTATAATTCAAATTTACTCCTCATACCCTCTATAAAACCATTCGTCTCGGTAACCCTCTCCCTGTTTATGATATACGAGGCTATTTGGCCAGTCAAACCTGTGTGTTGTGTGAGGGTACTTGGGAACTCGTTCAGTGCCCGCTCGACCGATTTGTTCCTGATTTCATGGACACCGGTCAAAACACACCGATGGCGTTGGCACCAACAGCAACCAAAGCGCCGGAGGTCAGAGGCGCCGGAGGCAAGCTCAGGAAACCGCCGCCGAGGAAGCCTCCCGCTACCCCCTACGCCCGTCCGCCGGAGACCGCGCGCCGCCCTTGGCTCTCGAAGCTTGTGGATCCTGCATTCCGTCTCATCGCCGGCGGAGCCACTCGTATCTTGCCTTCCTTCTTCTCCTCGCTGTCCTCCTCTGTCACTCCCTCTCCCACTGAAGATCAAGGTCATATTCTGTTTTCAATCTCTCTCTCCTCTTCATTTACTTTTTTGCCTTTTCCCCCTCGGCTTAAATTTTCTGTTTGTTTTCGTTGTTTCTTAAATTCTTGAATGATTTGTTTCTGTTATTCCTCAGAGGGACATTCAAATATTGGTTTTGTCAAAGAGTTAATGTTTGTAATAGCCCTTGACTTTGCACACACTCATGAGTCATTTTAGTTCCAAGTCAAATCAGCTTCTGAAATTGCGAGACATAAGTCAAGTTAATCCCATCCCACTTTTATTTAACATTCCATCAATTAAATGATGATGTATAACGTTAAGTAATACCTTGACATACCATGTGTCATAACTCATTTTGATGTCTAGACTTGCACAAAATGAATCATCTTATGACTTGAATGAAGATTTAAATAGATAATTTTGTATAATTTCAGACGCAAAATGAATGCAACAACATCAAAACATATATAATTGTTTGCAATTTGAGTGCAGCAACATCAAATTATAGTTTGCATGTTATTTGTTGCTTATATGTGTGGGAGTTAACTGTTAAGTATGCTATGGTTTCTTGAAGCAGACACATCCACAAATCTTTCCTTGAGCAGAAAAATGCTAGTTTGTTTCTGAATAATAGAATTTGAATGTATAAGTCCTGCTCTATTTGTCTCACCAGAGTTCATGTCTGTTTAGTTGATCCCTCAAACACAATAGTCGTTATTTTATACCACTGGTGTGTTATGATAGCATTATATAAAGCCTACTTAAAGTAGTTAGAACAAGGTGTTTGACTTTTGTAGTGGGAGAATCAAAATGTTAAATGCTGTTTTTCTAATGATTTCGCCGGCTGGTTGTTGGGTTAAACTTTTGGTTCAAGACATCTTTCTTCATTTGTTTTAAATTTTCATTGCTGGAGTATTGACATGCACTGCCTAACAGGTTTGTTTTAAATTTTCAACGGCGTTTGGAATTGAAATTGAGCATGGAATTGGAGTTTGGAATTGGATGGCCCAATTACAATTTTTATGTTTGGAGTAACCTATAGAATTAGAATCATAATTCTACAATCTAATTCCATGGAATTCAAAAAGAATTAAAATAGACTTCTTAATTCCTAACTTATGCCATATGAATTGTCAATTCCAAAACTCATTAAATATCTTTCTCCTTATTAAAGTCTATATGGTTCTTTCTCTTTTTCATTTAATTCCAAACAATCATGTTACACTTCTATATAAACCCAAAAACAAAAATTAAGACTCAAGTCAATTCTAATTCTAAAAAAATTGGAATTGAAATTAGAATTCTCCTATACAATTCCAATTCTAGCATGCAAAGGGACATTTGGCACTCAGTAAGCCTTATATAATTGGATATACAAATAGGAAAAGTGAAAAACTGGAAATAATTACAAAAACTATTGCAATAATAAATCAATAATTAAATTACCAATCCCTGTGTACATGAACCTAATTTAGGTTATCTAAATATACATGAACTATATTAATATCTACTCCATTTTCCATTAGAGCCCTTATATAGTGAGAGGGATGGTGTTTTGTCATAGAGAACAAGAATGTGTGAATGCATTATTTTTTGATGCGAGAATGTGTGAATGCTTTACTAGGATATATAATTATCCCTGGTTTAAGGAACGATTTTAAGATTATGCTCATGTAATTCAGATTGTTGTTAGGAGCTATTAATTTTAGTTGATTGAAGCAAAGGACCCATCCGTAAGAGTACTGTTATATTTAGGTTCGTTAATTTTTATACTTTCTGTAGGTGGTATAGGTGGTCAAGGAAGGCCTGCATGTTCATAATTAAATATAAATAAAATGACATGCATGATGACATCACTTTGATGCCTTGTTATGAGATTGAAATAATGATGTGATAGCATAAAATTTGTGGCATTCATTGCACTGAGTTCTTTGGTGATTGCGAAACTTTTATGATTTATAAGAGAGATTATTCACCGGTTCCCCTGAATGTACTATTTTTATTTTAATGTTTCCCATGCTTAGAATGCTGCATTTCGTGTTCGTTTGTTTTATTCTCCTTTGAGGTAAGTGTCAAACAATCTGGTGATTTGTACGATATTTGATGAATATTTATTTGGTGTTTGTATGCTTTCAGCTTGTAGACACACTGAGTCCTTTTTAAGGGTGGAGTTATTCTGTAGCCCATTATCCTTATTTGTTCGCCTATATAATTTAGTGATTTATCCGGAAAATGGTGATTCACTCATCAAACTGATCAATGCCAACAGGTAATAAATGGCAAGCTGCTGAACAAGGTTATGGTGATGACAGTCAAGGTCAACCAGATGGTCGCAAAAGTGATTTGAATGTAAGAAATGTTTTATATGAAACTGGAGAAAAAAAGTATTATTCCTTAATTTTTCTGTCATGCTAACTCCCCCTTCCCCCTCTATTTTTAAAAGCTTAAGCTATCAGATGGGGGATTGTTAATAGCTTTTATATCTCCCTCACGCAAGAATTTTCTAGACTTGTAGTGTTAATTACACTTAGGCTATACTTTTATATGAATGATGAATTACTGGTACAGCTTGTTGGTCAGTGTACCAGTGTAGGACGCTTCTATTAGTTCAGAGAGATTTGAAAGAGAAAAGGAGTGTTCTCAGTGATCTGAATGAGAATCTGATTTTATGATCGAATCTGTTGTTTACAGAGTACATACATATGAGGATAATGGTAGAAACTGCCACATCCCACATCACAGTGTAGCTGCTGCTGCAACTTGCATGACCTAACTACCTTTAACAACCTATAACTGTCGTGGACTCAGCTGAGTTGCAGCTCTAACATTGCAATTGTAGCTCTAATTCGTATCAATACAGCTAGAGTAGACTAGGCTAGTGTACTAATCACTCAGTGACCCAACCTTTTCAGAAATGAAACACATAGGAAACAGCAGGTGTGTTTTACTTTTATTTGTGTTTTCTCCCTCCCTCCCTCTCTATCTTTTTTATTTCTATATTTTTAAATAATGCAGCTGTCACCTGCAAGGTTGCCTCTCTGCCCAAAAATTCCCTTAACCCTAATGTTTTATCTCCAATCTTCATGTGTGGCGGTGCCATTGCTTACTTCTACAGCTTCCACTGCGTCTTTCCTTGCTACTTCCACTGTGTCCTCTCCTTGTCTTTCACCTTCTATCAGCGCTGCTGGTTAAATGCAGTTTCCCTATTGTACTAATGTGATATCTGATATCCGTTCCACATCTGTTTGATATCAATGAAGCACAAGAAAATACAGAGAGAGAGAATAGAGACATCATAAACCAATACAAGTGAGAAATGATTTCATTATACATCTAATCTCTTGCTTACAGATACACATATTGAGAGTTAAATTGAACCTATGACATCAGAATCTGACTCAGCTAAGTGGATTCATCTTGAATACAAGTATAGTGGGTGTGTTTAGCCTTATTGTCATAAAACCATTTATCCCAAAAGCTTAAGCTGATAGGTTATGGCACAGGAATGATTTTATGTCTAATACGCCCCTCACACAAATGCCTCTTTTGGACTTGAGCGTGAACAATGCACAAACCTACTATATCTGGAGTTGAAATTTAATTATTTTTATTTAGAAGTGGGGCAATAAAGATCGAACTCTAGACCACTTGATTGTAGAGGCTCTGATACCATATCAAAATTAAGGGTTTTAGATAGTGGGAAGGAAATATGGGAAAAATGGTTAAAATGAATTTGATTTTCTGATGATATTCATTGTACACAAAGGTTTACAATATATAGACATCTTCTAATAAATTGTAATAATTTCTTGATACTAATTTCCTAAATTATGGCTGATACTAATTCCTAAACTATGGCATTAATTATATACACATATGTACAATATCTCAACACTTATGCTTACCGCCTAACACATGATATGCTCTAACTGCCCCCTCAAGCTTATGGGGCTGCTAGTTGCTGAAGTCTGCTCCAATTCTCTTTTATTAAGTTTGTTCGTAACCAAGCAAATCTCGAACTGGTCGCTGCCTTGTTTAGGATATCTGCTGGTTGCTAAACAGAAGGAAAATACGAAATCAATAGTTTGTTTTGCATGACTCTTTCCTGAGCAAAGAAAATGTTGAGCTATAAAGCACTGACATAGATATAGGACACGACATGACACCGATATGAAGGACACACTAAAGTTTAAAAATTATAGAACATGGACACATGGTTCACTGTTCATAATTCATTGTTCATAATTTCATTTATATAAGATTCACTTGTCAAATTTTAAATAACTTTGATCTATATTGTAAGTGTTGGAGTTAGAAAAAGTAATGCTTAAATTCATGGTTATTAAACTCTCGAGTTAACTCTTAAACTCTTACAAGTTTACGATCTTATTACACAAAAACGAGTTAACTCGTGTATAAACTCTTTTTTTGTCAAACTCATGCGAGTTTAAGTGAACTCTATCAAAATCGGTAAACTCTCAATTCAACTATATTCAATGTTGGTAGACACTGTTGAATTGTATCATACATTTATATTTTTTGTCTTTATCATTTGTTATGATAGATATAGCATTTATTATGATAGATATGGTTAGCATTTATTATGATAGATATGGTAGATATAGTTAGGTAAACATTTATTATGATGAATGAGGTAGATATGGTTAGGTAAGCATTTATTATGATGGATATGTTTAGGTAAGTTAGTATCTTACACATTTATTAGGTAGTTCTTACAATAAGCCTATAAATTGTATCTTTCTCTATACCAAAAGATATGAGAAAGAATTACTTCACTTCTATAATTCCTAGCCTTTTTTCAAGTTTCTTTTTCAAGTTGGTATCAGAGCTCCGATCTGGAGCCTGATCACTTTTCCGCTACCTTTCATCCTTCATTGCTGGACATTTACAGCCTTAATTGCTGTAGTTATTTATTCATTTTTCCCCATTTTTTTCCCGAATTTTTCCTTGTTTTTTATTCCTCTTCGTCACTGTTACAAACCTCTTGCTACCCTTCTTTCTTCGACTCTTTGACCACTTTGACCATCCTCTGGCTACCCTATCACCATGGTAGAACCTAAAACCTCCACTGCTATTACACCTACACCTTTAAATCTTAACGACCTTCCCGTTTTGCACCCAACCTACCACTTGAACGGAAAAAATTACTTGCAGTGGGCTCAAGTTATCCGGCATACTCAAAGGTCGTCGGAAATTGTCCAACATTGAGGGAAATCGTCCTGAAAAGGACGACCCTACTTTTGAGGCTTGGGATAATGAGGATTCTCTTATCATAACATGGCTATGGAACTCTATGATTCCTGAAATCAGTCAAAATTGTATGTTTCTTACTTCCTCTCGTGCGGTTTGGGATGTACTTAGCAAGACTTTCTCCAAGAAGCAGTATTGCTACTTGTTATGAGTTGAAGATGAAAATATTCTCCACCAAGCAAGGAGTAATGTTGGTAACAGATTACTATGGTGTTCTCACTTGTCGTTGATTGAGTTGGACCAAAACCAAAACTTGGAGATGGAATGTAGCAAGGATACTTCTACTTTGGCAAACTTTGTTAACAGGGACAGGATTTTTGAGTTTCTCTCTGGCTTAAATCTAGAATATGACCCCATTTGAGTTCAGATTTTGGGTAAAGAGCAACTCCCATCTATATCCAAGGTGTTCTACACTGTGCGGGAGAGGAAAGTCATAGGGCAGTTATGCTTGATGACAAACCCAGGAGTGGTTCAGCTTTGGTCACTGGCAAGATGGCCAAGCCAGGACCCCTTCTTCCTTTTCAAGGCCTTCCCGAGATAGTCGTTTTGCCCCTATTGCAAGAAGTCTGGGCATACTAAAGAGACTTGCTTTAAATTTCACGGAAAAGACAAAGTTCTTAGCCGCACAGGAGGATTTCCGGCCTGCCAAGTAGTCAAGCCTTTGTGGTTGCATCAGACAATGCCCTTTCTCCTCAAGTGGATTATGAAGTTCCTGCCCTTAGTAAGGATGAGCTTACACATTTACGGTCTCTCATAAGCTCTTTTAGTAAGCCATCTGGCTCTTGCTCTCTAACCATGTCTGGTAAGGTTCCTTGTTCTCAATCTTTTCATGCATCTAATCCTGAATGTAAGGATTTATGGATCATTGACTATGGTGTGACTGATCATATGACCTCTAAAACCCCATTTTTCTTCCTACCTTCCCATTTTTGAAAACGCCATATCACTATAGCTGATGGCTCCCAAACCTTAGTTGCACGATCTGGTAGCATTTCTCTTCACCGTTCTTTACACTTAAATAATTTCCTTCACGTTCCCAAACTTGCCATTGTGCTGTAACTGTGCTGTAATTTTTCTCCATTCACATTGTGTTGTTCAGGATCTTGCCACGAGGAGGATGATTGGAGTTGCTAAGGAACAAAGGGGTTATATTATCTCGTTAATGCACTAGCTGAAGGTGATAGTAAATAGAAGATACCAGTCTTATGTTAATATTGCAAATTCAAAATCTCAGGCATCACAAATTTGGTTACACCATAGGCGTCTAGGACATCCTCCTTTTCAATTAATAAAGCCTATGTATCCGTCTTTTTTAAAGGAGTCAGTTGAGTCTTTTTCTTGTGAAGTTTGTCAGTTTGCTAAACACTACCGAGTGTCATTTCCATCTAATTTTAATAAAGGTGATGAACCTTTTGCACTTATTCATTCTAACATCTGGGTCCTGCATCTATTCCTAATATCACTGGCATAAAATGGTTTGTTTCTTTTATTGATGATTGCACACGTGTCACTTGGCTTTTTCTTATGAAGGATAAATTTGAAATTTTTCAACTCTTTGTTCAGTTTTATCATATGATTAAAACATAGTTTGGAAAATTCCTTAAACAGTTACGTTTAGATAATGGTAGGGAATATGTGAATCAACAGTTTTGTAATTTTATGAAAGAGCATGGCATTATTCATGAACTTACATATGTTGATACTCCTCAACAAAATAGTGTGGCAGAGAGGAAGAATAGGCATTTACTAGAGGTTACCCAAGCTCTTCTTTTCCAAATGTCTGTCCTTAGCTCTTATTGGGGTGAAGTTGTTTTAAACTGCCTACCTAATTAATAGGGTGCCTCTGGTCCTTGGTAATGTTAGTCCTTCAATCTATGTTGTCTCATTTTCCCTTTGTTCCAATTATGCAAAGTTTACAGCCTTGGGTTTTTGGATGTGTAGCCTTTGTCCATGTGCATCATCAACATCGTACTAAACTTGATCCTTGGGCCATCAAATGTGTTTTCATAGGTTATGCTCCTAACAAGAAAGGATACAAATGTTTTCACCCCGTCCAGTCGTCATTTCTTTGTCTCTTTGGATGTTACATTTTGTGAAATTGAGTCATTTTTTAATCCTCGCTTCAGGGGAGAGTCTAGTGGAAGCTGAGACCTTCTTCCTCAATCCTTTCTCCCTTTCCCATCATCACAAGAGTTAACTCCCTCTGGTTCCCAAGAGTTAGTGTCTTCCACTACACCACCTGAGGAAGCTTAGAAGAAACCACTTTTGGTGTATGAAAGGAGAAATAAACTCGATATGATCTAACAGCAACTTCAAGAGTCTGAACCTTGGTAAGTACTAAAGAAATCGACTCTTCCAATATTTGTGAACCCAACCTAGATGACTTAACGATTGCCTTGAGAAAAGAAAAAAGAACTTCCACTAAACATCCTATTTCTCTTTTTGTCTCCTCTAAACACCTTTCCTTGCAGCATCAAAGTTTCATTGCAGCTATTGATTCCATACAAATCCCAAACTAGGACAAGAGGCATTAAAAGATATGAACTGGCTTCAAGCCATGAATGAGGAAATGAGGGCGTTAGAGAAAAATGGAACGTGGGAGATTGTTGAGGGGCCAAAAGATAAAAGGCCGGTGGGATGTAGGTGGATATACACTGAAGTATCAGTTAATGTGAGTTAGATCGATATAAAGCAAGACTAGTTGCAAAAGGGTACACATAGACGTGTGGAATTGACTATGAGGAGACGTTTGCTCCTGTAGCAAAGATGAATACAGTCGAGTCTTGCTTTCTCTTGCAGTTTATTTTGGATGGGATTTGCATCAATTCAATGTAAAGAATGCATTCTTACATGGAGGCTTAGAGGAAGAAGTTTACATGGAAATTCCTCCTGGATACGATGTTACCAATGGAAGAAACAAGGTATGCAGACTAAAAAAGGCTTTGTATGGGTTGAAACAATCCCTCGTGCATGGCAGATTTACAAAAACCATGATGTCGCTTGGATAGGCATAGTCAAGGGGACCATACTCTTTTCCTTAAACATACAGTTGGAGGAAAACTTACAGTTCTTCCTGGTATATGTGGACGATATCATTGTATCAGGTAATGATCCAGTTGAGAAGAAGCTCTTGGAGGAGAAGTTAGCTGCTGAATTTGAAATGAAAAATCTAGGAAAATTAAGATACTTCCTTGGAATAGAGGTGGCATACTCTAAGTAAGGCATCTTTATCTCTCAAAGGAAATATATCCTAGATCTACTTAAAAAGACTTGGAAGCTTGGGAGCAAAAGATACTAGTGTTCCCATTGAACAAAACCATCAATTGGGAAGTGAAGAGGAGAATTCCATGTTGATAAGGCACAATACCAAAGATTGGTGGGAAAACTCATATACTTGGCCCATACTAGGCCAGACTTGGCTTATGTTGTGAGTGTGGTTAGCCAATTCATGCATGATCCTAAAGTGAGACACATGCAAGCAGGAGAAATAATATTAGGTATCTTAAGGCCACACCTGGTAGAGGACCGCCGTTCAAAAGTGGTGACAAGCTCTCTTTATAAGTCTACATTGATGCTGATTATGCAGGCTCTATTAGTGACAGAAGATCAACATCAGGATATTGTATGTTTTTAGGAGGAAATTTGGTGACTTGGAGAAGCAAAAAACAAAATCTTGTTGCAAGATCAAGTGCGGAGGCAGAATTTCGTGCCATGTCACAAGGAGTTTGTGAGCTACTATGGTTAAAAATGATCTTGGATGACTTGAAGATAAAATATGAGGCTCCTATGAAGATGTTAGGTGACAATAAATCAGTTATTAGCATTGCTCATAATTCTGTCCAACATGATAGGACGAAGCATATTGAAATTGACCGACACTGCATCAAGGAGAAGTTGGATAGTGGACTTATAACCACTATACATGTTCCTTCCGATTACAGCTGGCGGATGTGTTGACTAAAGGCCTACCCAGAGAGCGGTTTCAGGAGATTACACGCAAGCTGGAATGATAGATATCCATTCTCCAGCTTGAAGGGGGGGCTGTTGAATTGTATCATACATTTATGTCTTTTGTCTTTATCATTTATTATGATAGATATAACATTTATTATGATGGATGTGGTAGATATGGTTAGGTAAGCATTTATTATGATGGATATGGTTAGGTAAGTTAGTATCTTACACATTTATTAGGTAGTCCTTACAATAGGCTTATAAATTGTATCTTTCTCTATACCAAAAGATGTGAGAAAGAATTACTTCACTTCTATAATTTCTAGCCTTTCTTCAAGTTTCTTTTTCAAGTCAATCGATTTTCTTTTTGGATAAACGAAAAATTTTAATAAGATCAAGAAAGAAAAAATGAGGGTGAGGCTTAGCGCAACAAAAGTCAAGGCTGAAAAAAAAAAAGAATAGTGGCTGGTTTGCCCACTGGATAAAATGTCTGAGTAGTCAAACTCAGCTTTGTGGTGAAATCCCATTGCAACCAACTTGCTTTGTACTTTTTATTGCCATCCGGATTGTGCTTAATGCAAAATATCTACTCGCAGCATATTATATTTGTTCAAAGTGCACTATATTTGTCTTTCTTGGCATCAAGCTAATCCAATGCGGCCAGGAGGAAGCAAACAGTACCATGGAGGAACTGAGAGGAATTGCTGGCCCAGGTTCCATGCGAACAAGCCACAAAGGAGTAGAGGAAGAGGCTTCAGCATCCATAACTGGTGGTGTGAATATCTGATACAATGTTAGATATCATGGAAGCACAAGCGATATACAGAAGGAAGAGGGAGAGGAAGGAGGAGGAGGGGGGGGTGGGGGAGGAAGATTTCATAAACTGATGCTAGTGAGAAATGATTTCATTATGTATCTATTTTATTGATTACTCATTGAACTTGTACAATCATCTGTCAACAGCATAGACAACTGTTATAACAGCCTACCAGATTCACATAACAGAATCTGACTTATCCTAGGCGATTCATCTGGAATACAACTGCAGTGGGTGATATATTTATTTATGAGTTTATGAAACCTTGGCAATTTCTTGGACTACCAAGATTAACAACTTTCTGTATTTCTATATGGCACCAAGTTAATATAGTATGCCTAGAGTGCTTGGATTTGAGGTGATTGAGATTTGAGAGTGAAAGTACAAAAGCGCAGTTGTATAAGAGAAAACAAAAAACAGAGACAGCGAGGGGGGGAGAGGAGGGTCGAGAAAATTCTGAAATTTTTTATTAATCTGAATTATGCATGTGGAGATTTTTATAATGGTTTACAATAGATCATAGGTGTGCAAGGTTGTAGCCAACTCTCTAACTCAACTAACAGTAACAGAATCCAATGCCTAGTTGGATGGAGGTTACTGAATTTGGTTCCATTAGCCTCTTTCCTCACCCCCATATATCTTTATAGCTGACTATACTTATTCCATTGCAGCTATGTGAATCCAAATCAAGTGAAATGACAGATATTGGTGATACCAGTGGTGGATTAAAAAGAAGTGCTGACGTTGTTCTGAACAAACCACATGAAAGTGGAAAGCAAGCTGAGGAAAATAGGCTTTGTGATATTGGGCGGCTGGTGAAAGGGAACAAATTGTCTAGGTACATTAATTTATAACAAAAATATCTTTTTTTTCCCTTCCTTGCTTGGATGGTTTAATCCATAATTTTGTTATGCAAGTTGTTCATGTTGTAGATCAAAGTATTCACTCCATTGTCTATGAACATGCTTAAGAGTCCTGTAATTTTTAATTTGAAGTTTTGTTGAGATTGACGCTCTTTATTTTCCCGTTTCTCTTGCCAAAGTCAGTTGGTTGCTTTTTTATTGAAGTAAAAAGTTTTTATTGCATTGCTCTTTTCTTTAATATAATTTTATCTTTCTCCTCATGTGGATGTCGGAATAGCTTAGAGCACACTGTTGGAAATAGAAGAACATTAATAATTAATAATATTAATGTACTTGTAGGTTCATGTACATAGGTAGTTGTAGCTTATTGATTGTAAATTATTGCTCTAATTATTTCTTTTAGTTTACGAGCTGTAAATTATTGTTAATAATATTCGTGTACTTGTAGGTTCATGTACTTGGATAGTTGTAGCTTATTAATTGTAAACTATTGCTCTAATTATTTCTTTTGGCTTACGAGTTGTAAATTATAGTTGTAATTATTTCTTTGTTTCATGTCTGTTGTATATATAGCCTATTCAGTGCTGAACCACTCAAGTAATCTGAAGGAAAATTGATTTCAGTATCATCTAAAGTCTCTTTAAACCTTCCCTTTTTTATTTATAACTTGCTATCAGTATGGGTACAATCCCGCCCAGATCTTATCTTTCAGTTATTCTCACCTAATATTTAAGGTTTTACATTTGGTATAGCCAAACCAACCTGTGTCTCCTATTCAGCCCTTATTCCTCTGTCCAGCCCAAGCTACTGACCTTTCGACCATAAGATCCATCACCAAAGGAGGTTGGCAATAGTCTTTGCTTGCTCAGATCAACCGGAACCCAGAGCGCCGCCATTGCCCTCCGTCCCATGCAACCACTGCATGTGCTTTTTCTGTTGGTGCATGAAGTGCATGTGCTGCCATCCAAGTGTCTGTTCGACTTTGGACCGATGCCATCTAAACTGCATTCCCATTGTTCATTTCCGAGGCCGGCTCCTTGAACGAAGTTCTATATTGTATTGTTCTGAGCACTACAGAAGTCACCCAATTCGGGGAAGTCGCATTCCTCTGTCTTTGGTGATATTCTCTTCTTCTATTATCAACCCATCTTCCAGAGATGTCTTTGAATGAGTTTGAGGTCTCCACCCCATCTAAAACCAGTCTACTTCTTCAATGTTATCCATGATTCCCATTTCTTAGTCTTTTTTTGTAACCCCATCAACAACCTCATGAAAACTAAATGGGGAAAATTATTTATCATGGTCATCTTCTATTGAGCTCTGGTTCTTGGGATAAGGCTTGTCTAAACACCTTAGCAAGTCAGCTAAACTTGAAAGGATTGAGGCCAGTGGGAAAAGCTGGATTATCAAATTTGTGCTTTGCTCTTGCAATTTATTGAACCTGCAGTTTGGGTGAATTTCAGAGCATTTAAGACTTGCTCCACTTTTTGGAATAGATTAAGCAATGTGTTTTCTGATGATATTAGAAAATTATATGATGCAGCCCAAAAGTTAGCATCCCTTAAACAAAAAGATCATGATATATGGCTGTGTCTCTCAAGCACAAGCAGTAGTTGCACAATTAAAATTATTTTTACAAGTTGATTCTCTTGAGGGGTTGTTAACAATATTGGATAATCTATACATGGTGATGGTACTATTTTTTATAGAAACAGAAATTTATTAGAAGAGAAGAGAATGTACAAAGAGGATGAGACATCCTCACATAGATATAGAAGAAATGGCTAAGATCTGAAGGGATAATCTATGTAACAACGCAGGCCAATCCCTTTGAATATCAGCTAGAGGGTAACCATTAAACAAACCATGAGCTAAGCACCTAAGGGAAGCTGAAAAAAACAACCCCATCCCAAATAAAATCAATAGTTGAAAAGCAATCATTAAAAACCCTAGAATTCCTTTCCAACCAAATGCACTAGATCACTGAAAAGATTGAGGTCTGCCACAAAATCTTCGCTTCTTTACGTGATCCAAAACCTTTAAACTTAATGTGAAGAAACTAATGTAGATCCATAGGGAAAACCCATGATTCTTCAAAGAAACCAAAAAGCTTGGTCCAAAGATATCTCGTCGTATAGCAATTCGAAAAAGATAAGGGGCCTGTGTTTCTGGACCATGTTGTTAATGTCAACTGAATTAAGAATTGCAGTCCAGACAAAAGCTGTCTTTGACCTTAGAGAAAGATTTAGAATTCCAAATGAGTTTGTCCAACAGAAACCTTTCTATGTTAGGAGAGAAAGTCAAGAAATGAAAATAAGATTTACAAGAAAAAAGTACTAGAAGGGACAAGAGTCTAAATCCTAGTGTCTAGGATACTAGATAGGTGAATAGGATTAAGCAAAGGAAGAAGGGACTCTAATTCATTAGCCTCTCTATCATTCAAGTTTCAAATAAAATAGAAGTTCCAAAAGAGGTCATCATGAGAAAAGAATTGACAAACTGAGGCATTGTTCAAGGAGTATGAAGGAAAGAATAGAGGAACCAAGGACAACTGTGAGTTACTCTACTTGTAGATTTGGTATCCCATCCATTCGGGTGCAAACCATACTAGATTGTCAGGGATCAAATTCTGAAAATTCTAGAAATTCCTACTATGGACAATTTTGATTACTCGAATTTGAGTTCCCCCACCTAAAATAAGTAGTGCATCATCTGATTCAACTGAATCTTTTGCAATGGTTACAATACGAGGAGGTTGTGGGAATCATGGAGGATGAGGAGGAAGATGTAGTTGTTCTTGATGTTCATGTTGTAAAAGAATGGGACACACTCAAGAAACTTGTTACTCACTTTGGGGGTTTCCTGAGAAGACAACCAATGTTTCTAAGACTGAAATGCCTGATCAAAGATTTCAGAAGACAAGTATCATGAATATCTCCAAAAGAAAGTTGCCAGACAATATCAGACCTACTGGTTCTTGTAACACCACAGTCTGCATTTCTTAGTCTGGTAATAATCAAAGTCCATGGATTATTTATTTTGGTGCCTTTGATCATATTGCTGGTAATATTTCTTTGCCAAAATTTCCTTATTTTATTACATTTTCCTATGTTCTCAAGTTATTGCCAAAGGAATTGGTCATGTCTCACTTACAACTTTATCCTAGGAATTTGTCTTGTTTATACCCGATTATCCTCTTAGCTTAATGTCTCTTTGTAAACTTACTTGATCTCTTACTTGTTTAGTAACCTTTGATGCCAATTCCTTTCTTATACAAAAGCGTGGTACAAGTCGGAAGACATGAATCACATGGACTCTATTACCTTCAGTCAATTTCATCTATAACCTGTGCTACAACTGCATCTCCTAATCTTCTTGAATGTTTGGGTCATACAAATTTGTCCGAGTTATGTCAATTAGGAACATATTGTTGAGAGAGAGAGAAAGAGAGAAAGGCATGGAGGAATCCATGTACTTCAATTACACAATGGAGAGAGTATATATAGATCCTATGCAATAAATTCACCATAATTACAAATATATAATTTCCCTAATTACAAATATAACTCTCCTAATTATAGATATTTAGGATTCTAACACTCCCCTTCAAGTTGGAGCATATAGATCATATACACCTAGCTTGTTACATAAGTAACTTATTCTAGGACCTCTCAATGACTTGGTGAGAACATCTGTCAATTGGTCATTTGAATTGACAAAGCTCGTGGTGATGTCTCTAGATAGAATCTTCTCTCTGATGAAGTGACAATCAACTTCAATGTGTTTGGTCCTCTTGAAAACTGGATTTGAGGCAATGTGTAAAACAACTTGATTTTCACAAACAAGTGTCATGTGCTTGGTTTCCCCAAATTGAAGTTCTTCGAGGAGTTGCTTAAGCCAGATAAGCTCACATGTGATTGAGGCCATGGCACGATACTCTGCCAACACTAGACTTGCAACTACAGTTTGCTTCTTACTATTCCAGGAGATGAGATTGCCTCCGAAAGTATCAGGACCTAGAGGTGGAACACCTATCAGAAGGGTATCCTGCCAATCTATCAGGAATACCCAACTATCTCAGGATGTCCCTTATCTTTGTAAATAAGGCCTTTCCCTGGGCTCCTTTGACATACTTAAGAATACATATGACAGCATCCATGAGCTTCACATTGTGAGTTTAGGAATTGACTAACCACACTTATCGCGAAGAAATGTCTAGACAAGTAACTGAGATAGTTCAATTTCCCAACCAATCTTCTATATCTCCTAGGGTCAAATAGTGGCTCCCTGATTTGGGGAGCTTGACATTAGGATCCATAGGAGTATCAAGAGGTTTTGCAGCAAGTAAACTTGTTTCCTCCAGAATGTCAACAGCATATTTCTCTGAGAGATAACTATGCCATCTTTGGACTGTGCTACTTCAATGCCTAGGAAGTATCTGAGTTTGCCAAGATCTTTGGTCTGGAACTGATTGCATAGGTGCTGATTGTGCTATGCCATAAGTGTCACTCCCTATAATAACAATGTCATCAACATACACAACTAGGTAGGTGCAACCTCTTTGAGTATGACGGTAAAACACAGAATAGTTAGCCTCACTTCGAGTCATACCAAACTAACCACTGAGAACCTTTCAAACCAAGCTCGAGGAGATTGCTTAAGACCATATAGTGATTTTGGGAGACGACAAACCAAACCAGGAAGACTCCTCCTGAGCAACAAACCCAAGAGGTTGCTCCATATAAACCTCTTCTTCAAGATCACCATGGAGGAAGGCATTCTTAATATCCAATTGATGAAGAGGCCAATGACGCATAGTAGCCATAGAGAGAACAGAAAACAGAAGCTATCTTGGCAACAGGGGAAAGTATCGCCATAATCCAAACCAAATATTTGAGTTTACCCTTTTGCAGAAGACGGCCTTAAGACGATCAATTTGGCCATCCATCGACAACCAACTAGATTTACCCGAGGGAAGACACTAGTTCCCAGGTACCACTGTCCTGAAGTGCACACATCTCATCAATCATAGCTTGTCTCTACCCAGGATGGGAGAAGGCCTCATCTGGCCTTAGGAATAGACACAGAAGACAAAGAAGACAGACAAGCATAATTCAAAGAAGAAGAATCTGGTAACTCAAAGCAGCATAGTGAGGAGATGGGTTACGAGTGGAACGAATACGTTTACGAATGACAATGGGAAGATCAGGTGCAATAGGAAAGACCGAAGGTGACAGAGGATCGGGCATTGGAGGAGAGTCCACATGAGCCAAGACAGGCTTGGAGGAAGGAGTAGGAGCAGGCGGTGGCGCGGGTAGGTGCAATGGGTGATTGAGGTGGGAGGCTCAGCTAGGTGACGGGTTGACGATGGTAGACCTGAAGGGGGCGAGGCATAGGTGTAGGGATAAGGGGTGGCAAAGGCATAGGAGCACGGGAAGCGGAGTTCCTCAGAAGCGGGAGGCAGGATGGTCAAATGGCTCAAAGAAGGGAATAGTGTCAGAAAGGTAACATCCGCGAGATGAGATAACGACAGAGTAGGAGAAACACCGCAAACCCTTTTGAGACCGAGTGTAACTAAGAAAAACACATTTAAGTGAACATGCAGAAAGTTTGTCAAGACTAGGAGTTCAGTTGTGAACAAAACAAGTGGACCCAAAACCGTGTGGGGGGAGGGAATGTAAGGGGTCATGGGGAAATAAGATGGAGTGGGAACTTGATAATCCAAAATAGAGGAGGACATGCGATTAATTAAATAACATGCAGTTAAACAGCATACCCCAAAAACGAAAAGGGACATGATTGTGGAGAAGAAGAGTATGTGTTGTTTCAATGAGATGACAGTTCTTGTGCTCAGGAACCCATCCTGTTGAGGTGTTTGAGCACAAGATGTCTATCTGAAGAATGTCATGAGAAGCTAAAATATGCTGAAAATCATGAGACAAATATTCTTTTGTATTATCACTACGTAAAGTGCGAATAGAAATACCAACATGGGTTTTTATTTCTTGATAAAATTTGGTAAAAACAAAAAACAAATCAGACCTGTGTTTCAATAAAAATAACCAAGTACAACGAGAATAGTCATCAATAAATGTAACAAAATAACGAAATCCTAAACTAGACACCGTGCGACTAGGATCCCAAATATCTAATGAACTAAAGTAAAGGAGACGCAGCTTTACTACTAACACTATTAGGAAAATGACTCTCGTGTGTTTCCCAAGTTGACACAATTCACAAGGAAAATTGGATAATTTGGACAGGCTAGGCACCATGCGCTGAGTTGGCAAGGCTGGGATGACCTGAACTGGGTGTGGAGGGTGAAAGGATTGGTGGTGAGGGAGCAAACACTTGATGGGGGGAGCCAGGAGAGGCCACGACACTCACATCCTGTGATCATTCATCCGTGCTTCGGTCCTACAATAAACAGGATCTTCAGTGAATGAAATAACACACTTAAGGGCTTTGGTTAACCGATAAAGAGAGTAGGTTGAATGGAGAACCAGGAATAAAAGGAGAGAATCAATGAACATGGAAGGGAGGGGATGGGCATGCCCACCCGTGAGACGTGTGTGAGAATCGTTGGCTTAAGTGACAGGTAAATATCCAGAAGTAGAAAGTGTGGAAAATAAAGCTTTATTACCTAGATATGATTAGTGGCGGCGGAATCAAGAACCCAAGGATCCAATGAGGCCGACTGAGAAAGACAAGCAAAAGAATTACCAGTGTGTGCAAAAGAGGAAGTGGCACCACAAACGTTGCTTAAACCACTTCAGAAAATCGGCGTAGTTAGCTGGAGACGGCTTGCGGAGAGTCCTGAGGTAGTGGGAACACTAGCCTGGGCAACATTAACAGGAGGGCGCAGGTGAGGATGCAAAGTGTAACAACGATCAATGGTGTGGCCTAACTTTTGACATTGATCACACTTGGGGCAGGACTTTCGAGAATGGCCACGGTTGGTACTTTGCGTGACAAGGGCAGAGGTATCAACCAAAGCCAGAGGAAGGGGCAACTCAGTGGGTGGTTTTGTGGGAACTTGAAGAAGAGGTAGACACCATGGAGAGAGTAGGCACAGTCGGTGAGCCCAGAAGCTGATCACGGTAGTAGAGTATTCGGAAGTAAACCATAAAGGGCCATGAGCCTAAAGAAAGAGCTACATTGCTCCAACTTCTTCGCGGGTATCGGAGGGGGCAAGAGTTCATTGAAATCATGGAGAGCACCGTGAATCTTACCCAAATAAGAATATAAGATGACATAGAACCATCAAGCTTTGAGGAGCAATGACATTCATAAGATCCTGACAAACATGATAGAGACGTTGAGTGTCATCAGTGAAGAGGGTCTTCGCCTTGTCCAAAGAATTCGCAAGTGACATGAGTCCGAAAGATATGTTTAATGGAAGCAAGGTTGTCAATGGCGGATGGCGGTTTATGGCGGTGAGGCAAAAAACCGCCATAAAAATATGGCGGAAGCCATGGCGGACTTAAAAAATATATAAATATATATATAAAAAATAAAATACAAAGATATACTGCATAATCAAACCTTAAAGACATAATCAAAGCCACAAATACACAATCAAAGTCACAAACAAGGACTAAAAAATATAGCAATCCATGATCAAAGCCACAAAGACATAGTCATAATCATAATGTCACAAATTAAGAATTCAAGATAAACATAAGAGTTCAAGACAAATAAACATAAACTAGCACAAATTAAGAATTCAAGACAAACATAAGAGTTCAAGACAAATAAACATAAACTAAGATAAACTAATCTAATGACTAGTCCTCATCATCTTCCCCAAAGTAATTATCATCATCATTGTCCTTGTTCTCAATTGGGTTGGGGCACATCCCCTGTTGTCTCCTTCTGATTCAAAATCATCAAACATTATTTCCTCTTCCTCTTCTTTAGTTTCCACAATGTCCTCAAATTCAGGCTCTTCTTCAGCAATCACTACTTGTTTTCCTTTCTTGGAAACTCCACTTGATTGTCCTTCACCACTTGCTGCCTTTCTTTTTTTACTTTGATGCCTAGTATTTGTTGTGGGCTCTCCAATCCAGATGCCCTAAACAGTCTCCCAATTCAAAGTTTCATCACCTTCAAAAACTAGCTCATCTCCAGCATTCTCTTCATCAATCAACTCCCCAACCATCCACTTATTACAGTCATCAATATCATTGAGTGAAATGGGATCAATTTCATTTGTAATATTGTATCTTTGTTTGAGTGCTTGGTTATACTTCACAAAAACCAAGTCCTCCATCCTTTGTGCTCAAGTCTATTTCTCTTCTTAGTATATATCAGCACCAATATAATTATCTAATTGTTAATTGGTACTATGTTATACGTATAATAGTAACCATTAAGATAGAAAATTGTTTCTTACTTGCTCAAAAACACTCCAATTGCGTTCACAGCCTTAAGCACTACACGTCAAGCTCAAAATCTTGATAGCCAACTTTTGCAAATTAGGAGTAGAATGTCCATACATTTGCCACCATTGAGCTACAAATCCAAAGAAGGCAATGTAAAAAAGAAAATCACTAAGTTTAAACTTTAAAATTAAAGAAATTTGATAACTAGTAGTATTTTTCTCACCAGGTGCAAGGATTTTGTGATGGGATCGGGCAAAATCCGATCCAAAAAGACCATCACCATTTTTATAAAGTGGCAACTCAATTAATATTTTTTGCTCACATCCCGACTTGGCACCAATCTCCTAATGCATTCATATAACCCATTTGTAACTTCCAAATCAAACTCCAAATCTGAGTTGCCATAGTAGAACTCCGGATTCAAAAAATGGCCCGCTGCATGTAATGGGCGATGAAGTTGGCAATTCCATCTCTTATCAATGATTGCAAACACGTCTTTGTATTTGCTTTCATCATTGTTGAAGGACTTCATAATGGCCTCTTTGGCCTTGTCCATTGCCTCATAAATGTAGCCCATAGCCGGCTTTCTTTCACCATCAACAAGCCTAAGCACATGAACAAGAGGCCTTATAACTTTGAGGGTGTATCTCACATGATTCCAAAAAGAAGGCATGATTGCAATTTTGGTTGCTTCCTTTCCCTTAGCCTCCTTAGACAGCTTGTTTCTCACCCATTCATCAGAGGTAAACATTTTTGTAAGATTTTGTTTCTCTTCACGAAGCCTCTCCAATGATAGAAAGGAAGTAGCAAATCGTGTGACTGCATGCCTTACCAATTCCTTCTTGTTTGTGAACTGTCTCAATAAGCTTAAGGTGCTAGTGTGGCTATAAATGAAACCAACAAGAAAAATTGCCCTCTTGATCGTCTTCTTTATCAATGGAATCTTTCCAATATCTTCCAGCATCAAATCCAAACAATGAGCAGACAGGAGTCCAATAGAGATGTGGTCTTTTTTCTTCTAACTTCTTGCCAGCCAAAACGTAGTTGCTCCCATTATCAGTTATAATCTGAACAACATTCTCCTCTCCAATCTCCTCCACAAGAGAGTCAAGAAGCTCAAATAACTTTTCACCAGTCTTTACAAAGTTAGATCCATCAATAGACTTTATAAACATCGTTCCAGGAGAGTTCACTAAGAAATTACTAATGCACCTTTGCTTCCTATCAGTCAGGCATCTGACATGATGGAGCAACCATGTTTTTTCCACTGCTTCTTATGATTCTTCATCATATTTTTTGTGTGCTCCAACTCCTTATTGAGAAGTGGAACCCTTATAGCATGATAAGATGGAGGGGGAAATTGGGACCAAAGCTTCCAATGGCTGCCAACATATCATGAAAACTCTTCAACTTGATACAGTTGAATGGAATTCTAGCTTGATACCACCACCGAGCTATGTATTGATGGACCCTTTCAATTGCTTCTTTGTCCAAGCTTCTCTAATATTTTGCTGCCTCAACTTTTCTTTGTTCCTCTTCCCAATTGCAGTTTTTGGATTTCTAACAAATAAATCTATTGGGCCTTTCAAAGCACCAGCACCTCTTCTCACTCTAGGCCTTGGGTCAAAGGTATCATCAATCCCTTCAGCATCTTCTTTAGATAACCCAAACCCCAAGTTCTCAAGATCAAGCTCCCTTGCATTTGGAGCTTCAACTTCCTCACTCCATTGGCTCTTTTTCTGTTTCATATACTTTATCAACTCCTCTTTAACTTCTGGTGGAACCTTGATGCACTTAGAAACATTGCCACTCTTCCCTATCAGGTGTTCTTTGGCTCTTGTTATTCCACCTTTCATAAGTTTTGAGCAGAAATTATAGATAGTGTCATTTGTATTATTTTTTCTACAAGGTGGACATACTTCCACCCAGGATCTGCTCTATTTTTGCTATTGCTAGAAGAGGCTTGGAATTAGCTTTGTTCAGGTCCACTTGCCATTTCAACCTAAAACAAAAGACAAGAGGCTGGATAAAAAATAAGCACAAGGAAGAAGAAGAAAAAAGATTGAACAGAGAACAAGAAGAAGAAAACAGCAGCCAAGAAAAAAAAATTAAAAGGAACAATTCAGAAGAGAAGAAGATGGACCTCAAATGGGGTGCTCCTAGCCGCCGCCGCCGCTGAGATCGCGCGGTGTGGTGGTCGTCGAGCCGCAAGAGAAGAGAGACCAAGAGACCGAGAGAGAAAGGAAGGAGAGCAGCAGGGCCCCGCCGCGGTGAGCCGCCGCGGGGTGGTGCGCTGTCGCCGGGAAGCACGAGAAGGCGAAGCAACAAAGCGGCAAAGTAGAGGCGAAGCAGAAGGAGAAGCACGAGAGAAGAGAAGCTCGGGTATGTGGGTCTCTCATTAGGGTTTAATGAGGGAAGGGTGAAAACCCAAGAATACCCTCAAAAAAACAAAAACAAAAAAAAGCGATTTGGGCAGATTTTCCGCCATGGCTGCCACCAATCCGCCATGGCGCCACCGCCATTGCGCCCGCCATGCCCCGCCACGCCATCCAGCTTTCCATTGCGGTAGCCTTCATTTCTGCCACGCCATGGACGATTTTTAACAACATTGGATGGAAGGAGCAATGGTGGACTTGAGAATGCTACACAACTGGGCATCAATCTTAACTGAACGGCGGTTAGCCACTGGATGTCGTGGTGAGATAGTCGGCATAGTCTTGTCCCAGGAACCAAAGTCGGATGTTAGATGTTGCCATTAATTTTGTCAGTGGAAAGAGGCACACTGACATTACTAGTGACAAGGCTCGTTCTGGAACACCTTATTGTCAGAAGGAAGAGTCGGTGGCAGCCATGGGCACAAGGAGGCAGGGAGAACTGGAATTACCAAAAAAGGAAAGTTGTCGAGAGCATGAATCACGAAACCAAGGACAAATCCAAGATGAGGAGAGCAGAGTGAGTCCAACGCAAGAATCATGCTGAAAGGAGGTTGATGCGCCGCCATACGCGACTTGAAGGTGCGGCGCTGAAACACAGAGGAAGAAAGAGCGGTGCGTGGGAGTGCGTGACAGGAGCGATGGAGGTGCGGTTGGTGGGGGTAGGCCGGGAAGGAGAGGTGAGGCTAGGGGTGAGGTCGCCAGCGTGAAACGGCACTGGAAAAGTGGCCGCGGACAGGGGGTGATGTCGCTAGAAAGGAGGCATAGCGGAGGGGAAGGGAGGGCAAAAGGGAAACACGGTTTGGTCGGCAAAAAATTTAACCAGGGGCAGTGAGCCCTCTGACGGCTCGGAGTAGGGTTTTCTTTCTTTCCTAGGCTTTGGATACCATGTTGAGAGAGAGAAAGAGAAAAAGACATGGAAGAATCCGTGTATTTCAACTACACAACGGAGAGAGTATATATAGATGCTATGCAATAAATACACCATAATTACAAATATATAATTTCCCTAATTACAGATATAATACTCCTAATTATAGATATTTAGAGATTTAACACATGTTAGATCTTTTTCTATTCAAGCTGAAAATCGAGTGGATTCTCTTTTCTTTTTTTAATTTATTATCCATTCTGATATATAGGGTCCAGAATTAGTGTCTGGCTCTTTGGGTTTTAGATATTTTGTCACTTTTATTGATGAATTCTCACCATGTACATGGGTATATCTGATGAAAGATTGATCTAAGATTCCTTCCATTTTTTTCTTTGTTTTGTACTTTAATTGAGACCCACTTTGTTAAGAAAATTAAGAATTTTCGAAGTGATTACACCAAAGTCATAAAATTGTGTAAAAATGCAAAAAGTATGATTGGAAGATTACATGATAATTTTTTGTTTTACCCTCCAAACATGTCCTGAGTGGAGAAAAGCATTTCTTGTATGTTATCTAAGGATGTATCTGAGAATCTTTGATCCCCTCTTGTAGAGAAGAATTCAATCGTTTAGTGGAGTTATTAAATTCAAGGGCAGTGGACCTTCCTAAGGCTGAGTTAGGAAAGGAAAATACTAATTTGACTTCTAGGAAAGATGATGAGGGGCTTGCAATTGCTCATGGGCACCCAAAATTTTCCATTGAACGAAGGCATGAAGAGTTGAAAGGAGCCATATGGGGAAGCTCAACACCTCTCCGTCTGTCAAATGTGAGTATTGCAACTTCTTGTCTAACTGTTCATATTTAGGGTATGTTTGGTTTAAGGGTATAAATGGGGTGTAAATTTTCATAGATGAGCTCTATGTGTAAAATTAAACATGAAGTTCATCCATGGAAAATTTACCTCATTTTTACTCCCCAATCAAATATATCCTTACTGGTAGAATATGATTAAGCTCTTTGCCTATATATTATGCTAAATTTGTTAATGATGAATCCAGTTGTGCCGATGCTGTGGCCTGTGGGTATATATTTTAACATTTGGTATAGATACAATATCATCCCGAGCTTTTTACCAGAAGAATGTTTTTCTATCAGTTTTATAGACTAAGTGCGATAATGTTGAATATGTCTGTTTGATGTGGACTGTAGATTCTTTGATGTTGTTTAAATTGAATAGTTCTGTTTGTTTTGTTCTTAAGTGAGTTAATTTCTTTTGATTGAACAAGGAAAATGTATGTCATCCCAAAATACTGTATTTGCTTGTAGGTTAGACTCTGGGAAGAATGAAGAAATGTGTTCAAATTTTCTGTTTGGCTTCTTAGTGGGTTAGAATAGATTGGGTTTGATAGTATCCAAAAATTGTATTATCTTTAGATGCATTTGATGTAGAACATCTGGTCCTTTTTGTGTCAGATGTGATTTTGCATATATGACAGTCAAATTAATAACCCTCCAGGTTCAAGATCAAATTGATGCTTCACCAATTGAGATTGCTAGGGCATATATGGATTCCCGTGCAACTGAAGCAAGCCCCAGTTGTAAGAGCATGATACGAGATGTTGAAGGCAGAGGGTTGCATGGGGTTGAAGCTGCAGTGCAACCATATGATCCATCACCATATGTGAAGAAATCAACATGTTGGCCTGGCGTTGTAGTACAGGATGCTTACATAACACCACAAGGTCAAAGAAGTAGACACAGACTTCACAACTTCCCCCGAACTCCTTATTCTAGAACTCTACTTTCGAAGTCGAAGTCCAGGGTATATTTTGTTTTACTAATGTCATGTATTTTCATGCCTTCATGCTGTTTACGAACTTGTTACATTTTTTTTGTTTTCTTTTTCAACAGTTGACTCATATAGAAGGTGATTACAGCAACATTTCCTCAACTCCCCTGAGTCAATCTAAGGTGTATCTGCAGGTATCCTTCAGCTTTCTGATCCTTACATGATTTGTATTGGATTTTTAGTTTGTCAGTTTTAACAATTTGTTGGTAATAGTAGTTTGAAAGTTCGTAAGTGCTTTTGTTAAGAGGAGATTACAGAAATATGATATACAAATTGGCACAAATTTAAATGATGAATGATTTGCTTTATAGAAAAATCCTTTTTTGTTTATGGTCTCAGATTTTAGCATCTTTTCAGAGCATTCTGCAAGTTGTGTAAAGGCCTTGATTTCTTCCTTAATTATATGGTTATTGCTTATAAACTTTGAATTATGAGTGTTTAATACTTAAGGCCCGTTGCAGATAATGAAAATTTAAATTATCTCATATCTCAAGTAGAAAGCATCTGAAACCTGGAAACATCGTGATCATGCCAGTGGGATTTGCTTTGTTTTTCTCGTTTTACCGGGTGCATAAGTTGTCTGACACTGGACTTTGTATATCTGGTTGAATGTTTTTCTGTATACTTTTATTGATTTTCTTATATTACTATGTTTCATTCCTCAACTGCTTCAGTGTTTCTATTTTTCATTCATTAAATTGGTTTTAACAGTGTTTCTTGACTTTGGAATTTGTTATGGGCTATGAAGCATAGATACACCATTTTAGTGTCGTGTCTACATGTCGGGCACGTGTCCGTGTCGGATCTTTGTATGACACACAGAATGACACATATTTGTATATATTTAACTTAAAATTTACTTTTTTCTTACTCTAACATAAAAAACACAGTATAAGCAAGGTTATAAAAGGGAAATAATATATAACTTTTTGAGTTTATAAGAAAATAAAATATAAGTAAAGCTTATATAAATTATATTTTGAATAATGCATCATTTTGTTTAAATTTTTAGTTATATATATGTCGTGTTTGTGTCCTATAATTTCTTAACTTTGGTGTGTCCTCGTGTCCATGTCGTGTTGTGTCTCGTGTCTGTGTCAATGTTTGTGCTTCATAGGTTACGGGGATTGAGTCCTTTACCTGGTTTTTCTTGGTTGCCAAGCTCATGGCTTATTTTAACGGCATAAACATATTTCAGATATGCAAAGGGATTGGAGAGTTCTCCTAAAGTTGACTAGTTTTTCCTTGGAGTTTCCTTTCTTTTGTTATGTTTTTCTCTTTCTGGTTTTTCTGTTGGAATTTCTTATCCTCCAATCTACTAGTTGTCCATCTCTCTCTTCCTTTCAAGAATAATCTTTAAATTAGTTAGTTATCTTTCTTTACTCAATTTTAATTTGTTGCTAACTTAATTATAACAATCGTAGGATAAATCTAAAGTTGATGCATCAGAAACTGGATACGGATCTTTTGGACCTATTTGTCGAATTAGTCGTAAGGTTGGTTCCCAATCTTCATCAAGAAGACCAGCATTTTCATCTCTGAATGGCCCTTCAAAGGGAGAAAGTTCTGTCATTAATGAAGGTTTCACACCTACTGTTACAAAGAGCTTGGATCCTGATGGGACAAGCGCTCATAAGCACGTGGGCTTTGAGGCAGGTGTTCCAGCAGTACACATGCATACCAGTTTGATGGCTAAGAAGATCCTGGAGCATATTGATAGAAATGTTCCCACTCCTAAAGAGAAATCTGATGAGCTGAATCTGGCAAGTAAATGGAAGAGTCCTGAATCTTCTGTCAATTTAAGTACTTCCTTGTCAAATGAAAATGATGGCCTGCAAAAATTGAAAGGTGCTGGTCATTATAAATATGATGGGCTTGAAGTTAAGAAGACCACACCAAGTAATGAAGATCAGGGTAACTGCCATGTTGATATTTTACCGAGGGAGGGTACTGATAAATCTATCGGCATCAGAAAAGAAGGAACTTTGGGATCTGATGTGAATATTTGCAGCAGCATCCCAGCACTTGATAATGAAGCAAGGAGTGTGCAAAGTTATGGTCGTTCTCAGACCTTTTTGACGAAGTCTACTCAGAGGTACAAATTATTCGGGCATCAAAACTTTTTACATGTATTTTTCCCATTTTACCTCTCATATTTGTTTTATAATAATTCTTTGTCAAGATGCAGTTACTATTCTGAAACTTGAAACAGAAACTCGATTGCATAAGATGCACTAAAGTAAAGACAATGTCTATCAGTCAATTTATTGATTATTTTACTTAGACTAAATATCCAAATTAATCCCTCATATATATATATATATATATATATATATAGAGAAAATTAGTCCTCAGAATTTGAAAATCTCAAATTAGTCCTTTTCATTTTAAAAAATGGGACAAATTGGTCCCTTCATACAGATCTGTACAATTGAAAAAACATTGTACGAAATTATACGAACGAACCAATTTATCCTTGTTTTTAATTGTCAGAGACCAATTTGGGACTTATAAATTAGAGGTACTAATTTGTCCCCATAAATCAATTTGGATGGGTATTTTGTCTTTTGTCATAATACATTTAATGTTGGCATGCTATTTGTAGAAGGTAGAGTTGCTGACTGATTCACCTATGCAGGACGCTTTGAAGCCTCTCCCAGGAGGGTCCGAAGTAAATCGAGAGAAGAAGCTCCTCACTAACTCTTCAGCCAGTAAACCAGTTTTAGCTCCTATTTCCATCATCAAGAAGCCCGACTCAAGGTGGACATCGGCATCTGATAACGGATCGGGATTTACCTTCCCAGTTTCAGCATCCTCTTCTTCTGTGTTCTCTGAGCCACCAACTCCATCCATCATGCCATTAATCTCCGGTGGGATTCACAATCAATCAAGAGAAAGACCTACTGAACTATCATACAGTTTTGGTTTAAAAAGGTCCAATCCAGCACTGGTTTTTTCTTTCCCTTCTACAAGCAATTCTGCTGTTCATACTGATGCTGGTGTCATAAAGTTCAACTTTGGTTCAAATGACAAGCCAAGGCTGTCTTTTTCTTTTGGAAAAAATGCTGTCTGCTGTTAAATGGCATAATTAGGTTCCAAAAGTTTCCTGAACCTTTTCCTTCCCTTTTTTTTAAAGTTTTTTTTACGAATAATTGGTCTTTTTATTCCATCCATCTCCCAGGAGATTGTGCTGTGGACGTTTTCTGACTTCGTTCCTTTGGTGAGGATGAGTAAAACTGACTCTCTAGTATATATATATTTTTTTATTCTACGTTGAACATGCCAGAAAGATATGAAGTTTGGCAGAGGCGCATTGTGAAAGGAAATTGGTTTAACTAATATGCAGGTCCTTGTAACCCTGCCACTGCCCCCTCTCTATGAATTTTCCACGTTGTTGCTCTTTTTCTACTCATGTTCTACACTTAAAACCATAGCCCAAATGTGCTCTTTACATAGATGTTGGTATGCCATTGTCGTTGCACCACTTCACCCTTTGAATGTCTTTCCTTTCTCGTGGCGATGATTGTCAATAATCAGGTTCTCCTTCCTTCAATCTTGTGATCATATTTGTTCTTTCCTTGTGATATGTTTTTCTTATTTGTATGTAACATGATTTCCAAATCAAGATAATTTTCATCTTAGTCACTGACTTTTCACTCATAAGTTATTCAATTCTTACTGAATTAAATTAGTCCTCGATATTATAAAATATAAGTCAAGTTAGCCTTCTCATATATTTTTATTTAACATTTTATCAATTAAATGATGATATATAATATTTATTAATATATTATCATACCAGTGTCATCTAAAGTAGAATAACTTATTTTAGTATTTAAAATTGTACAAAATGATTCATTTTATTATTTAGAATGAATATTTAAATGAATTATTTTATGTAATTTTAACACCAAAATGAATTATTTTAAATTATATTTTACTTCAAATAATATACGGTCGGTATGTTAACGTATCACTTAAGGTTAGTTATCATTATTTAATTAGTAGAATATTAAATAAGAGTGGGTTGGGAAATAAACTTGATTCACATTTTATAATGTTTGAGATTAATTTAACTCATTTTAAAAATTAGAGACTAAAATGATTTATGAATATAAAGTGATGGGTTAAAATGACTCTTCAAATCTGTCCAAAAGTGCGATGGGTGGAGTTGCCTTCTTGCTCCGTGATTCTTCCTCAAATATTGCTTGATATTGATATCCACAGATTGCCCAGTTTGCACTTGATATTCTTCTTGATTGATTTGTTCAATATGCGCTCATTCACTCTCCTCTTATGGACCAATTTCCACTTGCAGCCTATATCTCCAATATTCTGTTTTATTCATTCCAAAATAGTGGAGCTTAATATGATTTGTTTCTTCCCTTTTTCATATGCAAATCTGAAACACCAAAGCACAAACAGTAATAGCACTTTAAATGTTTGTCATCACACAAAGATTGTTTCAACAATCTCCTCCTAGATGACAAACATGCAAAATAATAAATTTGACAGCCGCCCCATCTCTTATATTTGTGCAAAATCAAAGATCCCTTTATTTTTCAATTTGCACTGTTGATGATAGAGAATGATTCACACTTAATATTCAATCTTTCCTTTTGTTTCGATGCTCAAGAAAAAGGAATAACCTAATTTTAAATTTGATTATTTCGTAAACAAATATCACAAAGGGAGAAAATATCAAGGCGAATCTTTTCCTTTTTATTAAATAATTTAACAAAAACAAAAAACGTAAAAGGATTTATTTTCTTTCCTTATATATATATATATATATATATAAACTTTAAGCGAAGTTACACCCTGAATAACTTTTTATAAAATAATTTTTTTGTCGATCTTCGTTGAGTTATAACTACCAATCATGAAGATTATTTGTATTAAATTTCATAAAAATTAAGCTTTAATAGCAATGCAATGAAGAAGCCCTTATTCTTGTTCATTTATATATATATATATATATATATATATATATATATATATATATATATATATATATCACATTAATTTTGATGTATATAAAAATATCAAACAATTTTATATTAACTTGAAATTTTATAGTCATAATCTCTATAATGTGAGCTTCTAATCCAATGGTGAATTTTGCTAAAAATTAATCTAATAAAAATTATTTAACAGTGTAAAAGTTGCTTAAAGTTATACAAGTGTAACTTGATCTTAAACACACACACACATATATATATTTCATGATACATATATAAATAAGGATTTAATTGCCTTATAGTGTAAAATTATTTTAAACAGTCATCCAAATATGTATTGTCACATAAACCATTTTATATCCACTACTTTAAAAAAAAAAAGTTATGCAAACGAGTCATCCAAATGAAATATTTTAATTAGATTACGGTGTAAAATCATTTTACACCTTAAGTGTATTAAAATTAAACTTTTAAATAAATGAAATGAAATGAACTGAAATAAATAATCATTTTTTATTCTCGTTTTTTGTTATGAAAGTTTTCAAATGTTTTTTAAGAAAACATAACTTTTCACGTTAATTTCTCTTGAAATAAACTAAGGATTTTCGTTTTCTTCAAATAAAATGTAACTAAACTTTTGCAGATCTTTGAAAAAAAGAAAGGCAAAAACTCAACTTTTCACGTTAATATCTGATCCCTCAAATCTTCCTTTTTCAAAATTGTAACTTTTTCTGATTTCTCTCCTACCTCATTTATATATAAACTAGTTGTTTGACTCGTATGATGTACATGATGATAATGAAAGATAGTTTATTGATTATTATTCAAAATAGAAAAACAAATTTTATATATATATATATATATATATATATATATATATATATATATATATATATATATATCTCATTTCCCTGGCTAAAATGTTAAAGTGGTAAGAAAAATTAAAACTGGAATGAACAAAAGAAAAAAAGAATTCTAAAAAAAAAAAAGCTAAAAAAGAAGATTGTGAAAAAGATTATGAAACAAAATACGCATATATATATATACACGTACACAAAATCAAAAGCTTATCCAAAAATATTTATCGAAGAATTGCAAGGAAAGAAAATGACGAATATGACCAATAATTGTAAAACTTAGAGCTTGAATTTGCATAAACCACGCCCTGCAAGATTTTGATGAGAAAAAAAAAATAAAAAAAATTCTTTTCACATTGATTCAATATACTATAGTATAAAAGTTTATAATGTCATGACCCAACTTTGACACTGACCAGCATGTAGAGAGCATATTTCTTATAGGTCTTAATATGTAAACTTTTATAGAAAAATAATTAGTTTTATCTATTTTTTGGGCATCCCCAATTTTTTTTAAAAAATTACCTGTATGTAAATAAAGGTGAAATTGCAAAATCGAGCTTCAAATATTCTCAGAATGCATCCTTAGGAAACAACCGACTCAACATAATCAAGAACATCATCAAGAACATCATCGCAACATATATAAATTCCAATTCAAGTTCTAACATATAATTTAAATCAAACCTAATCCTAAATCAAAATGAAGTTAAGATAGTTTTCAAACTAATTTCAAAGGTAAATTCACAACCGCAATTTGTTTGTCCATCCATAACTAAGAATGTAGTTCAAAATATAATTCTAAATTAAGTTTAAATATAATTTAAATAACTAAGTCTTAACTACATATACATAAACATAACCATAATTTGATGACCTTGCCTTGATATGAAGCATTAAAACAATTCTAACAAGCTAAAATTTAAAAGATAGGTTCCAGGACATAAAAATGCTTTCTCAGGAAGGCTTGCCAACTCAAACAATTGGCTACTAAAGAGTCGTGGGATTGGAACCTAAAGCTGCACCTATATCTGGAAAGGAGGAGAAAACAAAGGATGAGTTTTGCAACTCAATAATAGATATGATGTCTATAACCCACATGAGACAGTATGTAATCCATAAGTAAAACAATAATAACTTTATAGTTCATATAAATTCAATAAATTATTTTATTTAATGAAAATATTTTTGAAAATAACCAGCTTTATATAAAATAATAGGGAATCGTCAAATTTAGGATAAACAAGAGAATTCACACTCGGGGATCCATTCCTTCATGTGATCTTAAAACGGGACGGTCTTACCCATGCAAGTAGTCGTAGAACAGGAAGATCCATTATGTGGTCCTAATCAAATACAGTCAATATGTACCAAGACTAATACCTAATGTCATTAGCTATAAATTCTGTCAAAGATTCTTCCCAAAATATATAATAAAAATTTTACATATCATATCAAATTAATTCTAGGAACTTCACAAATGGGCTACAACCACAATTTCTCAAGTACTTCCCTCAAGACCATAATGGCGATAAAATAATTTTCCAAAATCAACATCATATCATCTCGTGTCAATTTTTATAAAACATAAGCTAACATAATTGATGTAATTTCATTAAAATTAAATAATACAACCAAATAATTATTTTTTAATTTCTAAATTTCTAAAATATATTTAGAGCTAATTTAACATGAAAAAATAATTATAGATATAATATCTACTCACAGACTTGGTTCAAAAGAAACAAAGATCAATTTTCAAGTGCCACCAATCCAACGGTTGATGTTCAAATACAATATTAGTAAGCTAATAATGTTATTAATTAACACCAATTAGCCCCGCAAAAAGAAATCCCAAATTTGTGTTCCTAGGGTTCAAAATATCCAAATATACCATGAACAATTACATAGAGAACTCAATATGATAAATAGAGTAAGATTGACACTTACTCACTACTTTAGGAGGGAAATTAGAAGTAGAGAATAGTCCAAAACTCAATTCTAACTGGTTCCTTTACTTAGAAAAAGAAATTGTGAGTTAGAGAGAGAGGGGACAGAGACGTGGTTGATGGTGGTGGTGATGATGATAAGGAGGAGGAGGTCATGATGGTGGTTGAGATGGTGTAGAGGTGGTGGATGGTGGTGTGTGAGAAAGAGAGAGATAAGGAAGAGATGGAGGAAGAAGAAAACAGAAAAGGTGGAAGAAGAGAAAGGAAAGGAGGAAGGGAGAGGGAAAAAGTAGAAAAAAAATTGAGGGGGTTGTCTACTATGGTCATACCACATAAGATGTATACGTGGGCTACTCATTTTTTTTTTTTTGGTTATCACATATAAAATATAATAAGTATCAATATTAAAAATTATGTTAAAAAATAGCTTTTCAAATTATAAATATATGATTAATAGTAGTGGTATTCCACCCATGTTGCTTGGGTCCTAAATTTTACTAAGTTGGATTCTACACGTCCTTGGAGGGCTAGATGATAAAATCATATTCTTAAAATTAAAAGTCCTAGTAATTGTTTCCAAAAGGAAAACAAGTTAAAGAATAATTTTTTAATAGTTTTTATAAAACCTTTAAAAATTTTGTTTTTGGCCCACAAGTTTAAAAAATCTTTAAGATTTCTGAATTTAAACTAAAACCCAAAATTTGGATTTTGATTGGTTAAGATTTTGATTTTTGTGATATTTTATTTGAATCTAAATGGGAGGTATTTTCTTATTTACATTTATGTTTTAAAGTTAATGGATATTTTATTTAAATCCAAATGGGGTACTGATTGCAAAATTTCACAAATAGCCTCGCTAGGCAGATATGTTCGCTGAGCGAGTTGTTATTTCTCCAGGTCGCTAATGAACTTTACTTGTTGCAGTGAACGTGTTTGATATCATAGTATAAAATGATGCAATTTTGTTTAATGAGCCCTATATATACCCCAACTTGGGCTTCTTCTTTCCTAGAAGCTGAAACCCGAACCCTAAACCCCCAAGGTGATCTCTTTCCCTCCATTCTCATCCTCCATCAAATCATCTTCATCCAAGCTTCAAGGTGAGTTTGGTTGTTGGTTTATGCTTCCTTTCTCTCTTCCCTTCCATGTTCTAGTGTAGAGGCTTTGTTGTTCTCCAATTGTTATCAAGTAGGGTGCTCCCTCAATGTTGTTAGAGTTATATTAGAGCTATCTAGGGATTATTGAGATTAATCTAGAGTTTATGGTTGCTCTATGGTAGTTGTTGGTGTCATTCCCGCTCGACGGAGTCCCGTTGGTATTGATGTCATACCTCCCTTCCCTTCAAGTGAGTGGGTTCAAATTCATGGCCTTTTTTTTGCCATTATGAATATTTCTTGATTATGGTTGTTGAATATGAAATTTGAGATAAGAAAAAGTATAGAAAATAATTTTACATTATTTTGTGAAGCTAAAAAAATTATGATTTATGATGATAGCATGAAAGAATGAGTTTTACAAAATCATGGGACCATGATTGCTATGTTGTGTGTATGGAAAATATTTTATATGCTAATGAAATAATTGTTGGAAGAATATATGATTTTATCTAGTTGCTATTTTAACAAATATATTTTAAGAGTTATGATATCATTATATGTATATTCCAAACTTTGGATTTTAAAAGGCTTTTAGAATGTTAAATTGATTTATTATAAAGATATATAGAGCAAAGTATGCTTTAGCTTTTAAATACAAATGTTATCATGATTTCCAAAGTAATATAAAATTTATATGAAAGAGTTTTGAGCCTAGAGTAGAGCATGGAACAGAGTTTAGAGAAAAGAAATTCAACTATTATAATTATGAACCTCAGTGTTTAAAATTATGATTTTAGATTTATCAAGTATATGAAAAGTTATGTTAGTTTAAGATTTGAATTTAGAATTTTGGTTTTATGGTATCAAGAGGTACGAAATTCAGGATGATTCGTAACAACTGCCAGATACATATTCTGTGGGCTTGAAATCAGAATGCCTACAAGCAGTGGTCCCTTGGCCACAATTTCCACAGTCATAGTTATGCTAAAGTTAGATTGTTAGAGTTATATGAATCCAGAACTCTTAGTGTACTAAGAATTTAGGGATTCTGCTTTGCCAGGGATGGAGTACCCACCTTTCAGCTTGGTTTGTTAAACTAGTTTAGATTGTAGCTATAGAGAATAGACAGTGAGTTAACGACTTAAAAACAATCGTTAGCCTTGGTACCAAATTGTCCTTAGGGGCAATCTCAGAGCAGATATGAAACCTAGTTAGGTATTCGATTTAGATCCTTGAGGGATCATAGAGCAAAAAATTGGGTATGTCATGGTTGACATGCATAACCCAGGAACTGTTGAGGTATTGCTATTGTTATTATATGTATAGTTACTGATTACCTGTTTCTCTATGAGTTGTCGCACCCTAATTGAAATGTTTTCATGATGGACTATGCATGTAGAAATGTTTGTTATAAGGTTATGGTAGCACATGTTTTTTTTTTCCAGAATAGCTATGTTATGTAAATATTGAAAATGTTTTGTTAGTGCATGTATATCTATATATGGTTCTTAGTTGTCCCATGTGGGTGATGGATGAGAACTCACTCACTGAGTCTGTTAACTCACCTCCCTCCCTTCCTCTTATAATTGTAGGTACAAGAAGTCGTCCGATCAGTTGGCAGTTACCTTTTGGTGAGCTTTACATTACTGTAAGGCTTAGTTTAGGGGCTCTCCAGGATTTTCCAGGTAGGATAATAACCACGCATGTATTTTGATATATTATAGTATTTCAGAGATTAAGTATGTAATTGAAATGTAAACTGTGGTTAAAGATTTATGTGATAGATTAGTTTATGATTTTATAATTGCAAAACGGATTAGAAAGGTATTTTCAAAGTTTGAATATTAAATATTCAGTTTTATGAAATTAAATATTATGTTTTAAATAGAGAAATAGTTGTTGATTTAGAAGAAAATCATCTTTTAAGTATTATATTATGATAAGTTATGCATTTAGAGACACGTCACCTAGAAGGCTTACGTGGGGATGTGATTCCTCACGTGCCGGTCACATTCCTAAGTCGGGTTATGGCAAGATATTACAAAAATACTAATTGGAGGTCAAGTTGGACAACATCAGGACATCAACAACCTTTAATCTTGAAACTCGATTTTTACTAAGATGCTCTTATAACTGGGTTTTGAGCTAAACATGAAAGTTTTAGAGGACTTCTTGAGCTTTCCAAAATATCTTTATTTGTCATAATCCGATCCTAGATAGAGATACAGATTTTCCATTACAATATTTTCTGCAAATGTGCTCTTGCTTAAGAACTCTTCTATTTAGCTCCCAAATTGATCGTTGCTACGAGCTCTATGTAGAGAGTTTCCAACCTTGTTTTTGACATTTTGCACTCAATTCAAAGCTCATGTATACAAAAACTACACTTAAAGAGACAGGTTAAATGCAACAGGCTCTAATGCAATAATTATTCCAAAAATCAGTGCAATAGTCAATGATTATATAAAAAATGCACAATGTGGCACAAGTTAAAATCCTAATTAATCACATCAATAATACAGTAAAACTCATGCAAAAAGCTAAGAATTAGAAGCAAAATAAGTTGCATAAATACCTCTTATCATATACCATGATTTAATTGTATTTATACGATACAACATTCATGGTTCTTCGTAAATGAGCAACTCAGTTTGATTTATGTTATAACTATAGTTTTCGATTTTATTTATGGAAGAAGGGATATTCATATTTATTATGAGTTAAAAATGGAATTTGATCTATGATTTGAATTTGATTTTATTAATAGAATATGCATATAGTATGACTCGGCGATCATAAGGCTTATGTGGGGATAAGATTCCTTATTTGTCACGATCCAAGTCGGATCATGACAAAGTGGTATCAGAGCCATAGGTTTCCCTACATGTCATTGGAGCAAGTGTCCACAAGTACCATAACGTTTATGTAAATGGAAGTGCCCCCATTTGCACTAACGAAGTGTTACTTGAGGCCTTTAGGAAGGTCAATTATGTCTAGGTTTAGAGGGAGAGTCTTATCTTTCCATTCATGATCAGGATCTTATCTAGCTTGTCTATGTTTCCCAGGATTTCGTATGCCTCCTCTTTGTCACCTTTCTTCACATCGTTGCCATAACAGCGACTCTTCCAGTCTTAGATACCCACTTTAGAGTTCTGGAGAGGCTTTGGCCACTCTCATTGGAGTGTTGGCTAGACAAGCTGAGGCGGGACAGCAGCCTAGCCTATAGTTCAAACACTAGCCAGAGATCCTGATGACTTAGCACTTAAGCGATTTAGGAGGATGGACCCACCCACTTTTCATGGGCATCTGACAACGGAGGACTGGAGGAGTTCCTCCAAGAGGTTGAGAAGATTACTTGAGTTATCCATGTTCATCCGAGAGCGTAGTGGAGTTGGCTAGCTTCCAACCGGGAGGCCAGGGATATGATAGAGGAATTCCTCTAAGGATGTGGTGACTCGAATCCACCACCAGAGGAGTTCAGGGAGCTTTTCTGAAGAGGTTCTTGTGTAACAATCGGCAAGCACAAATGCTAAAGGAGTTCCCGAGGCTTCATATGACTCCCTATGACCGTGAGAGAGATGATGAGATTTATCTACCTGGGTCAGGACATCAGGCTTACTCCTATCAGAGATCGAGGGGTGAGACGATTTGTACAAGGACTGCCTAATGACATGTTCCTTAGTTTGCAACTGCACATGGGGACTATGGATTATGCACAAGTGGTGGACACTGCCATTGGGCTTAATGGTGGTTTGGCTAAAAGGAGAGCCATAGTTGAGGCCAAGAGGGCCAAGACTCATGGCTCCTTTTCGGGTGAGGCCGGATCAGCAGAAGGCAGGGTCACAGAGAGATAGCAACCTTTCTAGAGTTTACACCGACTCGGCCTCCTGCATCTCATGATCAAAGCGGGAGGCAGGGAGTTGAGTTGGAGAGTTTAGGCACACCTACCCAGACTATCAGGAGGTGCGGGAAGAGGCACTTGGGCTAGTGCATGCAAGGATCGACAACATGCTATGTTTGTGGCTAGTAGGGCCATTTTAGGAGAGATTGCCTTTAGCAGGGAGAGTTTCTAGCTAGGGGTCAGTGAATCCCTCCACTCCAACATCGTCATAGTCAGGTACCTATAAGGGCTCTATGGCCTCAAGCAGCAGGGAGTTGGGGCTAAAGGCCTTAGAAGTAGAGGCTCAGGAGGCCGAGGATCAAGTGATAAAGGCCAAAGCAATAGGGGAAGGCCCGTCTCTTCGCCATGATGCATTAAGACGCGGCGGCATCCAATGAGTTACTCTAAATTTATGATTTCATAAGCTATTGTACAATTTAAATAGAAATAAATTATGATTATTGCATTATTATTTATGTATATTTCTTCTTAGCCCGTGTATGGTTATGGGTGAGGATCCACTTATTGTGTTTTATAATAAAACTCACCCATCTTTTCCCTTTTCCTCAGAGATTTAGTAGCTGCTTCAGATCCTCCACCTCCTCCTAGTAATAGCTTTATTTTGGGTGAGCTTCACATCACCTTGAAGTGTTTTGTTTTGATAAAATGCTCTAGTGGTGTTGCGGGTAGAGTCCGGATCACATGCATACATATATTCATGTTTTGCATTTTGTATACCATGATTTAATTGTATTTAAAAGATGTAGCATTTATAGTTCTTCGAAAATGAGCAAGTCAGATTGATTTATGTTATAGCTAGGATTTGATTTTATTTATGGAAGAAAGGATATTCAGGTTTATTATGAGTTAAAAATGGAATTTGATTTATGATTTCAATTTGATTTTATGAATAAAACATGCATATAGTATGACTCAGTGATCACGAGGCTCATGTGGGGATGAGATTCCTCACGTACCGATCATAATCAAAGTCGGGTCGTGATAGGTTTCTGGTTTGTGAAGTAGGAAGCTGATTTGGGTTTTAAAATGAGTTGGGTCACTTATCAAAACTACGCCATTTTCTATTGTGTTGACATCGGAGTCCTCATTAGCGAGTAAAGCTCACTGCAGCAAACTGCTCACCTGGGGACAGCTCAGCTGAGCCACCCACTCACTCAGCGAGCTGTCTGTACTTTCAACTGCAACATGGTTTCTGCGTATTTCGGCCTTCGGACAACATGAGTGGGTCTCACGGGACCCTAGAGTCGTACGGAGTTGTCTAAAGACACATGTACTCGAGGTATTATAGAGATTCACTGTCACTACCCAATTTGGATCGTGACCGGCACGTGGGGTCTCCTCACGTAAGCCACGTGATTGCTGACTTACTATATGTATATTTTATTTATAAAATATAATTGAAATCATAACTCGAATATCATACTAACCATAAATATAATCTGAAATGTTGTAACTATGATATACACTCCAATTGAGTTGCTGAATACAAAAGAAACCATGGATGATATACTGTTTCAATACAAAAGAATTATAGTATATCAAAATGAAAAATATAAATCTATGATCCAGGGCCTGTCACATCACTTGGAGCACTCTATAATGACCCAAAAGACTTCACTACAATTTGAAGCTCACCCAAATAGATGATATCTAATGCTCAGGAGGAGCGGGAAGATCCTAAGTTACACATGTATCTGGGAAAAGGAAGAGAAGACGGGTGAGTTTTGCTACAAAACTCAGTGAGTGGATCCTCACTCATAACCATACATGGGACAAGGAAGAATCATACATAAATAATAATAATGCAACAATTGCAATTCATTTCTATTTATTTTACATAATAACCAAAAAAAATCATAATTTATTGAATTCATGAAAACTATATTATTTCTCAAGGCATTACTAAGAAGATTATCGTAAATGAAGGGTGGTACTCAGTCCTTGATGAACATGAGTTCAAACCTAAGACTTAACGGTCTTTGCGAACCGCATCCCTGGCAACTGATCTAGTATAAGAATAACTTGCCCCTAGCGGGCTCATATACCAAGGTTAAACGGATCGTTAACTCAGTTTTCTCTCTAGGAATTCCCTAATATAAAATCAACTGGAATCATAAAAGGGGAGTTCTATTTCTTCTAGGTTCAACATGTCTAGTTCATCAATCATAGCTAGTCCTAATATTTATAATCAATTCAAATTCTAAATTATATCATACAACACTTTTATAGAGCAAATATGGTCTCATGTATTTTCTAAAGTCATAATTTTCATGTATAAATTCAAATGGAGCATTTCTAACTAAAACATTTTTTTTTCATATAAAACCATATCATGTAAGAAATCCATTTTTCAAGTCTCTAAATACTCCGTAATGCAATAAAATAATAATATAATGACCAAACTAAGGCTATGAGATCAAACCCACTCACCTAGAGAGGTGGAACGGGAAGCACCAACACCACTAGGACTCCTGGGAGGAGGGATGACACCAATGTCTGTCATTACAACCATAAAACTCATAAGAAATATATGGGTTTTTCCTAGATTACTCTAAACATACACCAACAACTTTGGGGAGCACCCCCAATTGACAACAATGAGAGAAATAACAAGACCCAACTCAAGATCATGAAGGAATGGAAGAAAAGAAACCAAAATCTATCAATATAAACATACTTTACTAATTTGGGGGAGCTAGATTAGGATGTGATTGAGCAAGAAGAGAGAAAATAAGGGTTTAGGGGGTGGAGCTTTGGTTCCCTTCTGGAAATGAGGAGAGCCCGATTTGGGGTTTTAAAATGGGGCTAAAATGAAACAGTGTCATTTCTGGGTATGTCGGGCTCAAGGGACCACTATAATGGTCAGGCTGCATACCACTATTCCCTTATGACCACTATGGCGGTCCTTAGACCACTTAAACACTTTAAAATGCATTATGGTGGCCACTATAGGTCCTGATCGCTATAGTGATGACAACAAAACTCAACTTCTATATAATTCCTATCACATAGCCTCTAGCATCACTTATTTACATTTATGTTTTAAAGTTAATGGGAAGTAAAATAAGTTAATCATTTATTTTAGGTCTCATTAACTTTAAAACATAAATGTAAATAAGGAAATATCCCCCATTTGGATTCAAATAAAATATCAAAAAAATTAAAACCCCAACAATTCAAAATCCAAAGTTTGGGTTTTAGTTCAAATCTAAGTTTTCGAGATTTTCTAAACTTGTGGGCTAAAAACGAAACATTTAAAAGTTTAGTAAAATTCATTAAAAATCACTCTTCAACTTATTTTCCCTCTAGGAACAATTATCGGGACTTTTGATCCTAAAAATATGACTCTAACATATAGCGCTCCAAGGAGGTGTGAGGTCAGACTTAGTGAACTTTAGGACTTGCGGTGGGTCTGGGGACCCTAGGCCATACGAAACTTAATCTGACACGTGTACACCAGGTATTAAATTCACTTATTAAATTGATAAAATTTCCAATATTTGCCTCAATGTCCCGCTCATTTTTTCTAAGGAAAAAGTGATGGAAATTGTAACAGCAAAATTTCTAATTTAGATTTCATTTATATTAAATTCTTTGAATCTGTTGTCATTTCATAACCAAAAGTCAATTTTTTAAAAAACAAAATAGCTTTTAAAAAAATCTGTAATTTATCAAAATTGGTTATAATTGAAAACTTATTTGTCTATAACATTTTAATATTTAATGATATATATAATACATTGATTTATGTTTCGTTTACACCATTTGTTAATATTTTAATATTAAATAATTTTGATTGGCATATTGATGAGGTTTATGATTTAAATTAAGACTTATAATAGTTTGAAATCTAATATTTAATGTAGAATATTTATGTTGTGATAATGAAAGAGAGATATGAAGATAATTATTTTAAAATAATTAATAATTGGAGTGATAAAAATTGTAAGCTATGAATTATTCTAAAAATAAAATGTGTTAAAATTTCTTTGAAATGAGTCTAAAGTATTTCTTAAAAACCCCATTTTCATTTTTTAGGTGAAAAAATTGTTCCTTTATTTTGAACGATGAAACAGAAACTCGAGCCCAAAGCAAAAATTTCACTGTCTTTTTTGGTTCTAGTTTGTAATGCTCGCAATTGAGATTTGAGATTCACTTATTAAATTGATAAAATTTCCAATATTTTCCTCAAAGTCTCATACATTATTTAATAAGAAAAAAGTGATGGAAAGTATAATAGCAAAATTTTTAATTTAGATTTCATTCACACTAAATTCTTCCAATATGTTGTTATTTCTTAACCAAAAGCCAACTTTTTTTAAAACAACTTTTTAAAAAAATCCTTAATCTATCAAAAGTGGTCATAGCTTAAAACTCATTTGTCTATAATTTTATAATATTTTAATAATGATGTATAATACTTTGATTTATGTTTCAATTACATCATTTGTTAATATTTTAAGGGGATTTCTTCGACGTCTCTATAGAGTATACCGGTACCTTTTATAGAACTTATGGTTGAAAACTTGCCACTTGTTCCACTAACTAAACCCTTGGATTTAAAAGAGTACCGGTATGCTATAGATACCAAAATAAAAATCATATTTTAATATTAAATAATTTTGATAGGCATATTGATGAGCCTTATGATTTAAATTAAGATTTATAATAGTTTAAAATTCAATATTTAATGTAGAATATTTATGTTGTGACAATGAAAGGGAGATATGGAGATATTTTCTTAAAATAATTAATAATTAGAGTCATGAAAATTGTGAGCCCTAAATTATTCTGAAAATAAGACATATTAAAGTTTTCTTGAAATAAGTCTAAATTATTAGTATAATAGATAGATTATTAGAATTAGAATTTAATATTTGACAATGTATATAGAAATTACATTTTTTTTAGTGTAAATTAGATCAAATCATTTTTAGCAAAGTAAACTCAAATAAATGTGAAAAATCATTTCATGCAAAATTATTGATTCATGCTTGTAGTTTTCCGAAATTATATTTGACAAGAATATAGATTAGTTTAAAGTGATATGATCTTGAATTGATTATATTATTTTAATTGATTAATCATATAACGAAAAGAAACATTAATCATGTATACATAATTGGAATCGCATTTTAATTGATCGATACAATATTTTCAAATATAATTGGGGTGACATAAAGGTCCATTAATTCAATCATGTAAAGGTACATATTTTTAATTGGAATATGATTTTATAATTAATTAAATCATGTAAAGGTCCATTACAATTGATTGCTTGTTCTAATTAATTTTATGTTTATAATAATTTATCTATTTTTAAATAAGTGATTTTACATGATTGTTTCCATTGATTCATCATTTAACGTAAATGTCCTTTTTTTTTAGACATGGCATAAATGTATATTATAATTGATGATAATTAATTAATTTTTTAATTAAATTTATGATTATAATTAATTGGTTATTGATTATATGAAATGAAACTATTTAAGACTCATAAATAATTTTTTTAAAAAATTATAAATTCTAGAGAAATGACTTGTTGCATAATTTAATGATATAAATCAACATTCAATCAAATAAGAGCAAATTATAATCAAAATATAACCTGAATCATATTTAATTATGTCTATAATATTTTAATAATTAAGGTTATTAAAATAGGGATCCTAAATTACTATAGAAGCGATATATGAAAAAAAATTTCTTGAAATGAACCTTAAATATTAATAATATTATTATTATAGATAATTGTAGATAAATTTCAACTTCTAAGTTGTAAGCCGAGCTTTCAATATATATAGATATATATGCACGGGAGTCAGCGCTACAGCGCGTCTGTGGCGGTGCTATAGCGCAGTAGGCCTCGCTCCAACGAGATGCATGTCGTGCTCTAGCCGAGGAGTCGCGCTGCAGCGCGGTGTGTGTCGAGATTTAGCGCGTGTTTGAGGCTGCGCTCTAGCACGGAAATCAACGCTGCAGCGCACTGTGCGTTTGACGCGGCGCTCAAGCATGGGAGAGCTCGCTGCAGCGAGATGCATGTGCGCGCTCTAGCACAGGTCTTTAGATAGCGAGCGAACTAGCCTATCATAGAAATTTCTACCTCCGCGTTGGGCTTCCCTGCATTCTGCACTGTAAGGATTTGTTGGATGGCTCTTATTGAAGAAAAGTGTGTAAAATCAAAAGCATTCATTTCAAGAGTATACTAAGTTCTTTTAAGAGCAAAAATATGGAGTTAATGTTTATTTTAATCTATAACTTTTAAATATGCCATGTTGTCCTCAATTTACTTTTATTTATTATTTCATCAATTATGATATAATCTTAAATTAGATTGTTGATATACATTTGTTTTTAAAATATAATAAAGTTTAAAATAACATTTTATAATATTGCACAAATTGAGTCTTTTGTGCAATTTTAAATATCAAAATAAGTTATTTTAAATTTTATTATATTTCAAATGATATAAGGTATGTCAAGAATGACTTTCATAGATTATTATTATTTTTATTCGGGCTAACTTATGCTTTTTCAACTAACTTCATGACATAATGCAGAGAATTCGTTTTGTTATCTGTGAATTTAACATGGGTCAAGATAATGATTTTGAATATACTATTTTATGCTATCAAAAGCTTTTGCTTCTATTTATTGTGATTAACAATTAACTATAATTGTTACACTAAAAAAAGTAACATATCGAAACATTAATATATTAAAAAAATAGATGGTTTCAAATTATTTATAGTAACATTGGATTATAGTTTCAACGGTAGCTATTATTTCAATTTGTAAAAATTAAATTGATATTAATTTAATATTTAAAAGATAAAATCATTATTGATATTATTGTATTGAGTTAACTTTTTTAAATCTCTATATTATACATTACTATTTAAGGTAAATTTGAGATAGATATATGTCCAAAAGATTAAATAATTAAATTAATATTTTTCTTATTATTAAAAATTAAATTGTTATTTATTAAGACCAACAATATATATTACTCCAGAAATTAAAGTTATTATCGATATTATTGTATTGAATGAATTTTTTAAATATCTATATTATACATTAGTATTGAAGGTAAATTTGAGATAGATATATGTCCAAAATTATCGCCTAATCTAAAATATCAATTATATCTTGGTTTATTCCACGATATGGTGACTTAACAAATTCTAAACCTAATTTATTCCATTACCAAAAAAAAAATACATAATTTATTCAATTGTAAAGAAAAGTATGGACTAACTACATGTAAAATGTAAATTGATACTTACTTATTATTAATTAATATTTAATTATAAAAATTAAAATATCAATAAGAAAATACATGTCAATAATAACAATAATTACAAACATATTAGTTATAAACATATCAATGTAATTTGATAAATTTTAAATATCAGTTGCTTTATTAAAAATAGGAAAACATTAATCTAACAAAAACATTACAATAGTGAGCAATAACATTAAAATGTTTAAACTAAACTATTTACATTTGAAGTAGATAATATTCATTGTAAATCAAATCAATCAATCTTCTCCTACTTAATTATTTTTTATTTATTATCTCTTTCAAATAGGATCATAGATTCATTATATAGTCTTTTACACAAAATCAAATCAACCCTATCAAATAAAAAATATCTTTCAGACAATTGGAAAACTCTTTATTAGAAAAACTTTCTTTATTAGAAAAACTTTTCTATGTCCCTCAACAATAGAGTAATGGACATGACGATACAATCAATATCCTAAAATTTGGAATGAAACATTAGAACCCGTGCACCATCTAACATATAATAGGAGTAGGAGTAGAAGTTTTGAATTTTTCAATTAACGATGCATCATCTATCATCCTCTTCACATTTGACACACATCCCCTTCTTGTAGTCCATTTAGAATTTAAGATCAAAATTTTTCAAATAGAGGTGTGAACTTACCTCTCTTCAAAAAAGAAAAGAGATATAAATTAATAAGTATATAAATACTTACACATATGATAAATAGACTTACAAATTCGTCAATCAAAACTATTTCAAGTGAGAAAAGAAGATTTGAAAAAGTGCCCTGCTAGGGTTTGAAAAAAATGCTTTGCTAGGGTTTCCTAGAAGGGTGTGTATGCCGCCAAATTTGGTGAACCTTAGTGCCAAACTAGGTTGCGTTAATCATCAACCTCCATGAATGTAACAGGAGTAGACCTACGTATGTCGAATGATGGAGGGAAGTGAATAAGAGGAGAAAGAAGTTTTGCATTTCGAGCAAGAAGACATTCAACATGGAGTGGAAACGTTTAACGAAGTGTGGTGGGGAGAGTGATAGCTAACACTTTTCTCACTAGGCACCGTGGAGAGTGCCCTAGAAGCCATATGGGGATATTAGAGGGGTTTAGGGTAATGGAATATGGAGATAACATTTTCCAATTTTTCTTTGATGATATATGCACTGCGGGTGGAGATAGGATCACCATGGCTCTTCAAGAACTTTATGCTACATCTAAACGATGGCACAAGGAGATGATAATAGAGGAGGAAATCTTTTCTCTGTCAATATGGATGCAATATGGGGACTCTTGACATTGCAAAACCAAGCAACTTGGGAAGAAAACAACTAGAAGGTTAGGAGGGTGATGGAATCTGATTTTCTTCAATGTTCAAGGAAGGGAAAGCAAGATCATTAAGGCGAAAGTGGAGCTTGATGTATCGAAGGTGCTCAAGAATAGACTCAAGATCGCTAGCCAAAATAGGAAGATTATGGAAGTCCTATTCAGATACGAGAGACTTGGCTACCACTGGACCTGGCTACATTGGCCATGAATCACAAGTTTGTCCAGAAGCCCTAGAGGATAAAATGAAGGGACTAACAAGAGAAATAGAATTGACATGAGCATCAAGGCCGAGCAAGTGGAAGGAGGATTGAAGATAAGAAGAAAACAAAAACCCAAATGACCAAGGAGTATGGAGGCATAATGAAGGGAAACACAAGAAACCAACTCTTGTAAGCTTGTTCATTGAGCTTCTCCAATTCTAATGCAAGAACAAAGTATTATAAGGAGAAACCCAACAATGGATAATGAGGAAAACATTTCTTACACTCGAGACCTTGGAAGGAAGGAGATACAAAATGGAGGGGAAGATAGGAGGATAGGAGGAGAAGAATTGATCGATATAGTAGATGATGATATACTTTCTATCACTTACAATGGGAAGACTTTTGAAGGAAGAGCCAGTGACTTAAGTAGAACAACAACCCTACTTGCAAACCTGAATAGCCCTTAGGAGAAAAGGAGAAAGGAGAAGAGGTATGAACTTTAGCACCTCTAGGAAAGCAAGTTAATCAACCAAGAAAGGTGAAGCTGAAGCATTTAGCACGGAAGCAAAGAAAAGAAAAGCGAGAAAGAAGGAGCAAGAAAGATAATGATGGTAAACATGGAAGTAGATGGCCAGAAAAAAATTTGCATTAAAGGAGATATGGTGAAAAAGCTGAAGCAAAGGGTGCCAGCCTTCAAGTGGCACCCAAAGTCACATGAAGATCCTCTCATGGAACTGTCGAGGTTTAGGAAGACCCTTGAAGGTCATAGCCTTCAAGGGACTTGCAAGTCTCATTCCCCCGATGTTGGTTTTCTCTGAATAAAGAACCAATCATCATATGGAGGTGAGCAACTCTAGGAAGTGTGGATTCAATAGTTGAAAGTATGTTGTATTGTATTTTGAAAAGATAAATATGGTTCAAAAAGTTTAATTAATTTTTTAAACAATATTGGAACTGTTTAGAAACATGTTTTTAAATTGAGAATGAATCAAAATATTCAATACCAATTAAAAATGGCCTTTATCTTTTCTTTTCTCTAATCTCTTAAATATGGTAATGTATCAGTTTTGATAGCAATTGATTACATGGTTAATATTCTTTTAAAATCAAAACCGATCATGTGATGATTGTCTTCTAGTTACAATATCTTAAATATTCTTTAAGTCTTGACCGTTGATATAGTCTTTGCCCTTCCCATTATTTATTAACAATGTTGCAGCAATATGGTCGTTGGGCTAAGCTTTTTCACGTTGAAAAAGTATTGCTCTGAAATATGTATAGATAAACATGGGTTTATGAGAAAGAGGAGAAAAATCATAGTTTCTGATTACGCAATCACAGTATTTCACCATTATTCTTATCCTGGGCAATATATCACAACATATCTCCATTGTAGTTCTTGAGTTCCTGGCTAATACCAGGAGAGCCTGTTGTACCCTGGGGATTTCTGCACTGTGATAGAATAATTCTTAAGGGTGCATAGCACGCCTCAGGCTTAACAATTATCTCTTTTTCTATTTTCTTATTTTTTTATTTTGCAAGTAGATATCAAATTTTTCAACAATCTTAAGGATTATTCTCATTTTTTTATTTTGATTCATTCTCAACAATTTATTAAGAATTACCATTATCTTTATATTTTTGTATTTGTTGTCTTTCATTGTCCAGGTTCTAATTATTGAGAATGAAAACATTGATTGGGACAATATTAATGGTTCCACCTTTATTCAAGATGACTCGTACAAGAACTTTCTCAAATTGACTATGGAGGCGTAACAAGTAAGTATACTTCTGAAAATTTTAGACATGATATGATAATGGTTGTTTCTAAAACTAATTTAGTAATGGAGGAAAAATGTTGGGTGGTAGATTTTGGGCTACTAGCCATGTTTGTGCAAACAGAATGTTTTTACCTCTTACAATATTGTGGGGAAAGGAGAGGAAGTTGTGTACGTTGGCAACTCTAAAAAAGTTACAATTCTTGGTAAAGGAATAGTAAACTTAAAACTCACTTCTGGAAAAACGCTATCGTTAAATGATGTTCTTTATGTACCTGAATGTGCTATAATTTGATATTATCCGTATTGGCTAAAGCTAGTGTCAATGTTATTTTTGAAAATGATGAAGTTGTTCTCAAAATATGGAGTTGTTGTGGGAAAAGGTTATTATAATAGTGGTTTATTTATGTTAAATGTTTCCTATGTTATGAATGAAAATGCAGTTCTTCTGTTATATGCTTGATTATATGAATGTATGGCATGCAAGATTAGGACATGTTAGTGTGTCTTATATTAAAAAAATGCAAGATTTGGGATTAATTTCTAGTTTGTCTGATTCAAGTTTAGAAAAGTGTGAAATATGCATTGAATCAAAATTAACTAAAAAGTCATGTCCATCTGTACAAGAAGCTGAACTCTTGGAGTTAATTCAATCTATTTAGGAGATTTAAAACAAACTATCACAAGAGGAGGTAAAAATATTATGTAACTTTCATAGATGATTTTTCTAGATATACTAAAGTTTATTTAATTAAAAATAGGGATGAAACTTTTGACATGTTTATTATATACAAATCTGAAGTAGAAAATCAATTAAATAAGAAAATTAAAAGAGTAAGATATATAGAAGAGGAGAATATATTTTGTTTAATGATTTTTGTGAAAAAGAAGGAATAATACATGAAATAACTCCGCCTTATTATCCCAAGTTTAATAGAGTCAGAGAAAGAAAAAATAAAACTTTAAAAGAAATGATGAATGCTCTTTTGATTAGTTCTAATGCACTGAAAATCTGGGTGAAGCTTTATTATCTGCATGTCATTTGCAAAATAAAATTCCTATAAGAAAACAAATAAGACATCATATGAATTGTGGAAAGGGTATAAGCCAAATTTAAAATATTTAAAAGTATGGGGATGTTTGGCTAAAGTCATGTTACTAGATCCTAAGAAAAGAAAAATAGGATAAAAAACGTCTAATTTTTGTTCATAGGATATGCTGAACATAGTGCTGCTTATAGATTTTTAGTTTTAAAAAGTGATGTTCTTGATTATAACTCTATAATTGAAACAAAAAATGCAGAATTTTTTGAACATATTTTTCCTTTAAAATCAGAAATTATTCCTAATATACCAACTCAAAATACAAGCATATCAACTGAAAATACTTCTCAAAATATTAATGATAACGCAAGTGAAGGTTTAAGAAGAAGTAAACGACAAAGAAAAGAAATCAAATGATTTTTACACATATCTTGTAGGAAATGATCCACTAACCTTTTCTAAAGCAATAAGTTCATTCTGATGCTCTTCTTTGGAAAGAAGCAATTAAATCTAAAATTGACTCAATTAAAAAATGCAACACTTGGATTTTAGTAGATTTACCTCCAAGAGCAAAACCTATAGGTTGTAAATGGATTTTTAAAAGAAAATATAATCCAGATGGAACAATAGAAAAATACAAAGCTGGATTAGTGGCTAAAGGTTATTCTCAAAAGCAAAATATAGATTTTTTTTATACTTTTCCTCTGACAAGAATTTCTTCAATAAGAGTTTTAATTGTTTTAGCATCAATTCATAAATTAGTTATTCATCAATGTGGAAAACAGCTTTTAAATGGAGATTTAGAAGAGAAAATTTATATGGTACAACCTGAAGGGTGTGTGGAACCTGGTCAAGAAAATAAAGTTTGCAAACTCATTAAGTCTTTATATGGCCTAAAGCAAGCACCAAAACAATGGCATGAGAAATTTGATTAAACAGTAATCTCTAATGGTTTTTCTACTATAGAAGTAGATAAGTGTGTGTATACTAAATTGATCAATGGTGAATGTGTAATTATTTGCTTATATGTTGATGATATGCTTATTTTTGATACTACTCTTGAAGTTGTAATTGAAACAAAGAATTTTCTTGCATCAAAATTTGATATGAAAGACATGGGTGAAGCAAGTGTGATTTTGGGTGTTAAAGTCATAAGGAAGTGTAATAGTATAATATTATCACAAGATCAATATGCTGAAAAATTTTGAAAAGGTTTGGACATTTTGATGTCAAATCTGAATACCCCTTATGATGCTAACACTCAATTAAAGAAAAATAAGGGTGAATTTGCCCAATCTAAGTATGCACAAATTATTGGAAGTTTGATGCATTTGATGAATTTTATCGACTTACATAGCATATGTTGTATGTAGATTGAGTAGATATACACATAACCCAAACAATGATCATTGGGCCACATTGGCTAGATTAATGAAATACTTGAAAGGTACCATAAATTATGGTATTGAGTATAGTGGATATTCCGTATTAAAGGATACAGTGATGCTAACTGGATCTAGATTCAGAATGAAATTAAATCCACTAGTGGTTATGTGTTTATTTTGGGAGGTGGTGCTATTACTTGGAAATTAGCTAAGCAAACAATTATTGTGAAGTCCACCATGGAATTAGAGTTTATTGCTTTGGAACAAGCCTGAATGAGGCTGAGTGGTTAAAAAACTTTTTGAGTAATATTTCTTTAGGAATAAAGCCAATGCCTCCTGTGTACATTGTGATAATAAGCGGCAATAGCTATTGCGAATAACAAGGCATATAATTGTAAAAGCAGACATTAGGCCGAAGATATGAAGTGATAAAGCGGCTGAAAGATAGAATTATATCAATTGATTATGTGAAGTCAGAAGTGAATCTTGCAGATCCTCTAACTAAGCCTCTTGGAAGGGATTTTATAATAGCCATTGAGGGAATAGACTTAAGCCATTTTGAAAATTAACAATGACAGGAACCCAACCTTTGTGAATGGAGATCCCAGGAAGAAGGTTCATATAGGTAATAACATGTCACTTGTTAATTTTTGTTAGCATATTATGCGTCCTTCTATGGTGTGAGAAATATGAGTTGTGCTAGACTGCATTTATGTGAGGATAAGCTAAATGCTATTAATGAATTTCATAGCCCTTATGGGTGGTGTATAAAGTGCAGGATACACTTGATAAAAATTACCTATATGAGTATAAGAGTGGGACCTCTCCTATGAGATTGTGGCTAAATCTCTAGAGCAATCATGAACTACCAGGCACGCGTATGGCCGAAAAGCGCAAAATAGTGTTAACAATGATGGTGATATGTTTTGAGGATGTAAATGTGATCAGAGAGAGGATTTTAAGTTATGCTAAAAATGTTTGGTTCATAGAAGTAGACAAAACTTCATCAATACATTATAATTTTAAATCCTTTCTATTTAGGTCTAGTTCATAGTCAAAAAGACACCAAATCAAAGCATTTTCATCCATATATAACCCAGGATTTTATTTATTTATTTATTTATTTTAAAGGAAAAACCTTTTGAAATAGGTGGGATATTGTTGTATTTTGAAAAGATGAATATATTTCAAAAGGTTTAATTAATTTTTTAAACAATATTGGAACTGTTTAGAGACATGTTTTAAAATGAGAATGAATCAAAATATTCAATACCAATTAAAAATGGCCTTTATCTTTTCTTTCTCTAATCTCTTAAATATGGTAATGTATTAGTTTTGATAGCAATTGATTACATGGTTAATATTCTTTTAAAATCAAAACGATCATGTGATGATTGTCTTCTAGTTACAATATCTTAAATATTCTTTAAGTCTTGACCATTGATATAATCTTTGCCCTTCCCATTATTTATTACCAATGTTGAGGAATATAGTCGTTGGGTTAGCTTTTCACGTTGAAAGTATTGCTCTGGAAATATATAGATAAACATAGGTTTATGAGAAAAGAAAGAAAAATCATAGTTTCTGTTACACAATCGCACTATTTCACTATTATTCTTATCCTGGGCAATATATCACAACATATCTCCATTGTAGTTCTTGAGTTCTAGTGATATCAGGAAGAGCCTGTACCTAGGGATTTCTGGACCTTGAAGAGAATCCTTAAGGGGTGCATAGCATGCCTCAGGCTTAACAATTATCTCGTTTCTATTTTCTTATTTTTTTATTTTGGAGTAAAGATCAAATTTTTCAACATGTTGATCCTCTAGGAAGATTGGGTAGATTAGTATTGTGTTGGAAGGTTGGAATAGTTGTTGACATAAAAACTGAAGGAGCTACTTCATTTCAGCAACCATCAAAGAGCTAGCACTACAAAGAACATGGCAAGTATGGGGTCTACATTTTGATAGCAATGAGCAGAACTAGGAGAAGGCAGGTTCAGGAGATATTGGAAATTAATAAATCAGAAGGTATGAAAATAATTTGTGGTGATTTCAATGCAATTAAAAGTTTTAATGAGATGGATGGAGGGGAGTGAATAAGCCCAATCATCTATAGATGACTTTGTGAGCTTCATCAATAGGAGAGAGTAGTCGACTTGGGTTTAGTTGGCAATGGTTTCACATGGAATAACAGGAGGTTTGGGGAGAATTTTATTTGAGAAGGTCTGGATATTTCTAACTTTTTACCGTTGGAGATCAGAATACCCACATGCTTAGGTGATACAGAATAGCAAACATAGGTTAGATCATGCTCCTTTAATCCTAGACATATCACCAACAGCCTAGAATTGTAGAAAGAGAAGATTTTGATTTCAAGAAAGATGGTGTAGCTCAGATGAGGTAAAGGAAGTCATCAAGCATGGAATGTAAAGGTGAGTGGCTTTCCCATGTTCAAACTATTTCACAAACTTGAAACAATGCAGGCATGCCTTGGTGCAATGGCAAGAGAGTGCAATCAAATTCTAGAAGAAAGATTGATCAACTTAAGCAGGAGTTAGAAAGCCAAAAAAACCAGGGAAGAAATGCAAATGATTAGACAATTAGAAGACTAGAAGAGATTCAGGAGGTTTACTCTCAAGAAGAAAGATTTTGGAAAGAAAAATCTAGAGTGAAGTGGCTTAAATTGGGAGATCAAAATACAAGATTTTTCCATTCCAAATGCCAGATAAGGAATAGGAAGAACAAAATTTATGGGTTGTTAAAGGAAAATGGGGACGTGTTCACCTCCCAGAAAAATAGCAAATTTTGCGCAAAGCTACTTCAGGCTGTTTACTTCAAGTATGCCAAATGATCCAGTAGAATGTTTTGAAGCTATGAGATCAAAAGTGACACCAATGAATAAGGACTCACGAGGCTAGTCTCGATCCAAGAAGTCAAGTGGGCCACCTTTCTCTATAGATCTAGAGTTTCCCAGGAGATGATGGATTTAATTCCAAATCTTTTTAGCATTTCTGGATATAGTAAGGAGGATGTGGTGGAGTTGCAAGGAGTTTCTTCACAGGAGGTAAGAATACCAAGAGTTTCAACCATACACAAATCGTCTTATCCAAAAGTTAGGGAGACTCAAACATGTCCCATATTAGCCCAATTAGCTTGTGCACAATATTCTACAAAATTTTGTCTAACATTTGGTTGATAGGCAATAGAAATATATGAATAAAATTATTAGTGCAAATGAGTGCCTTTGTAAAGGGTAGATTAATTTCTGATAGCATTCTTGTTGCCCATGAATGTATGTATTATCTGAAAAATAAAAGGCAAGGGACATCTTTTGAAATGGCACTTAAGCTGAATATGAGCAAAGCATATGACAAGGTGGAGTGGGGTTTCTTATGGTTCATTATGCAGAACTGGGATTTGACAACAAATGGATTGCTTGGGTTAAGAGTGTGTGACCATTGTTTCTTACTCTGGAGTTGTGGAGGAGCAACCATATGGGTTCTTTAAACCCAATAGAGGAATCCATCAAGGAGACCCTCTATCTCCATATCTTTTCCTACTATGTGTAAAAGGCTTCTCCTTCTCGCTCCACAAAGCAAAGGAAAATAAAAGGTTATAAGGTGTCAAAAGTTGGCAGCCATTATCCCCCAATCATCCATTTGTTATTTGATGATGATTCTCTCTATTCAACCAAGCATCATGGAACAATGTGACAATATTTTAGAGGTGCTTCATGATTATGAGCAGTATAGTGGATAGCAGGTTAATCTACATAGTCAGCAATGTTTTTTCTAACACCCATAGATTGCGGAGTAAAAAAAATCATCTAAATATTCATCATGCAGGAGTCAAAGATAAATACTTTGGGCTTCCTTCCGTTGTTCAAAGGTCTAAGAAGGTAACTTTTGCATTCATCAAAGAGAAAACTAGAAACAAACTAATGCATTGGAAGAGAAGTATTTTGTCCTTTGGTGGAAGTCAAGTCCTATTAAAGGTAGTTGGAGAAGCGATTATGTCACGACCAACTTGGGAACATGACCGACGTGGTAATCCCATTCCACGTAAGCCTCTGACTCTCTAGTTTTCTATATGCATATTTAATATTAAATCCATTTAATAAACATCATTTCCATCTCTAATAAACCTTTGGATTTTTGAAAACATATCATCATTAATAGCATATCATAATCATTTCTAACAAAGTTCTCTAAAATTAGAAAACAATCGTTCTCAACTTCTTAACATATCCTTGTGACTCAAAATATATGAGTCTCCCTATACGAAGTATACATGAAAACTGAAATCATGTAATTACAAAATAATTATGTTAAATCAATGCCACTTTATTTCTATGGTCCAGGACCCGCCTACGTACATTGGAGCACTATATTCCAAACAAAATACCAAAGATACTTCACTTCAAGTGAAGCTCGCCAATAACTTTCTACTACTTGGAATTAGGTGGATCAAGGACCCGTAGCAGCTAACGTATCTGTACTAAAGAAGGGAGGGTGAGTTTCATCTAAAACTGATGAGTAGGCCCTCATCTATAACCCTCTCATGGGACAATCAAGAAACAAATAATCATATATAATCATTACAACATCTCTAATCATCTCTTAAAACTCTATTCTTGAAATCATAAAATCTCTAATATATATAAAATTATTTAAACATGAAAACTCTTGAAACTCTGAAAGCTTTGGTCTCATATGACTTAACAATCTGACTTTAGCATAAACTGACTATGAAATCATGCCCAAGGATCACCTTTTCAGGCATTCCGTTTCAAGCCCACAGTATGTATCTGGCAATTGTTATGAATCATATTGAATTCCATACTTCGAGTATCATAAAAATACTTATTTCTCTAAAAACCCTATCATATACTTGTGCTCTACTCTGGAAATCATCATAATATTTCATAAATCTCTAAATATAATCATATTCATATTCTTGCTCTTTAATAAAAATCACTTTTAACAATAATGGTCCCATGAGTTTTCAAAACATATATTTCATGCTTTCATTTCTAATATCATATGGCCACGTCATAATTTACTAAAATTAACTCTAATGATCAACATAAGGATCATAGGATCTGAACCCACTCACCGTTGAAGGGAGTATGTGGGCCCCACCAATTGGAGAACTTGGAATGACACCAACAACTGTCATAGAGCAATTATAACTTTAGATTAAACTCTAATAATCTAGGGCCTCTATCCTTATTCTAACAAATTGGGGAGGACCCCACTTGATAACAATGAAAGAAATGATCGGTCCAAATCCAAGATTATGAAGAAATAAGGACATAATCTAACAGCATATACTCACCTTGAAGCTTGGAAATGATTTGAGAGAGAGAAGAAAATTGATGAAGAAGAAAAGGAACGCGTTCTCGCGTTGAAGCCCGAAACACGGCTTTTATAAACTTTTACCGCCTGGGCGGTCCTCTTTCCAGCTGAGACCGCACTTTCCTTTGACCGCCCGGGCGGTCTCCAGGAGGTTTCTTACGACAGCCTTTGCTGACGCCTGTTCCCCACCACCGCTGGCGCCTCGAGGTTCAGTTATTTACATTTCTTTTTTACTTTACTTCTCATTAACTTTAAAACATAAATGTAAATAAGGAAATACCCCTCATTTGGATTCAAATAAAATATCTAAAAAATTAAAATTCCAACAACTTCAAATCCAAAATTTGGGTTTTAGTTCAAATCCAGAATTTCAAGATTTTCTAAACTTGTGGGCTAAAAACGAAACACTTAAAGGTTTGATAAAATTCATTAAAAATCACTCTTCAACTTATTTTCCCTCTAGGAACCATTACCTGGAATTTTAATTCCAAGAATATGGTTCTATCATATAGCCCTCCAATAAGGTGTAGGATCCTCACTTAGCCAAATTCAGGACCCGCCCTGAGTCTCAGGAAACTCAGGCTATATAGAACCTTATCTACCTGGTATACCTTGGAATCAGAGACTCCAATATATTCCCTTGCATGCTTCAAATTTCCTGAAACCTTGTTGTCAATTTACACAAAATGATGACCAGACTCTGTGGGACAAAGGGAAAATGAAAGAAAACAGTTGTGAATCAGCTAGGACATGAGATGGGCCAATAATGAAGAGGCTTGGGCCTTAAGATTTAAGGGCGATGAACTTAGCTTTGTTAGCAAGACAGTGCTGGAGACTAATGAATGCCCCTTCCTCTCTTTCTATAAGGCATTCAAAAATATTTTAGGCTGGAGATTTTATGAATGTAGAACCTAGTGCTAACCCATCTTGGGCATGGCACAATTTGATGAAAGGTAGAAAGGTGTTGGAAAGGGATTCTATGGAGTAGGTGATGGCTCTATAATCAAAGTTTTTGTAGAGCCTTGGCTTCCAATAGTCGTTCCATTCAAGGTACCAAGAGATATTCCAAATATGATCAAGTCTACTTGGTAAGAAACCTTACTACCACATCAAGGTTGGAATGTCCAACTAATTCAGAGCAAATTCCCAGACCATGTAGCCAAAGAGATATTGGCTATAGCTCCAAGGGGCAATGACTTGCCTTGGAATCACAACAAAGAAGGTAAATTCATTGTAGCTTTGGTTATAAAATAGCCTATAATTTTTTCCATCCACCTTTAGAAGTATTTGGTCCATATGAGAATAAAAGGATTATGGAAAAGCATATGGACACTAAAGGTGCCACAAACAAGGAAGGAATTATTAAAGTGTGAAGTAAAAACAAATCACAAAACCAACACATATATATTGATTTACAATTCATGTGATTAGTAACATAAACTTTATGCCATAACTGATTTGAATTTTAGCTACTATTTTATCTTTATATCTAATTCACTGATTTTGATTTATCTCTGTGATTGATTTCAATTTATCTTGATTTTTGAAATGATGCTAATCTCATTTATTAAGTCAAAAAAAAAATATTTGACATCATTTGATATTATTACTATTATTGTTGTTGTTGTTGTTGTTGTTGTTGTTGTTATTATTATTATTATTATTTGGTATATTGTTAACAATTTTTTTATATGGTTAATAATGTTATTATCATTATATACGGAACTGCTTTTTTTTTTGGGTGATATAGTACTACTATTTGATATATATGTTAGTATTATATGATTTAATTTGATATATGTTATTTTCTATCTTTCCATGATATATAGTATTATATGATTTGATATATGTTCTATTTACTATGTTTCCACGATATATATGTTATATATGTTGTACTTGATATATACATTATCAATAATCACTCACTCTTATATACATTTACAATTTATCAACAAATATTGACTAACTTACCCGACATTATTCTTAGAAGACATAAAATTAACAAATAAGAAGAAACTTTTATTGGACACTTTCACAATATACAAGGAAGAAGAAACTCTTATTGGATAGTGCAATGTGCAAGCAAGAAGTGTAGTTAATTGTCTAAGAAATTAAATTTTAATTTTAAATTAAAATCAAAATAAAAAATCATAATAATCATTGATTGGTCAATGTCTTTATAACATTGATTATGATGATATTTGATTTGATCATTTTGATTTTAAAATTTAAATTATTAATATACTGAATCATGATTTATGATTTAAATTAAGACTTATTATAAATTGAAATATAATATTAAACGTAACATTTCTTTGAAATAATTTTTTGAAACTTTTTGAAACAATTACTAATTAAGGTTGTGAAAATTGTAAGTCCTAAATTGTTCTATAAACAACACAAGTTGAATTTTTCCTTAAATGGATCTAATTATTAATATAATAGATATATATATATATATACATATATATATATATAAGATTTGTTTTTTCACTAATTTTCTTCCATCTCTATTTATTTTATTTCCATATAAATTGCACATTTTACCACAAGAGAAATTATCCTTGCACAACTAAAAGCAACAACAACCTTACAACGTATAGTATTTAATCACAAAAAGACAAAGAAGTATGAGAAGTAAAAGGAGGAACACAATGAGAAAAAAAAAAAATAGCCAAATCATCTTAGTGCCTTGTATTATTTCTCATTATCTCTAAACGTGGCTTCATTCTTCAAATTCACTTTCATTTTCACTCTCCCTCAAACTCACTCTCTTTTCTCACCTTTCTCCACCATTCTTAGCCCTAGCCCCCAACTCCTTCCACCAAACCAACAGCAACCAGCTCTGTTAGTACACTACGAGAGTCGTTATGAGCTTCCTGCTTCTATAGCTTTTTGGCTTGATTGTTTTGTCTTTCCAGCGACTCCTTATGATTCTATGATGAGTCGGGAATTATATTTTGCGTATACAAAACCACCTTCCTTTATTGCAAAACTCACTAAAAACACAAATTAAATTTTCAGTATACAAAAATACCAAAATGTAATTTGCATTTTCAATACATTTTTGGTATATCCTAATGTGTTGATAAATTAAGTTAAATTAGTTAGTAAAGTGAAAAAGAAGTTAGTAATTGGTTATTGAATTCAGTGCATTTTGGTACCTTCTTTGTTGCGTTTACAAAAAAGCCCATTTCTAACCGCATTCACAATTAGGCATTACGTGTTAATGAAAGGCAACAACCCTCAGCTCCCTTGTTTGACCACCAACAAGCATAAAGTCACGTGTAACTCAATACTTGCATACACGTTGCCAAAAGTCACTTCCTAGCGCCCCACACATGACAAGTTCACCATGTGTTTTTTCAGACAAATTCAAGTGAGAACGCACCTAAATGGGGAAGGAAGAAAACTAGGGAAAAAAAAAGACAAATCTTATACAAATCATATATATATAAATGAGGAAGGAAGGAAATCCGGAAAAGTTACAATTTTGAAAATCGAAAATTTGAGGCATCAGCAAATATTAACGTGAAGAGTTGAAGATTTTTTTCCAAAAAAAAAGTTATTTTAAAAAGTTGGGAGTCGCTATTGACTCATTGCCTATTATTTTCCCATTAATACTAATATTTATTTAATTTTACCAAAATGTCCTTATTCTAATTTAACTAATAATAGTTAGTTAATAATTATTTATTAATCATTATAATGATATATATCAAAAGTTATTATTCTTAATTTAATTAATTAAATATATATAATATTTACCTAGTCACTATATATGTCACGACCAATTAGGAATGTGGGTTCTGAAAAAGTTAACCATTCTTATTGTAAGCTTGTGACCTTTGAGTCTCTTATATGCATAAAATAACATACTTTTCATTTTGAAATCATAACTCCATCTAAATCTTTATTTAAACTTCATATCTGGAATCATAAAACTAAAATATTTGATATATGAAATTCTGAAAACATCTTAATTATACTTTGAAAATCAATTTAACATTTGAACGAATCATAAATTTGCTTGTACAAAATTTTAATCAAACTCTACAACTTCAAATCCATACTTGTAAACTGAAAACATATACATAACTATCTAAATACTGAAATTTAATACATAATCTAAAAAATGTATGGCTCAAATCATGTCTGCACATCTACTGAAGCACTATACTTAATAAGACTCTAAACTAAGCCTTATTTCAAAGTAAGACTCACCTGAGAACAACTACATCTGCCAAATGAAGCTTGAAACTGAACCCGACCTGACTATGAGAGTAAGAGAGGGGTCAACCAATCTAGCTGAGTGAGCTCTCACCCATCACCTACATAGGACAACCAAGGAATATACCATATGTAATGTACATGCAACAAACATAAACCATTTGATATTCATATGCATAATTATATAGAAAAGATATCTCTATTTATAAATTCATAGAAAAGCATCTCTAATTTTTACTCTAACGAGGAATCATTTTTCATACATATACACCATAGCTCTTAAGTCAAATATTCTAAAAAGCATCAATAATCCCAAAACATGAATAACAATACCCTAATAGAAAACATAGATCTCAGTTATGCATGTCAACCATGACATAACAAATTCTCTGCTCTATGATCCCTCAAAGATCTAAATCAGACACCTAACTAGGTTCCATCTCCGCTTGAGATTGCCTCTAAGGACAACTTGGTACCAAGGTTAACGATCATTTTTCGCCATTAACTCATTGTTTGTTTCTCTATAGCTACCATCTAGTCTCTAGATCATAAATTAATCATTTATCTAAAACTCTGTTCTTTTTTCTTAGGTTTAAAACTCTATCATATAATTGCTCTATTCTTGAAATCATAAAATCTCTAATATATATAAAATTATTTAAATCTGAAACTTTTGAAACTTTAAAAGCTCTGGACTCATATAACTTTAACAACTTGACTTTAGCATAACTTATGGAAATCATATCCAAGGTATCATCCGCCTAGGCATTTTGATTTCAAGCTCACAAAATATGTATCTAGGTTATTACAAATCATTTTAAATTTCACACTTCTAACCTCATAAAAACTTTGACATTATAATAACATCTCTATTCATGAAACTAAGTCATTCTCTATTTGACGCAGAATATCTTGCCAAAACATCTCTTGACATTCTCTATCTTAAGTACTTTAAAATCATATTTAAAGTCTCAAGTCTTGAAACATAAAGATATCATAAACTCTTGAAGCACATTTGATAAAATAACACTTATTAAATCATATATTCTTATAGTAAATCTTTTAGGCTTACACATAAAATGTTTCTATAACATATAATATATCAATCATGGTCTTATGGTTTTCTAAAACACATATTTCATGCTATTGTCAAAATCATGCTCTTTGTCTAGCTTGCCATACTTACAAAATCATATATATAATCATACTTTCATCTCTAATTTCATATTTAACAATCATCATACATAAACATACTCATAATACTTAAAAGTAAGGTCATGAGTTTGAATCCACTCATTGTTTGAAGCCAGGAGTATGTGAGCACCACTAACTTGACCTTGAGCTTGGAATGACACCAAAAACTGTCATAGAACAACATAGACTCAAGATCAAACTCTAATCACCTCTAGATAACTCTAAAACAACTCTAACAACATTGGAAGCACCCCCATGTGACAACAATGGAGAAAAAGACAACCCAAACCATAGAATATGAAAAGAATGGGGAGAATGGAGGCATAATCTAACAACATATACATACCTTAATGATTTGGGATGATGGAAAGGAGTAGATTTGAGAGAAGGAGAGAAAATGGTGGTTTGGGGTGGAGAGCTTCAGTTTTGCCAAGAAAACCCGAAGGAGAGGGTTTATATAGAGGTATATTGGATCATTAACCCAAAACTTGTCCTTTTTGCTTTGACATCAGACGTTGCTAATGAGTAAACTCGCTCAGCGAACCTGAGAAACAACCACTCGCTCAGTGAGGTTTTTGAAAATTTTAGCAACAACACCCAACTACATGGGTTGTTTCAACACTCACATATTTATATTTCCTCATTTATTTTACTCTCTGTTAACTTTAAAACATAAATATAAATAAGGAAATACCCCTATTTGGATTCAAATAAAATATCATAAAAATTAAAATCCTAACCAATCAAAATCCAAATTTTGGGTTTTAATTCAAACCCAAAAATCTTCATGATTTTCTAAACTTGTGGGCACAACAAAAAAAAAAAACGTTTAAAGGTTTCATAAAATTCATTAAAAATCGCTCTTTAACTTATTTTCCTTTGGGGAACAATTATTGGGACTTTTGATCCAAGAATATGGTTCTATCATATAGCCCTTCAATGAGGTGTAGGATGCAAACTTGGTAAAATTCAAGGCCCGCACCTGGGTGTCCTGAAGGACCTAAGGCTAGAGAACTTGTCTCCTGATATGTATATACTGGGTATATATTAGAAGTAATATAATAATTTATATTTATATGTTGAATTATTTTCTTTTAAAGCTTTCTTAAGTCAATAATTATTTGAATAATATAATAGTATATATATTAGAAAAAGATAAATAAGTAAGAATGAATCATTATAAAAATAAATTACAAAGCACACAACAGACATTGATATTAGACTTTTTTTATAATCAGTTACCTTTAATTCATTTTTTTTGTTAACTAATTGTTATATATTTTGTAACTTGTAAGACGTATATAATTAGAAATGACACAAATGCGTAAGAATTGCGTCCATTTTTTTTTCCTTTGTAAAAACTAACTTTATGCATGGAAGAATTAATTGATACTTTACATTGGCAACTAAGTAAAAATAATACAAAGAAAATGAAAGATTAAGAAGGGATTTTATGTTGTACAACACCCTTTTCAGAGTTGAACTTTTTGACAATAACTTACTTTTTAATATATAGTAAAAAGTAAATGATTGTTAAAAAATCATAATATCATATGTTTATGCAATACTTTTAAAATATATGAATATTGAATGATAAAATATCAATGTGTGTTGCACGCTTTGACTTAATAATTTATTTTATAATTATTTATTCTTACTAATTTATCTTTTTCTTAATATACATTGCTATATTGTTTAGACAACTATTGTATTAAGAAAGCTTTTAAAAAAAAACTCAACATATAAATATAAATTGTTGTATTAAAGACTTTAATGTTATACACTTGTCATATACAGTGACTGGGTAAACATTAAATATATTTAATTAATTAAATTATTTTTAATTAAAATAAGAATAATAACTTTTGATATATATCATTATAATGATTAATAAATAAGTGTTAACTAGCTATTCTTTTAGTTAAATAAAATAAGGATATTTAAGTAAAATTCAATGAAGATTAGTGTTAATGGGAGTGACAATAGCCAAAATGGAGTGATAATAGCCACTCTTGAAAAGTTTAGTTACATATAAGTTTATTTCAAGAAAATAAAAAGGCTTGGTTTATCTCAAGAGAAACTAACATGAAAAGTTACGATTTCTTAAAAAGAAGATTTGAAAAAGTTTATAAAAAAATGATAATAAAAAAGTGATTAAAAAAATGGACATCGAACAAGGCATTGGTTTATTGGTTTAATGACTAATCAAGATTCAACCAGAATATAGTCAAAATTGTCTCCTCTCATTTTTATAATAAACCACATTTCTCATGTGATATGTTTCATATATATATATATATAAAGTGATATTGGAAATTTTATATGAGAAGTGAGAATGAGCATTTTGCCATTAGATCAATTTGTATGGCCAAGATCTCATCTCACTAATTGAAACTATTTCCCTTCCCAACATGCGACATATTTGGAAAGTTAAGCAATCTTTGGATTCTAATGGAGTAACTCCAATTTTTGCACTCATTCCAATTCAATTATTCAAAGAAAATATTTCAAAGAAAAAAAAAGGTCCAAGCCTTACACTAACAGTGAAATATGGATTGAACTAGCAGGAGAATTTTACTTTTCACGTTGATTACACAGTAAAGAGACATGTAGAAAAACAGAGAGAAGGAAAGTAGACCATAAATCATGCAAAGCACTACCCTTAAGGGTTTATTTTTGCCCTAGCTAAACTAAATGGACATGGCGTGATGAAGATGTTGGGTACCAGAGTTATGGAAACGAGATCAATGCAACTAAAATAGTTGAGAGAATTGGAACTAACATACAATATTTACGTGGAAAACCCCCTAATGATGAGGGAAAACCAGGCAAGGCCGAGAAAAATTTTCACTATGTGGAAGATAAAATTACACTTCTCTAATACTAAGGAAAGAATAATAACACCCTCTCTTATACTAGGAGAATACGCCTCTCTATAAAAATAGAAGAAACTCTCAGAAGACACTATATATAAGAGAATGCTCTCAGTTGTTTATTGTGTTGAAAATGAAAGCGCTCTCCTTTTATAGAGGCTTGGAGTTACTGACAACCAATGCAGGTAACTTTCTCCTGATTTCGGTGCTCACATGATAAGTTCCGTGTATGCATAGTAACTTGCAGATAACTCTCGTGATTTCGGTGCCTCCTTCTTTGACCTTTTTTTTTTCTTTCTTTTAGCCACAAGTGCCTTTAACATTTACAATCTCCCACTTAAAGTCACTTTTGGTGAGCTTTCAAAACTTTTCTCATCTTGCCAATTCTCTTCCTACGTTTCTGATAGGTCATAGGAAATCTACACCATTTAAACTTGTCACTGTTGATTGGCTTTGTCATGACATCCTAGGTTGTCTTTTGTGTGAATCTTCTACATATCCACATTTCCTTCTTCTACTACTTCTCGAACAAAGTGATACTTGAACTCCTATGTGCTTCGTCCTAGAATGAAAGGCTAGATTCCTTGCAATGTGCAAGGCACTTTGAACTGTCACAATACACAATAATCTTTGATTGTTTGTGCCGAAGTTCCTCCATTAACCTTTGAATCCAAATAGCTTCCTTGCAAGCTTGTGTAGTTGCCATATATTCAGCTTCTGTAGACAAGCTACAACAACCTGTAACTTGGACAACCAGCTCAGCTCCGCCAAGTGTGAACACATAGCCTGTAGTAGATTTCCTTTTATCAAGATCACCTGCAAAATCTGAATCAACATATCCTCTGACAATGAACTCTGATCCTCCAAAACATAGTGCAAGCACCTGAGGTTCCTCTAATGTATCTAAGATCCTCTTCATAGCATTCCAATGCTCTTTTCCTGATCTGCCATAAACCGTTGACTACTCCAATTGCTTGAGCAATATCTGGCCTAGTACAAATCATGGCGTACATAAGGCTTCCCACCGCTGATGCATACGGTACTTGAGACATTTCCATCATTTCCGCTTCACTCTAGGACACATACCTGAGGATAATTTGTAATTCATAGGAAGTGGGGTTGAAACTGGCTTACAATCTTGCATATTGAAGCGCCACAAGATTTTCATCAAATAATTCTTCTATGAAAGCCAGATCTTCCTCCATTCTGTCTCGGTGAATTGCATCCCTAAAATCTTGTTTGCAGGTCCAAGTCCTTCATATCAAACTCCCTAGCTAACTGTGCCTTTAATTCCTGGATTCGATCTTTGTTGGGCCTACCACCAACATGTCATCCACATACAATAACAGAATGATGAAAACATTGTTACCAAACCTCTTGTAGTATGTACAATGGTCTGAACTCAATTCTGTTGTATCCGAGGCGAATTATGAAGGAATCAAATCTCTTGTACCAACACCTTGGCGCCCTTTAAACCGTATAGAGATTTGGTCAACCTACAAACCAAGTTTTCTTTTCCTTTTTCTTCAAAACCTTCTGGTTGGAGCATATAAATCTCCTCTTCAAGTTCTCCATGAAGAAAGCAGTTTTCACATCTAATTGCTCAAGATGTAAATCAAATGCAGCACACATAGCCAATACTATTCTTGAGTGGTAGTCTAAAACTAGAAAATATCTCATTAAATCGATACCTTCCTTCTGAGCAAATCCTTTTACCACCAGTCTTGCACGATATCGTTCCACTTGATCATTGCCATCTCCTTTGATCTTATAGACCCATTTGTTGCCAATGGCTTTCGACCTTTTGGAAGTGCAACAAGTTTCCATGTCTTGTTCCTATGCAAAGCCTCCATTTCTTCTTGCATTGCTGCCATCCAGAGAAGCATCTGTGCTACTCAAAGCCTCTTTGAAAGTTGATGGTTCTCCTTCTTCTCAGAAAGACAGAATGCATCGTGGCTTGCCATAACATAGTCTGAATGCCATGATGGTGGCTGTGTCTGCGTGTTGATCGCCTAACTTCTGGTATTATTAGCCTCTTCTGGTACTTGTTCATCATGCTCTGGCTCTACTTCAGAATCATTTTCTTCAGACTTCTCATCTATCTGACTGTAGTCATCTTCTTAACATGATGTCATTTCTTTCTTCACTTTGTAGTTCATTTTCTGCAAATATAACATCCCTCCTGACAATAACCTTGCGGAAGTGGATCCTAAGCGATACCCTTTACACCGTCAGCATAACCCAAGAATATACATTTCCTGATTTTGGGTCCAACTTTGTTCTTTCTTGGGAGTTATACATCACATATGCCGGACACCCGAACACTTGTAAAGAAGAATAATCTCCCGCTTGCCATTCCACATTTCCATTGGTGTCTTTAAACCAATCGCGGTTGATGGTGACCGATTAATCATGTAACATGGGTTCACCCTTCTGCCCAGAAGGCTTGGCTAAACCTGTTGTTCTCATTGCTCTTGTTCTTTCTAGAAGCGTCCTGTTCATCCGCTCTGCTACACCATTTTCTGAGGTGTATGTGCAACTGTGAATTGCCTTTGAACACCTTCATGCTTGCAAAATGCTAGAAATCTCCATCAGGATATTCTCCTCCATTGTCTGTCCTCAAACACTTGATTCTTTTAGGATTCAAGTTCTACTCTTGCTTTGAAGTCCCTGAATATTGGGAACACATCTAACTTCTTCTTGATTGGGTACACCCACAGTCTCCTGGAGTAATCATCAATGAATGATACAAAATATTTTGCACCTCCCAAGGACATTTCTAGCGACTCCCACACATCAGAATGAATCAAGTCTAGAATATGCTTACTTCGAGCAGCTGAACTACCAAATTTCAATCTATGCTGCTTGTGTAACACATGCTCACAAAACGGTAAATTCACCATTTGAGCCAGATTACGTTCCGCAAGAACCTTCAAATCACGTTCGACATGTGGCCTAATTTGCAATGCCACATCATCGTCGTTTCTTCTTGACTTGCTGATGCATATGCATCTGCCTGATTGTATCTCCTTGAAGTTTGTATAGATTTGTCGTGGTCTTTTCTTTCATCACCATAAGAGCACCTTTAACAACTTTCAATATCCCATCTTCAACATGAGTTTGCACCGAGGTCATCCAATTGCCCAATAGACAATATATTCTTGCTCATCTACTGATCTGCCTCCTCAACGTATCTCCTTGAAGTTTGTATAGATTTGTCGTGGTCTTTTTCCTTTCATCACCATAAGAGCACCTTTAACAACTTTCAATATCCCATCTTCAACATGAGTTTTGCACAGAGGTCATCCAATTGCCCAATAGACAATATATTCTTCCTCAAGCCTTTCACGTGTCGCACTCCTTGAATTGTTCGAATGGAACCATCAAATAATTTTATTTTGACAGTTTGATACCAGCAATTTCTAGGGCATGATCATCTCCCATGAACACAGATCCTACCAAGAGAGGTTCACTTAAAACCAGCCACGGTGTGGAGTCATATGTCATGATGCTCCTAAATCCATTATCCAAATATCAATGAGCCGTTCCTGCCTTTAGAACCAATCGCCGCTTCATTGCATGGATTTCTCCATCTATAGAGGTACTCGCAACACATTCTTGAGAGGTTGATGCTTTGGGCTTTTCCGCATTCTTCTTATTGTTCCAACAATCTTTCTTCAAGTGCCCTCTCATGCCACAACGGTAGCATTTGAAGTTCTTCCTTCTTCTTGACTTTGATCTACTCCGACCATGACTCCCACTTAGAGTCACGCTCCATTGATCTCCCTCTTGTCACCAACAGCGCTCCGCTTGCTTTGAGCTCTCCAATCTATCTTCCTTATCTTGCGCCTAGATTCTCTTCTTCTAGAATAGCACGGCGACATCATCAAAGGATAGGACTTGTAGTATTATTATTTGTGATGTTAATGATGAGTTGATCATATGAGTCAGGTGACTCTGAATAGAAGCTCCACACGTTATTCTCCATTATTTTATAATTGATGCTCAAGCTGGGAGAATAAGGTATTAAGATTGTTGATGTGGTCTATCATAAATGTGGACTTACTCATCCGAAGATATATAGCCTCCTCTTTAGAAATATTCTATTGTGAAGTACTTGACCTCGTCCAGTTTGACAAAAGCATCCCAAGATCTCCTTTGCCGTCTTCTTTCTGCAACACTAGACAATCCTGAATCTCCATTGCAAGATGGGATTGGCAACAGCATTATCATCCATCTCCTTCCACTTTTCATCAGTAACTTCGACTCTTGCCTTCAATTGCTTGGTAAGCAATTGTCTTTCCTCAAGATTGCCTTAATCTTCAATTTCCACAAGGAAAAACTATTCCCATTGAACTTCTCAAACTCAAATTTTGCTGCCATGGTGATTCAGGACCTGTTTCTCTACTAGACGGTCATTTTTTTCCTGTGAATAAAGGTACATGTGAACAGTACCATATATTTGAATAGTGTCGTATGTTTAAATAGTCGTATAGGTGAACGTGTCTTATACATGAATAGAACCGTATACGTAAACAGTTCGTATATTTATACCATATATGGAACAAATCCAGTATACGTTAACAATACTGTAAAAGTATACAACTACACATATAACCATGACACGAAGTAGTAACCCGTAGCGTGGACCAATGGCTCTTCAACACGAAGGAAAAATTCTTTTCTAATGTGGAAGATCGGTTAAGCTGCAACAGAGCATACTAAAAAATCCCACCGTACCAAGCTCAATACCACGTTTGGGTACCAGAGTTATGGAAACGGATCAATGCAACTAAAATAGAGTTGAGAGAATTGGAACTGACACACAATATTTACGTGGAAAACCCCCTAATGATGAGGGAGAACCACGGGCAAGGCCGAGAAAAATTTCACTATGGGAAGATAAAATTACACTTCTCTCTAATACTAAGGAGAGAACAATAACACCCTCTCTATACTAGGAGAATACACCTCTCTATAAAAATAGGAGAAACTCTCAGAAAGACACTATATATAGAGAATGCTCTCAGTTGTTTGTTGTGTTGAAACCAAATCAGCGCTCCCTTTTATAGGCTCAAGTTACCGTGCAACCAATGCACAGGAACATTCTTGTGATTTTGGTGCTCACATAATAAGTTCCTTGCCATACATAGTAATTTGCACAGTAACTCTCGTGATTTCTGTTTCTCCTTCACCTTTTTTTTTTTCTTTTAGCCACAGTGGCTTTAACATTTAAAGAACAAACCCCAAGATTAGTTGTCTTCTGAGAACCAATTCACATGTCCTCAGGATAATGAGCAACACAATTGTTGTTGAAGAAAAAATGCACGGAAGTTGTGGGGTTAGCCTTATATGCAAGCAGAAGATGTGCAGGAGAAGAAGGAGAAGAAAAAGAAAAAGAAGTGTGCGTGAAAGATGAAGCAGGAGAATAAAAGTATGCATTTCAGCATGTACTTTTGGTCTAGGTCATTAGGTCATTTTATTGGACTCAAACGGTAACAAATAAACGAGTAGTACCTAGGTGCAAATACTTAGCAACTAGGTACATTGATTCAATGGGAGGTACTCAGTACGCCAATCGATGTATTCAAGTACGCAAGCAAAAATTAAAAGGTACTTAGGTACACAGATAGTCGTATATGAATATGCAAATTGAAAATTTTTTTTCTTCAAAAAATAATTTTCCAAAAGAATAAAAAGGTTTCCAAGACCACATGCACAGATTGAGACGAGGCACGCACGAGTGTGTGTGTCTTTTATGTAATCCCAAGTCCCCACTATTATCTCGATATTATAAGCATCTACTTGTTGGTTAGAGCCATATATAAAGCCTCTATAAAGACTTACCCAAACAGTGTGGAACTTGTTTCTTACACAAATACACAAGATTCATACTAAGTTTGAAACACTTTGACCCATCAAATACAACATTTCTACTGTGCAATATATATAAATATAAAACTATTGTGTCCGACCCAAAAAAGAAATGGAATGGGCTTGGTCTATGACCCAAACCCAATGCATATTAAATAAAATCAAACCCTAGAGATCCCTAACTAATGCATTGCACCCCCTTCCTCTCTCATTCTTTTTTTTTTTTTTTTTTCCAACACCATTCTTTCTTTTGTAATTGATTCTTCTCTTCTTCTTTTCCCATATGGTAGCCAAGCTGCTTGTTTCTTTTCCGATCTTGACGGTAACTAAAGTTCCACCGTGTCGACCAAACTATGCTTTTTTTATGCCATTGTCCATCGTTCTAACATCAAAGATGATGCAGCAATGGTAGCATGGATTAATTGTGTCTTGGGAAAATGGATTCAACAAAAATTTTAGAGCCCTCAATCATGAGAACGTCACGGTTCAAGCTGCTCATCAGCTTTCAATCAATTTATCCGATTTTCTCCATGGTTTTGACGATCCAATTTTTCACTGATAACTAAATTGGAGGATCCAATTGCCAGTACAATTGGCCACCACTGTAATCCAATTTTTCTTCCATGATTGAATCTTAAGTGTAACCTTCACCAAATAAAACAAATACGGCAATACATAATATTACACTATGCCCCCAAATTATAATGAAAATTGCACTCCAGCCTATTTATTAATCCCAGCTAACAACTAAGAAGTATTCTCATCAACCAAAGTTAGATGTTTGAAAATAAAATAAAGAAAGAACACAAGAAATACGGCATTCTAAACTTTAAATTTTGTAACCATCGAACTAATTCAATTAGAAACGATAGAAATTAATTAGATTGAATTGAATTCAAAGTTGAAATTAAATCAATCAAATTCAAACAGCTATGCTTTTTTGCTTTCTTTGCCTGTGTATGAAAAAATAAAAAATAAAAAAGTCAAATAGCTATAAATTATGTTATTTGTATCGGTTTCATTTTTCATTCAATATAAATTCAAATCGACCCGTAAGCCCTCTATTTTTTTTAATATTATTTTTTGTTCCTTTCAAAACTCGTAATCATCCAACTTAGTTGGATTGATTTTCATTTCCCCTATACCAGATCGTAATCACCCCTAATTTATCCCAATAAGCGATTAACTATAATGGCTTAAGCATGTGGAACTTCAGACCAAAATCTTCAAAATAAGAGCTAATGATCCAACTGGCAGAATGAACACTAGAAAGAAAGAACAGAATGCCTACTTGCACAAAAATAGCAGTATGAATATGTACCCAATTGAAAAATAAATAACAGCAACAATCACTGCTATTCAAAGAAATCAAAAGCGGGTAATGAAATGCTTGAGGCATACTTCTGACGATGGATTTGCAAGTGACTGCCACACCACCTTAGTGGGCACCACATAAGCACACCGAACTTAAAGTCACCATCCTATGGAGTCAGATCCAAAAATGGGTCTTTCAGCGTGATGCCCTCCAGGAAACAGTAGAATCTATACACTATGGAGTCACCATCCTATGGAGTCTGATCCAAAAGCAGTCTTTCAACACAAGATAAACTTCCAGAATTCATAACTTGACTGCAGGTACAAATTCATTGGAAAGTTCTGGGACAAAAAATTGGCTGAATCATGCAACAACGTACAGTGGGGTTAATCAACATTTTTTGCTCTCACACTCGTTGCTCTGCGGCCATTGTCCTCTCCCATGTGCCATTTGCTTCTGAGGAACCTGTAGCAATCAGAAAGTGATTAAGAATACTAAATGAAATCTTATGAATCTCACTAACTAAATAGTATGAATTTAGCTCAATACAAGATCGAGTAGCCGAGTTGATAGGATGCAGTTAATGAAAGAATCTCTTCGACATCTAGCAGAACCAAGCTCCTCATACTCAGACTTGGTCACACACATTGCTTCAAAATCTGGGCTCGATGCCAATAGCGACCCTCCACGCCAAACACCTAGTATGGGACTTCAGAAGAAATAGATATTCTTTATTGGAACTTCTCAACATAAATGGGACAAAAAAAAATGCTATTTAGGAAAGATGTTTACTCTTCTTGAGTAGTTATCTTCACATGATAGTCATCTGGAACTAAAGGCCGGAGCTCCTTCTCTCTACAACATTGAGAATCAATATTTTGAATTTGTACACCAGCCTAAGCAAGGCCAAAAAAATGGGACAGCAAAGCAGAAAAAGATTACATTATCATAGTCGAAAGTGCAGTTAAGAAGAACATAGAACTTACAATCTCTCAGCAAACTGAGGAAATAAAGTGCTTCCACCAGTTAAAATGATGCTGCCAAAAAATGGACCAATGGCATTGCAAAATGAAACACAGAATCAGGAAAATTCAAATATCCACAAACATGACCATTAGATCAAATGCTTTGAATTAGCAACCTTTCATAGAGTATAGGGTGGAGATGTGGGTGGCAGGAATTAACCGCTCTAACAATACATTCTGCTAGCCCAGCCTGATTCATTCCTGCAAGCATTTCTTCAGCAATTTGCAGAGAACATACGATAGTAGTAGTAGTAGTAATGATAATGAGCAGAGTATCAAATACACTAAATATCCTCATCAATAAAGTGATTAAAGAAACGAATAATGTTGTATACAAACCCAAATCCGCAGGATGGAATATCATCTCTGGGACAAGAAACCGTTCGTTTGTCAAGTCGAATTCCTACAGAAGACAAAATGAAAGAAAAGGATTCAAGCCAATGCCATCAATAAATGTAACACTTAAAATGCCCACAAGTACATTTTTTGACAAATCGATTCTCTTTCTGTCTTCAGGCAGCTCAGCAGCAATTTCTGGGCAATTCATATCCCCCTTTGTTTCCACCAGAGGAGGAAAGCCACCATCCGTCAAAGCAAGATATCTGCGTGCTTGATCTGGATATTTAACAAAACCCTTGGTGTATGTGACACCATCCGGAAGCACATATGTGCACCTAAAGAGATTCTCTTTTCCACTTTCCCTGTAAAAGGAGAACAAGTTAATAACACCTAAGGTCCAACCAAGGCAGGCAGGCACAGCGAAATGAAAAAACAGAAACAATGTTCAGAGCATATAATAATCAATACTCCCTCTTGTCCTTAGTATAGGTCGTTTCCAAGTTATGCACGATAATTAAGGTAGAAGACACAAATGCACTTCTATTACTCAATCTTCTACTCATTGTCTCTCCAATTAAATAGGGGCTAAAACAGATATAAATCAATTAATGAGTCACCAAAAAAGACCTATACTTTGCAGCAGGAAAAAAAAAAAAAAAACCAAGCACGACCTATATTGTGGACAGAGGGAGTAATATTTACCGAAAAATTATTTGGACACCATCTCACTCACATACATGGCAACCCTACTTGAATAAAGTTCTACGTCCCATCCAATGGTGACAAGAAGGATGAGATGTGAGTTTCCCCATCCATAGAGAACAAATAACACAACTCATACGTACCTGATCCGGAGGTCGCTGGGCATACGAGGGAGACGAAGCAGAGCTTCTCCTTGACATCATCGATGATGAAGGTCTCCTCCATGACATTAACAGAGCGAAAGGAGACGAGCTCCTTGAGGTAATTGGTGAGGGCCTTGCCACCCAAGTCGATCCTCTTGACGGCGTAATTGAGTGTGAAGTTCTGGAAGACAGGGGAGGCATGGGTGAAGGAGAAGCCGGAGTCAACAACGAGGCTGCACTGGGCCCGGGACACAAGCCCATCGGGCCTGCGGCTGGCCTCGTAGAGATGGACGAGGGAGGGGGAGTCTGCCACGTAGAGGGACCTGAAGTTGAAATCTTCGAAGACGAGCTCGTCAAGGGAGCGCTGGATGGAGGGGACGGTGAAAGGGGCTCGGTGAGGAGTAAGGAGGAGTGGGATGGGTTTATGCGGAGGATGGAGGAGAAGAGGTGGGACCAGATTTCGCGCTGGAGGTCTGCGTTGATTAGGTAGCCACGGTCCATGGGGCGGCGGACGGCGGCGGAGGTAAGGTCCGGCTCGGAGGAGTCGGTGGTGGTTGTGGTTGGGGTTAGAGGGTTTGGGTGGAGCCATTTTTGGAGGCGGGGGAGCGGTAGAGGCAGTTGGGGAGAATGACGGAGGGATCGCGTTCGCCGCCCAACCCCGCTTTGATGAGGCCGCCGCCGTTGTCCAGAACAACTACGTTGGTGGTTGCGGACATGGTCGGAACACTCTCCGCCGCATTCAGATCACGTCAGGGTTTAAGATAACCGGCCGTCTTTTCGCTTTAGATGTTCAAAAATTGCTTAACAACTTATCGGGTACATTTGGTTCGGGTTTGGATGAGAAGTGGATCCAAACCGATTAATTTTGGTAGGTTTGGTTTTAGATTTTATTTGTTTTAGCCAATTTCAAACCAAATTGAATCGATTAAAATTATATTAGTTTTGGTTCAGGTAATTGGGTTATTCCAATTATTATTATTTTATGTTTAATTCAATTAATATAGGAAAAAATATAATATTTTTAAAAGAATCATAAACTTTGAATCCTAAGGTTTTATTAATTTCATATATATATATATATATAAAACTTAATAATATCAATAGACATAATTAAAATATGGTTTATTAACTAAATATATTATATATAGAAAAATAAAAAATTATAACTAATATATGATTGGGTTAGGTCATTTGGTTAAAATTTGAAAATTCAATACTCAACTGATTATGGCCGAGTTTCATTGGTTTTTACCCAATATAATCCGAAGACTAGAACCAATTTAATGGGTTTGGGTTCATTGGGTTGGATTAATTCACTTACACCCCTATTTACATCTAACAATTAAAATTAATTAATATTAAAATTTATATTTTAGTATTTTTAAAAGAAAATTAGAGTGATATACCTCTTTAACACTTTTATTTTATCATCCATGATTGTTTCGTTCTTTCATATCTCTCATCGTCACCTTGCCGTCTCTACCATTCACCACTACCCCCTAGTGCCATTGTAGGCGCATAACCCTAACTCACTTCCACACTCATTGTACTTGACAATTTCTTACCGTCGTCGAACATGATCTAGCAGATATAGTCCACCACCCATGAACCATCCACTTACTCGTTTGGTTATCGCTTGAGCTCTACGAGCGGTGGTGCAATTGCCCACCTTTCGTGGCCTGTTGTAATACCCGATGGACACGTATCAGGACAAGTTCTGTACAATTAGGGCTCCTACCCATCGTCGGTCTTGGAGTTTACTAAATCTAGTACACCTCCTTTGAGGCTATATGTTAGAGCCACTTTCGTGGATCAAAAGTCCTAGTAATTGTTCCTAGAGAAAAAACAAGTTGAAGAGTGAATTTTAATGAATTTTACAAAACCTTTGAACATTTTGTTCTTAACCCACAAGTTTAGAAAATCTCAAAACTTTCTGATTTAACAAAAATCCAAAAGTTGGATTTTGAATGGTTGGGATTTTAATTTTTTTGATATTTTATTTAAACCTAAATGGGGGGTATTTCCTTATTTACATTTATGTTCTAAACCCTAAACCCCAAATGATTAACTTAAAATTAAGAAATGTAAATAAGTGAGATCTGAGCAACCTGAATGCCATAATACAGAACCCTTGATATGGGGTTGTTGTCACCGCTATATAGTGGACCACTATAGCGGTCATAAGTGCACAGTGAGAGGGCGCGACACCCGGACCGTGAGCGGCCCTCGCCCAGGGACGCTTTGCAGTCCCTTGGAGGTGAAAACAGGACCCAAAAACGATGTCGTTTCAATTTTTTGCCCCTTTTAACCCCAAAGGCTCAGTCCTCCCCATTTTGAGAGGCAGAACTGAACCCTTCACCCCTTTCCTCCCTTTTTCCTTTTTCTTCTTCCAATCCAAGATCAATCCATCATTCCAAGCTTCAAGGTGAGTAAATGTTGATAGATTATGTCTCCATTCTCTTCTTTTATGATCTTGAGTTTGAATTTGTTATTTCTCTCATTGTTATCAAGTGGGGGTCTCCTTTAGAGTAATTCAAAGCTTCCCATACGTTGTTTATAAGTTTTGTTGTTTTAATGGAGACATTAGCGTCATTTCTCCTCTTGAGTCTCCGTGTTGTTAGTGCTTCACCGTTCTCCCTCCAGTGTGCGGGTTCAAATCATGTAGCCTTTAGGTAGATTACTATAGCTATTTTATTGGATTGTGACATTATTGCATGATTTGGAAATGATTTTAAATAAATTATGAATTATTATGGGTTATGACAAGTTTATGAAATTGTGGTTTCAACTATTGTGAATTATATGACTTGAGGCTATTTTAGAATAGATTTGAAAGTTGTGATGATTTTGTTAAGCTTATGAGATTATGATTTCAAGAGTGGAGTATGCATATATGATATGGTTAAGAAGAACTTAGCACAAAGTATTTAGAGAAAAGGAATATATATAGAGCAAGGCATGATTTAGATTTTGAATAAATATGTTATATGATTTTCAAGTGTTATAATTATAAACCCAAATATTTTTGAACTATGATTTTAGATTTATTAAGTATATAAAAAGATATGTTAGTTTAAGTTTTGAACTTGGAACTTTAGCATATGGTATAGAGAAGTGTGGAATTTCCTTTGAGAATGATTTTTATAACCACAGTTATGATAATCAGATTGTTAGAATTGTTTGAGTCCAGAACTTTATGTACTAAGAATTTAGTGACTCTGCTTATGGGACAGAATATCCACCTTTCAGCATTGTTGTTTTCCTTTTTATTTATTTTCAGTGAAGTTTTGTGTGAAGAATATATTATTAAACAACCATGGAGGTAACAGGATAAATCAGCCATGGAGGCAAATATTATGAAACACCATGGAGGCAATAGTATGAAGACATAGGAAACAGGATAAATCAGCCATGAAGGCAAATATTATGAAACAACCATGAAGGCAATAGCAGTAAATAGTCATGGTGGCAATTTTAGAAAACTGGACCTAGTTATGCAGTTGTCCACGTTGTATAGAAAACAAGAAAATTCAGTGACAATTATTATTATTATTATTATTATTATCCATATGTATGTTTATCAAGTTTAGAGCATTAAGCATTCTTGATTACAACTCAGAGGAGTTTAGAGCTTTGTTTAATATGTTATATATGGAATTGTTAGCAAAAGTTTTAGAATTTATTTTATAAGTGTTATTATTGTTGTTATTAGTATTATTGCGACTTTTATGCATCTTGATTGTTGTCCCATGAAAGGGGTTATGGTGAGAATTCACTCACTAAGTTTTATAACAAAATTCACCCCTTTTTTCTTCCTTTTCTCAGAATACAAGTATAGCTCATGATCCTTCTCTTCTTCCTCCTAGGAGTACCCTATTCCAATTGGTGAGCTTCACGTTGCCGTGAAGTATTTTGGGTCCTTTTTGGTAGATTGCTCAGTGATATGAGGAGGATCCAGACCACATGCATTCATAGATTTTTTTTTTATTTTGCATTTTGTTTTACCATGAATTAGATTGTATTGTGATTGTGTGATTATAGCTTTCATGGTTTTAAAATTTGTACAAAGAGCAATTCAGGATATGTTGTATTATGAATATAAATTTCAGTAATCTAATATGAACCTAATTATGACGTCTTAGACTTCATGGGGAAAATGATTATGTTAGATATGAATTTATGTGTGAAAATGGATTTTATGATTTAAGTTTTATGCATATAGAGTGACTTGGACCACGAGGCTTGCGTGGAATGAGATCCTCACGTGCCCACAATCCAGGTCGGGTCGTGACACTTGCAATCTGCCATATCAATTTGTAGCCTTTGATGAAAAAACCTAAATCGAAATTGTTCTTTTTTTTTAGGTTTTAGGGAATTGGTTGATCCACCTATATGGTTTCTCTCTACCTAATGTGGAAGACAAGAACAGAGAAATTGGGTCCCTCCAAGAGAAATAGAAATCCAAAGATTGGAGAAGATCAACAAACTCAGGAGCTTCAAGGAGGAGATGCAAACCTGAACAGGTGACTAGAAGGTCCCTAACCCTCGTTAAGAAAATAATTCCTTTATTCACACCATAACTCAACTTGGAATAGAAAATATATTCGTTCACCCAATTTCAATCAATGTTATAGGCTAAACCTTTTAATCATTGTACATCCTCTCCTATTACAAGTAATGTAACATTCCCAATTTTTCTTAATATAGTGTTGCTTTATTATAGCTTTTTATTTAAAAAGTACAAGGATTTTTTCAGGTAAGAAATATTCAAGGATAATTATTAAAAAAATATCTAATTAAAATATTACAAGACTTAATAGTTGTACAATATGAAAATTAGCATCAAAATGTAAATTTTAATTATTCCCTTGGATTTTATTAAAATTACAAAAATGTCACTAGATGCTAGAAAATAAACTTATAACATAATTAGCTTAAAAAAAGCTAACAAAAACCTTAGAAAAGCTTAGACATGTCATTAAATAAAAAAAATGATAAAAAATTATAAATACATTTTAAACATAATTTTGATGATAAATGTCAATATTTAGTAAATTTGTATAATATTAGTATAATTACACAAAAATAACCTAACTTAGGGTGTAAATTAAACTCCAAAAAATCCTAAGAAATAACTCTAAGTCTTGTAAAAAAAAATTTAGCTAAGTTATGATATTAGACAAAGAGGACCACGAAATGGGCCTCTCCAGTAGACTATGGATAGTGTTAAAAATCACATTGATCTTTAATTAATTAATTTTAACTTAAATAAATCTTAAAATACCTAATTAACTACTTAAGCTTTAAGATGATTTTCCTAAATTTTGATTAATCTCACTAATACTCTTAAGTCAATTAAATGACACCTAGAATAGTTTAGAATTCAATAATATATATATATATATATATATATATATATATATATATATATATATATATATATATATAAAGTGAAATATATTTTACATGACATATTATCAAAAACCAACCATTTTTAACTTAAAATTTCAACAAAGGTGGGTTTGTCTCCTTATCTTGTTGAGACAGCTCAAATTCACATGGGAGGCTGCAAAAAGTTTATACACTTTATTTATAGATAATTAATTATTTTAATTAATTTAAAAATAGACCAAATTAAGGTAAAAATACATAAAAAAATACTAAAAACTATAGAAAATTCATAAAAATTATAGATAATGTATAAATAAGGTAAAAAATTTCCATGACAATAGATTAAGGAAAAATAATTTTTATGATTATTTTATGAATTATCTAATATATGTAACTTTAAGATAAATATATAAAATTTGTTATTTTCATATATTAATCATTCAAGACAACTTGCCACCCTCTATAACTCTAGTAGCCATGTTATTCAGACCTATAGGCTACCAAAGAAGAAAAAAAATTTAGAAATAGTTAAATAAATCATTAGTTAATTAATAATTAATTCCTAATAAAACTAATAATAGTGTAAAATACCAAATAAAATATAAAAAATTGTATAAATTTTGTGAATACTTGTATTATATCTCTAATAACCTTATTATGATATTTGAGTAAAAAAATTAATTCATTTACTAATTAATTAACCAAATTAAGATTGACTAGTTTAAGTAAATTTATCTTATTTTGAATAATGAACTATTAAATCATATGAAAATTTATTAAATGTCTTTAAATCATGTCGTTAATATTTTAGTATGTCTTTAAATGATAATTAAGAATTTATTAAATTATTTAGTGTTAATTTTAATATTTAACTAATTAACTAATTAAATATGATAAATAAATTATGAAATTAGTAATATTTTAGTCCTAACCTTTTTCTATAAATATCACGCCTCTAAACACAACTCCACACTTCATTCTTCTAGCCAAAATCTATCAAAAATTATAGCCACCATTTTTCTCTTCATTTTCACATAAAAACACTTACAAATTTTTAGCAAAACACCTCCAAATTATCACCTCTTCTTATCACCATCTAACATCAACACTTTGCAGCCTTTATACATGGATTTTAGCCCTTAGAGATGGTTTAAAAAAGTTGAAGAAGTTGCTGGTATAGCCTTGGTGTAGCTAAGTTTCTAAAGCTCCAAGAACAAGTAGGGTTTTTCTTTCACTAATAAGCTTCATATATAATTTTCTTGTATGATGTTGTGCTATATGATACTCAAAGCTTGTGTTTATTGTTTTTAATATCTTTAAATAATTTAAAGATGGTGATGTTGCCCAAATGACCTAAATAAACTCAAGAGGGAGGTGAATTAAGTTCTAAAACTTTTTTTTGGTATTCACACTCTAATTCCTTTTCCAATAAAATATAACAAAATTGGATTGAAAACATAATTTAATAGATGAGAATGCAAGAGATATAAAGATCTAATTATATAGATGAACAAGATATTCAAAATTAAACTTGTAATAAACTTATAGAGATAAGGGAAAAGAGAATGCAAACTCAGTTATACTAATTCGTCACTTGTGGCCTATATCCAGTTTCCCCAAACAACCCGCTTGAGAGTTCCACTAACTTTTATCTTTACAACCAAAGAGCACTCTTACACCTTGGGATCCTCACCTTTGTGCTCTGAGTCTCTCAAGAGCTAAGAGATACCACACTCTTGTTCTAACAAAGGATGCCTCACCTTTTACACAAACTTAATAAAAGAAAACAAGAATTCACTCTCTATGTAGAGGAGATATTACAAATTGAAGCACTAGAAGGTCTCTCAAGAATAAATGTATTTGGCCAAGTATTGAACAAATGATTGATGAATGAGAATGATTGTTAAAATGATCTTTGCAATATGTTTTTCATGCTTTAAATGTGTTAAAGAATGGGTATTTATAGAAAACAAATTGTGTAGACTGTTGGGGATTAATCCAAAAAGATGTATCTCTTCAAAACACACTCATTTGCACGTTTTGGGTATGGTAATCAATTACATGAACTGGTAATCAATTACACAGTTCAAATTTTGAATTCTGCGATGGTCAAGGCATGGTAATTGATTACACAACATGGTAATCGATTACAAGCATTCCAAAACACGAAAAACTAACTATTAAACATACTTTAAGTCATTCTTTCACCCTAAAAACACTTTTAAACATCTTTCAAACATTTCATTTGAAATCAAACTCATATTTTCACAAATCAAATCAAAGTCTTTGTTAAAAACAATTTAAATCACTTTTTCTTTCAAAATCAAAATATTTCTTTTATAATCAAACCCATTACTATATTTGAAAGAAAAATTTGATTAAAAAGATTTTGAAACCAAATTGAAATATTAATTGACAAAGTGGCCAAATAATCTTATCAAAAGAAAAAAACCTTTTAACAACATGATCTAACCATTAAGCTCTTGACTCATTTGTCTCTGACCCCATTCTTATTGGTTTCAATTGTTGTAATCTTTCTTGTTCAAAGATCATTCTTGGTACTTGAACTATTCTACACATAATAAATCACTTCAAAATCATCGTTAGTCTAATAAAAAATATCTCAATATGTATGATTCATTGATATATAACACAATTAAACCGATCATATATAATATATACCTCAATATGCATGGTTCTTAAGAATAGAACACTAGAATGTGCTTCATGCATATATTTGTTCACATAATGATAATGTCCTTCATGCATATCATTGTTCACATAAGAACATATTCAAGATCAGACCATCAAAGCACTTATAAAGAGCTATTATATATTTTCCATAAAATATATTACTCAAATATCATTGTATGGTTTGTGAATTAGATATCATAATAACAAGAACACAACCACACATGATTTAATATATTATATTGAATATATTTTTGCATTTATTTGTCATCACCAAAACATATCACATCAAACCACTAGGCTAAAACCTAGTTCTATAGGTAACATAAAGTATCTTAATCTATATATATGATGCATGGTGATTTCTCTACTTTTATGGTTGAAAATTAAATCATGATTAAATATCATATTAAATTTTACTTATGTTTTCTTCAAATATTTAAATAGTGTATAAATTTGTTTTCATGTGTTAAAGCTTGTATTTTTATTTAATAAAGCTTTGTGCACAAGTTGTGGAGTTTTAAAGTAATATAGCTTAGTTTTGACCTCATTATGTATTTGATTATGAAATATTTTTGGGTTTATAAAAAGTATTTTATTTAATTCATTATAATGAATGGATTCTAAACCTTTGAGCATGTAATATTTAGCTTGGTTTATGTGTTATGTTTCTTTTGGGACCATTAAGACTTAATAAGATCTAAAAAGATACTAAAATATATTTATATTAGTCATGACCTTTGTTATGGATTTATAAATTTATAGACATTATTTGGATTGTTATGAGTCTTTAAGACTCACTTGGACTTGATTGAGACAATTTATTATCATAATATTTGGACTCCAAATTATGGACTTTGAATTATGGATCTTGGACTATAAATATTTGACTTGAATATACATTTATTAATATTAAGAAATATTATTTACAAAGATTTACATTAAGGTTCCATTAGGAACATGACATGTAAACTAACTAGTTTCTTGCTTGAAGTGATTTCTTAAAGCTTGGGTATAATTTTGATTATTTGTTTTTAAATATTTCTTGAAAGATTTCATTGCTCTTTTGTTTACCCTATGATTATATTCTTGTATAGATAAAAATATTTTTTTCACTTATGTTGAACATGTAAAGGTAATTTACCTACATATTTTCTAAAGATAGATTTGAAATAATTTTTGGTATATTTAGGATTATGGAATTAGTAACATATTATACGAATACTTGAAATTAAATTACTATATAATTCAAAACTAAGTTAAGCATATTTTATTATAAAGGAAATGTATTTATTATAATAGTATGATTTGGTGTTTCAATGATAATTACAAAGAAATATAGGTTTTATGAATATTTTAGGAATCCTATGTTGTTTAGGCTTTATGTGCAAATATGGAAAATCTTGTGGTCTATATGTAAATATAAAAGAAATTGTGGAAATTTTATATAATTTTCATTCTTTATGTATACTATATGCACTAAGTGAAATAGATATATAAATAAGTGACACCTTGGTCCTACCTTGTAACGAAGAAGGATTTGGTGAACATTAGTCTTGATCTGAAACAACACCTCTGGCCCGCCTTGTAGCGGAAAAGGAATCAGTGAATGTTGTAGTGATGCCTTAGGCCTCACCATGCTAGCGAACAATGACTTGGCATTCACTAATCTTACTAGAGGATGCCCTAGAGAGCTTTCATAGATCCAATATGAAACAAATCTTGTAGACTATAACTATTAGAAGGGAACATGATATTATAAAAGGGAGTTTGCAGGATACTCATGATTATTTATTACACTTCTTTTATGCACTTTTATTATGATTGATATTATGCACTTCCATCTCTTGTAGGAGTAAAAATATATTTTGAGTTAATATAAAAGATTGCATCTTACCGCACTCCCACATAATTTTTAGTATTTTTGGAAGTGGGACTCCCGTAGAAACATCGCCCTACTTGGAAACTTCTCACCCATTTTCTTTGATGTTTCTAGATAGCATAAATCATCAATAGTGAAATGGATGTAGCCTTTGACTTAATTTCTAAATAATCAGATTCTATTATGTGTACTAGATAGAATCTTTGTTATCTGTTATAGACTTTGGTTATATTATATTATTGTATTAAAGTTTTCCTTAATGTATCTTGAATGTGTAATATGTACTGGACCCTATAAATTGATGTTGGTAGAGAAGTATATTTCTATAGATGATGGTTGTCTAAACTGGAAGAATTATCTGATTAACAAATAGTAGTAGTATGTTAGAAAAGAAGTATTCTTTGTAAGAAAGTGTATTACTGAAAATGTAATTTGGAAAGGTTCTGAATGAGGAAAAACATGGTACTTAAGCGTGTTCCATTGTGACCCACCTCTCTTTCCTGGAATCTACCAAATGCATGATTTACTGTTGCTATACATTATTCCAGGATAGGACTATGAATGAGAAATAATCATAGCAATTAAAAAATTCTTGCAAAATTTTATATTAGGTTAATAATATTATGTTAGCTAACTATTGTTTAAAATAATAATAATATTAAAAACTAAGGTGGAAGAATTAGAGCTTAGTAAGGTGTCACATTAATGGAATCAGAATTTTCTCAGAAGACAACTGTCATTAGGTAGAATTCGTGTATGTCATATTTCTCCATATAGGGTTTTCTTTATATAAGTTTGTTTTGTGTGGCAATTGTTTCTAGCTAGGTAAGAATATTGAGTTTGATCACCTCAATACATAACTAACTATGTATGCATAAACAACATACAACTAAGACAAAGATCTATTCCTCTTAATGGTGGAAGAGAAGATAGAAATACCCTGGAGAATATGGTTGTAGCGATTAGGGAACAAGTGAAGTTGACTAATAGGATGCAACGGATGGATAAGAATGGTGCTAGAAACGAGAATGGTAATGGTCAAGGAATTGCTAAGAGATACACCCAGTTGCACCCTCAATTCTATAGGCTAACTGAATTTAAAAGATGCAACCTCCATCCTTTAAAGAAGAATACAACCCAACCATAGCTGAAAATTGGTTGATGAACATAGAAAAGATATTTGAGGCCATGATGTGCAGATGAGCAAAAGGTGACTTATGCCACTTTTATGCTTGTTGGTGAGGCTGAGCATTGGTAGAGGGCAACTAAGTCTCTGTTAGAGGCACAAGAAGTTCATCTCACATGGAAATAATTCAAAGCTACCTTTTTGGAAAAATATTTTTCGATAAGTATAAAGAACTAGAAAGAGACTGAATTCCTGGAATTGAAGTAGGGAAATATGACTGTTGGACATACGTATCAAAATCTGAAGAATTGACCAAGTTTCATCTTATTTAAAATTCAATCCAGATGAAACTTAGAAAGCAATGAAATTTGAGGCTTGCCTGAATCTAGAACTAAAGAACTTCATGGTTAAGCGTGCTTGACTTGGAAAAATTTTGGGATGGGTGACCTCCTGGAAGTTTTCCTAGGGAGCGTGTGAGTAAAGACAAAGCACGTTGAGAGACCTCGTGTTGGTTTGTGACAATCGTCAATCTATAAAGCAGGGAATGTTACAAGTAACCCTTCAAATCCTGCGTGTATAGTAGTACAAGAATTATCCGTACTTAGCTTAATCCATTGATCATTAATCGATAGGTTCCAAATCCAATTACGGTGATCCAGTTAAGAAAGAAGAAAATGAAACATTCAATTTGGTTGTGAGAATTATTTGTGAGAAGTGCAAGCATTGTTTGGAGATTTTGTGTCAATACTGGAGTTTCCAGTCAAGATGAACAGCCTTCCAAAATCTGGACTTGGCTTATGTTGTTGGTGTGTGCTACAACCAGGCTAGTTGTTGATGAAGATGGTTAGCTACACCATCACATGAGGGAGAATAAGAACAAGGGGGCCTATGGGGCTCACTTTTACTCTTAAAAAACAAAAAGAATTGAAAGTTTGAAATGTTGGAGGGTGTGCTTAGAACCTGGACAAATATAATACCTTGGGTACACATATCCTTGGACAAGTTCCTACACCTAGGATCCCCAGGACCTATCTATATAGCCAGGAAGGCCCCAAATTGTAGAAACCATGTTTGAGTTGAAGTTTTGTAGAATAATGCAGAACATGTTCGCTAGAGTGAGATATACTTGCTATAGCGAACAAGCGAGCCTTCCTACCCAGCTTTGCCGTACAAGCTCGCTGAACGAGTGTAAGTGACAGCAAGCTCGATGTAGTGAGCGCCCCAATGATAGCACAATATCAAAAACGACGAAGTTTAATAAGTGACACCCTACTCCTTTTATAAACCCCATTTTGGGCTCTCCATAGCTGAAACCGAAAACCCTTCTCGCCTAACACATTTCGTCCATTTTCTTTCCCAATCTAACATCAATCTTCATCTTTTAAGGCTCAAAGGTAAGCGTTTTGTTAGTTCATGTCATTTCCTTCTTCTTCATTCTTTGTTGTTAAGTAGGGTTGCTCCCCAATATTGTTAGAGTTAGTTTAGAGTAATCTAGAGATACCTATAGATTAATCTTGAGTTTGATGGTTATAATGGCAGACATTGGTGTCATCCCTCCTCCTCGGAGCTCTTGGTGTCAGTGCATCATATTCCATCCCTCAGGTGAGTATGTTTGATCTCATAGCCTTATTTTAGTCATTATATTATTATTTTCTAGCATTACGAGTATTTAGATATTTGAAAGTTGAGTTTTCACATGATATGGATTTATGTACAAATGTGCAAGAGATAGAAACATGTTTTCTACGGTTTACTCATGATAGTTAGTTTTCCAAGAATGCATGGGATCATTCTTGGATTCAAATCAATATTTATAAACTATTTCATGATTATAGACTTGATTATGATGATGGAAATGACTATGGATTTTGAAATGAAATGTGAATAATTATGTTTATCTTATGAGACTTAAGGAATTGTTGAACTTAGAAACACAGAACTCCCCTTGATGACTTTAGTATAAATTAGAATAGGGAATTATTGAGAGGAATTATCACGACCCGATTTAGGCACGTGATTTACCCGTGAGAAGTTCTATTCTCACGTAAGCCTCATGACCTAGGTGTTTTCTATATGCACTGGTTATAAAATTATTCAAAACACATTTTCATTTTCTACATACAAATTATATGTTTATTAAATCATACTAGTCTATGCTGAAATTTTATAATTCAAACTCTATAGTTTGTGAATCATAATACAAAACATACATGTATAAAGCTACTCTTATTTGAAATATCTATAAGCACTAAACTTTTCAATACAAACTAAAATAGTGTTATAATATGCAAAAACATAAACATGCTCTATAGTCCGAGATCCTTCCTGCATCTATACTGGAGCACTCTAGACAAATTATAAACATTTCACCCAAGTGAAGCTCACCATGAAACTCTAGTGATGCTTAGAGGATGATAACTGAGAGGAATTTGCAGTTATTTTATCTATGAAATAGGAGAAAGAAGAGGAGTGAGTTTTTATACACAAAAACTCAATCATATGTGTATACATATTATCAAATTCACATCTCTATAAAACTAGTCAACAGCATTCTAATAGAGAAACATAAATCTCTGGATAATAAACTCTATTATATCTGGACGTTACGTATCGTCATCCCTAGTGTACTAATCAATTCTCTATTCACAAATCTCTAGTGACATCTGGGCGTTACGTATCGCGTCCTCAGTGTCAATAATTTCTCTTTCCTCTGCCTAGGCTACTTGGTACCAAAGTTAACAGATTACTGTCGTTAACACACAGCCTGTTTCTCTATAGCTACGTCCAACTCAATCAAAAATCTAAATCTTTTATCTATATCTCATAAAGTCTTCTACCCTAGAGTTTACAAGCTCTAGCATATAAAATCAATAGTTCTGAAATTCATATAATCATTACAACATCTATAAACATTCATATTCAAAATCCAACTCTAGGTAAACTCATTTCAACAACAGTGTTAAAACCTTTTAGTTCTCTGTGAGCTTGATCTATCCAATTCTAACAATCTGACCTTAGCATAACTATGGCCATGAAATCATATCCAAGGGATTACCCTTTGCAGGCATTGTGATTTCTAAAGCTTACAGAATATGTAGTTGTCAACTGTTCTGAATCCATGAAGATTCATGTTCTTAAACCTTTTGATGGATCATCCAAAATATAATTCAAACTATCAAGCTTTTCATAAACTAGAAAGCTCAACATCACATTCTAAAAGTACAAGGTTTAAAACCATATTTCCAATCCTCTAAATTTCATATCTAGTTATAAAACTATATCATATACATAAATTAGTTCAGAATCCATTGAAATAATCATAAATGTCTCTAACAGTTACACATATCATGAATTCTACATAAAATCAGTCTAACAAACATGGTCCCATGAGTTTTATCAAAACCAGTTCATGCCTAAAATCAGAAGTTCTAAAACATACTAACCAACCGTAACCTCAAATCCTTGTACAATAATCTCTAAAATCAAATATTAAATCATATTTTCATGAAAATAACTTTAATGCACAACATAAAGGTCACAGATGCAAACGACTCACCTGGTGGGGTGGATAGTGAAGGATCTACACTAATGGAGCTCTTTAGAGCAGGAACAACATCAATATCTAACATAGGAGCCACAATACTCTAGATTAACTTCTAGAAATCACTAGATAACTAGATCTGACTCTAATACCAAGGAAGAACTTCACCTCTTAGATAACATGGAGGAATAGCAAGACCAACTTCAAGAACAAAGGGAAATAGAAAAATAGCAGTAGAAACATCAAAATCTCTTACCTTAAAGTCTTGGAAGTGAAAGATTGGAGTTAGATTGAGAGAACATGGAAGAAAATGTAGTTTGAAGGGTGAAGAGAGGTTGGGGACGAAGTTTCTATCATTTGCGGGGGTGGAGGGTCATGTTTTTGTGATTTGGAACCTGAAATTGGGGGTTTTTTATAGACTATTGATCGATGCAACGCTCAAGTGCTCACTAGAGAGCATGAAATCATCCCTTGCACTACCTTACTATTCCTTGGCTTGCGGTTCTATCGAGTACCTGCAGGACTCTAAAAATGGTCTCTCACTTATTTATATAAATGTCCTCATTTATTTTACTTTCCATTAATTTTAAAACATAAATGTAAATTAGGAAATACCCCCAATTTGGATTCAAATAAAATATTAGAAAAATCAAAATCCCATAAATCAAAATCCAAATTTTGGATTTTTGTTCAAATTCTAAAATTCTTACGATTTTATAAACTAGTAGGCTAAAAACAAAATGTTTAAAGGTTTCATAAAATTCATTAAAAATCACTCTTTAATTTATTTCCTCTAGGGAACAATTACCGGGACTTTTGGTCTAAAAAAGTGGTTCTATTATATAGCCCTCCAAGGTGTATAGGGTCCAGAACTTAGTGAAATTCAAGACAGAACGATAGATAAGGGTAATTAGCATCCTTCTTAGTTCGAAAAAATTTTCTAACCTTTTTATTTCAAACTAGGGTATTACAAGAACAAAGCTATAAGTTAACGCAGTTAAATCATTAACCTTGGTATTTCGAGGCCCGCGAGGGATAATTTATCCACATGTTAGATTAGTTCATGAGGGACGTGATCGTGAGGGACTATTAAGATCTAGCTAGGTGCTTTTGTTCACGAAGGACTGATCACCATCCTTCGGTTTATGGATAGTCGTTCTTTTAATAATTCTTAAGAAAGTAGAGACAATTTTATGTTTTCCACAAATTTATGATTTTATAGCTATTGTGCAATTTAAATGAAATGTTTTATGATTGTTGCATTACTAATATATATATATATATATATATATATATCTTTTCTGTCCATGTGTGGTTGTGGGTGAGGATCCACTCACTCAAGTTTTATGATAAAACTCACCCTTCTTTTCCTTTTTCCTCACAAATATAGTTGCAGCATTTGATCCTCCACCTCCTACTCCTTAGCAGCATTAGTTTTCCAGCTTTGGTGAGCTTCACACTATTATGAAGAGTTAGTCTTTTGTAGAGTATCCAAGTGATAATACCGAGGTTCTTGGACCATACACATACATGTTTTGCATTTTGGTTTACATGATTAGATTGTATTTAAACGATGTAGCATTCATGGTTCTTTTTGAAAATGAGCAACTGAGTATATTTTACATTACGGCTAAGTTAGATTTCAATTATGAAGAAGGATTATTTATGATTATTATGAACGTTTATGAAAAGTGATTTATATTTTGAAATGGTTTTTATGAATAAAATATGCATATAGTAGGACTGTGATCACGAGATTTATGTAGGGACGAGATTCCTCATGTGCCGTTGTTATTCAAATCGGGTTATGACAACAAACCACAAAGGCCTAAGTCTACTAGATTTAAGTCTTAACAAAAGTTTCTCATTGCCGCTATTGTGGTATAATAGTGAATGTTTTTGGATACTTTCTTGCAAAATGAAATTTTGTCTTAATTCTCCACTAACTTCTTCTTGTTTAAGTGACAACTATAATGTTTGCAAAAACATAATAATGAAAAAAATGTGTTTTCTAATTGAGGAATATTTGAAATTTGACCTTCCAAGTTGTATTGCTTATCTTTTCACTTACAATTAACTTGCATGTGTTTATACATCATTTCTAGGTATTGAGAAACCTAGGTGGCGTTTGGTTTTGCCATTTCCTACTTTCGTTTCCATAAAAACATAAAAATGCTTTAAAAAATACATCTGGTTTATCATTTTCATTTTCAACTTAAGGAAATGATCTCCCTATTTCTAAAATATTGAAAACATCAAATTGTTGTTTTCATTATTTTCATCTTTATCGCAGTGGCATTTTTGTAGTTTTAGGGACATTTATTCTTTTAACTTTCTTATCTTATAGACTTACACACATTTCTCTCATCCCAACACCACACTACATGGTCCCTAAGTTTATTTCTTCGTTCTACACGTTGTCCTCCATGGATAGATCTCATCAATGGTGCTAGATTGCTATTATTGGTCAGACTTGCTGGCCTTTCTCCCTTTGCATCAGTCCTTAATTCCCCTGTTATGATTTTTCGATTAGCCTATGCCGCCATGACCTTACTTCAAACCGATGCGTACCACATGCTCCTTTTAGTTTGCAAAGTCGTGACCTATAGTAGGGCATCTATTTGCGCTTCTCACTAATTCAAAAAAGGTAGTGGTGGGATTTAGGTGGAGCTCGCTCCTCAATTGTTTCAATGTTCTAGAGTTGGCTGAATTTGTGATTGAAAGCAAAATTTTGAGTAAAAATTGGTTCTTAATAGCTTAGATATTGGTGGACTATGAAGGAAGATTATTCGATGTGTCAGCAAGATGAGAATTGAAGTCTAAGATTGGGTCAATAAAATATCTCTTACTTTAACTAAGAGAAAAGATGGAAAATGAAAACAACAAAACAAATATATTTTCAAAATTTGAAATCTAGAATAGAAATATTTTTTAAGAAATGAAAACAGAAATATTTCTTGAAACCAAACACACTCCTAGTTTTTCTTTTCTTTTCCCCATGTATTTTGATGTCTATTATTGAGTTATAGGGGTTAAGACACCTACTTTTCTTTCTCAAGTATTATGATGCTTGATTTATCTTTTGTAAGTATTTTAAGGCTTACTTTTTCTTTTATTAGATATTGTAATAGCCTGTTTATTTGTTGTAGGTATTGAGATATCTACTTTTCTTTTTCTAGGTATTATGACACTGGCATGACCAAACTGGGAGCATGACCGGCATGTGACGAATCCCCACATAAGCTTATTTGGTGACGTGTCTCTCTAAATGCATATAATATATATAATATTATACTTAAAGTATGATCTTTCTTCTAAATCATTATCATTTTCTCTAATTAAAACATAATATTTAATTACATAAAACTGGAAATATTAAATATTCAAGCTTTGAAAACCCCTTTCTAATTCGTTCTGCAAATTTTAAAATCATAAATTAATCCATCACATGATATTAATCTTAAATCTAATAGCCTGCTTAACCCTTGAAAACTAAATCATAACTACATGGCTGATCAAATACACAATCTAATCAAAACCAATAGTTGAAATTCATACTTAAACCTGGAAACACATAGGGAAATACATAAACTTTGAAAATAGCTCAAGTATCTCAAAATACATGCGTGGCTAGGATCCTGCCTCCAAAACTCCTGGAGTACTTCTACAACTAACATGATCCTAAACTAAGCTTTACAGCAATGTAGAGCTCACCAAAAAAATAGTTGCGGCCAAGACCGATGACATAAAGATATCTACACCTGCAACTATGAGAAGAAGGGAAAGGGGTGAGTCAATGGACTGAGTGAGTGAGTTCTCACTCATCACTCACATGGGACAACCAAAGAACATATATACATAATGCATTATACATGCGGCGTATAAATCATTTGATATTTACATACATAGCTAACTAGGAAAACACTTTTCATTCCATAGATTCATAAACAAGCATTTCTAAACTCATAATTAAACATGAAATCATTTTAACTGATGGTGGGGGAGAGCTTGGGAAACGTATTTGAAGCTGAATAAATACATATACAATAACAAAAGCGTAACATCAAATAGTCCTGTTGGACAAGTTAAGGGTACCTAATCAGGTCATATTTTGTGTATGCTGAGGGCGATATTGTCCTTTATGATTTTGTACCAAGGTTAACGATCTTATAATAGCCGTTAACTAACTGTTATTTCCTGATCTCTACCGTCTAAACTAGTTTGACAAAAAGAAAACTATAGCTGGAAAGTGGGTACCCTGTCCTTGAATAAGTAGAGCACCTAAATTCTTAATACATTAAGTTCTGGATTCATATAACTCTAACAATTTGATTTTAACATAACTATGACTATGAAAATCGTGCCCAAGGAATCACCCGTATGTAGGCATTCTGATTTCAAGCCCATAAAATATGTATCTGCAGTTGCTACGAGTCATCCTGAATTTCGTACCTTTAGTGCCTTAAAATTGAAATTCTAAATTTTATATCTTAAGCGAACATATTTTTATATGCTTGATAATTCTAAATCATAGATTAAAACATTGGGGTTCTAAATCATGAAAACTCTAAAACTATAATAGCGTTTTTCTTCATAAAACTAATCATACTTTCTTCGACATAGCTCAACTTAATATTTTCCAATATATTTCAATTGGGTATTCTAAAACATGGTCTGGATTCTAAATCTTGAAATCATAGTGATGTCTCTAAAACATAATTGATAAAATAGCAAAGTTGCTATAATACATATTTTCTTAATAAATTCCTTCTCAACCATGTAAAACATTTTCCATAACACACAACATAACAATCATGGTCCTATATATTTTCTAAAATTATGATTTTATGTATAAGTTCGAATGGAACATTTCTAGCTAAAGCACATTTTTATATAAAGTCATATCATGTAAGAAATCCATTTTTCAAATATCTAAATACTCCGTAATGCAATAAAATAATAATATAATGATCAAACTAAGGCCATAAGATCAAACCCACTCACCTTGAAGATGAACGGTGAAGCACCAACACCACGGGACCTCGGAGGAGGAACAGCACCAATGTCTGCCATTGAAACAACAAAACTTATAAACAACTTATGGGAAGCTCTAGATTACTCTAAATATACACTAACAACTTTGGGGGAGCACCCCCACTTAATAACATGAGAAATAACAACACTCATACCAAGAATGTGAAATAATGGAGAAAATGGAGACATAATCTAACAACATATACATACCTTGATGATTTAAGGAAGCTAGATTGGGATGGGATTGAGGAAGAGAGAGAAAATGAGAGTTTGAAGGGGGTGTGTGCGTGCGTGATTCCGCTTTTAATGGGGGAGGGGAGCCAATTAGAGTTTTAAAAATTGGGTCAAAAATGAAATAGTGTTATTTCTGGGTCCTGTTCGCGCTCCAGGGGGGCCGTTATGGCGGTATATTACCGCTATAGCGGAGTCATCACCCTAGAAATGATCACTTACGATCGCTATAGCGATGACAACAAAACCCAACTTCTTCATTATTTCTGTCATATGGCATATGGGTCATCTCAACACTCACTTATTAATTTTAAGTTAATGTCTTCATTTATTTTACTCTCCATTAACTTTAAAATATAAATGTAAATAAGGAAATTCCCTCCATTTGGATTCAAATAAAATATCAAAAAAATCAAAATCCTAACAAATCAAAATCCAAATTTTGGGTGTTAGTTCAAATTCAATTTTTGAGATTTTCTAAACTTATGGGTTCAAAACGAAACGTTTAAAGGTTTCATAAAATTCATTAAAAATCATTCTTCAACTTATTTCCCTCTAAGAATAATTACCGGGACTTTTGATACCAAGAATGTAACTCTAACATATAGCCCTCCAATGAAGTGTAGGATCAAGACTCAGTGAAGTTCAGAACCCGGGGGTCCGAGGGACCCTTAGACCGTACAGAACTTGTCTCCTGACACGTGTATAGGGTATTATAGATGCCTAGTCTATCTTTTGTAAGTATAGTGAGACCTATTTTTCTTTTCCCAACTGTGACACTTGGTTCATTTGTTGTAGATATTGTTATTCCACTTTTCTTTTTCCCTATTGAGACATCTGATTTAATTTTAGTAAACATTGTTAACATGCCTACTTTTCTTCGCCTATGTACTCTGACATCTAGTTTATCTATTATAGATATTTTAGTGCTTGACTATTTTTTTTAAAGTATTATGACATATTTTTTCTTTTCCCAAGTAGGGATGGAAATGGGGAAAGGTGGGGGAGGTGAGTAGTCCCTCACTCTTTGCCTCATGCCTCTGGAGTTCCTTCCATCCCCATCTCTATTCCTCACTTTGGGCAGAAATTCCCTCCATCCACATTCCCCATGAACCACGAATACCCCTAAACAATAAAATTGAAAAAGTTCCACACTAAATATCATTGATAAAAAACTAAATATCCTTATAATCTTCATGATTAAGTTGAGTTTCACTTCCGCTTGCATACAAAAGAAATAAATGAAATAATCACAAGTCATAAAAATTGCAGCTATGGAATCGACTATAAGAATAAACTTTTATTTCAACATTATTATCATCAATATTTGCAAATATTATGAAACATTGAGCATTTTCTTTGGAAATTACTAACATACCTTCAAGGTGGATATCCCCACGAGGCCGGGGGCATAATCCTCATCCCCAATCCCAAAGTTACTTCGGGAACTTTTACCTCCATCCCCATCCCTATAGGAAAAAAATCCCCACATTCGGATCCTTACCTATGGATATCCTTGGGGATATCTCCACCTATAGATTCTCATTGACATCCCTATTCCCAACTCATTTTATTGGAGTATTAGGGGCCCCACTCATAGTTTCGATCCTAGTAAGAAATATGCGATTCCCCTAAGTGAACTTATGGGCTTGGGGTATATGTTTATTTTTTGCACCTATGGAGTGGTTTCCTACTAACATAAAAATTAGAAAAAATTATATTAATCATTTCTAAGGTTTAGCATAACTACATTTGATACTATTCTATTTTGCAAAATTATCACTAACCTTCCATGAGTTTACTAACACTATACTAACATCCCTTATAGATACTAATTCATCAATCAATTTAAGTGATAAAAAGATATATACATAATTATTAATAATGAAATTATAATATTTTAATAATATTTTATATATTAATTTTAATAAAATGCTTTTATTTATCATATATTATCTTTGTCGTCATGTAAATTAATTAAAATTTTTATAAGAGATTAATGTGATTTTGTAAGATAAAAATGTGTCAAATATAATTAAGGTAATTAGGCTACCTCCCTCTAAGTTTATTAACACTACATTTACCCTCTCTAGATTTCAAAATTACACCCACCTCCCCTATTTAATTTATGACATAACACAAACCCCCTAACCATTAACAGATTTTATCTTCGTTAATAGGTGTGACTAGCACATGTTTTTTTTTATCTAAAAATGCTAAAAAACACAAGTGAAAGTACTTATTTGCCCCTATTATTTTTACCCAACTCATTCACTCATTTTCTGAATTGTTTCCCATTCTCGTTGATAACTTCATGCTTGCAAGGGTGAAGAAGGAGCTACTACAAGAGCTGTTTTGGCCTCTTAGAAAGAGAAGTTTTAATCTCATTTTTACAAGTTTTGATCCCATTTTTGGCTACTAGGTGCTGCTACTTGACTAAGGATTGTTCTTCAATAACTTCCTTGAGTAAGTGTTATCTTTCACATTTTCGGTTAGGGTTTGAAGAAGTTTTGGGTGTTATTCTCTTCCTCTCTATTTATCATGTTGGGTAGTTTAGGGTTTTAAGGAATTTTGGGTGCTATTTTTTTCCCTTATGTACCATTCACATGTTGGGTTTTCTTGAAGGAGTTTCAAGGAAACCTTTTCACATATTAACTCCCCTTATATGATTTTTTTTTCTAGAAAGGTAGTTGCAATGGATTCCTCAAGTGTCTCTGATCCTGTAATTGGAAGGCTAAGACATCATGCAAGAAGCTGCAAATGTGGGGAAAATGTTGATATTAAGGTTTCACAAACAAAAAATTCCTGGGAGGCTTTTTTATACTTGTAAAGATGGAAAGTGCAATTTTTTTTATTGGTGCTACCCTATCAATAATGATGAAAGTGAAGCAAATGTCCAAGATGTCAACAATATTGAAGATGGATGGAGAATGCAATGGAGAAGGAATTGAATTACTACAAGACTAAAATTAGAGTTATGGAAGCTACACTAGCTTTCTTTAAGTTGTTGGTTGTAATGTCTGTAGGAATTAGTATGGTTGCCCTTGTTATTATAGCTATGAAGTAATTCATCTTGTAAGCTGCTTATTGTATGTGTTAAAACGTTAAGTTCATTTTTATAAGAAAAGTGTAAGTGCTGGAGCTACACTAGCTTTTTATAAGTTGTTGGTTGTAATTTTTTTAGGAATTAGTATGGTTGCCCTTGTTATTATAGCTATGAAGTTATTCATCTTGTAAGTTGCTTGTTTGTATGTGTTGAAACATTAAGTTCATTTTTATAAGAAAAGTATAAGTCCTGAAAATTATCACTTTGGCAGTGTTGTTATCATTTTTAGTGCAGTGTTGTTTTTTATTGTATGTATTTAGAAAAGTGTAAGAAAAAGTGTAGTGCTGATTTTTTATTGCATGCCTTTAGAAAAGTTAACAAAAGTGTAAGAAAAAGTCCAAGTGTTATTTTGTTGTTGTATGTCTTTAGAACAGTATAAGTGCTCTAATAATATTTATACATCTTAATGCAACTCTTCCTTATTTGCTTTGCTCATACTTCCTTTTATTTTTTCAAAAGTTTATCCAAATGGGTTCCAAAATTCAGGGTACTTTTCTCACAAACAAAAAGTTTGCAGATCAATTTAGAGTAGAAAAGGTTTAATAACCTGGTGCAATATAATCATAATCCAATCTATATAATTCATGTAACTAATCCATGTAAAATTCAACAACACAGTAGAGCATAAAAATTTGTTGACATTTCAATTTCCATTTCAATTTCCATCTAACTGTCACATCATGTAGTAAAAAAGTTGTTCAATTGAGCAAAATATATTGCATAACAAGCAGCAAAATAAGCATAAGCACTTGTACATGTATTTCTATCCCTTGTAGTAATTTTTTCCCTTTAAACCCATTACAATAAGTGTTATTTATATCACTTTACATCAAAAAGCAACTTGTAGAGCATTTAAAAAGTGCAAGTTGTAATCCCCAAAAAATGTATAATAGTCCCTCAAAAAGTTCAAAGTCCTTAGCCCCAAAGATTGTTCAAAGTCTAGCAGGCTTTGTAGTACTCCTCACACCTTCTTCTATCATAGGTGTCAAAACGCAGGCATAGCATCAACACCACCTCCTGGCACTGTAATTCCTCTATTGCCACTTTCATTCCCTCCTCCCATAGCTTGAGTTTTTTGAACTTTTATCAACATCTCCAACAAAGAACACATTAAAGGATTAGGAGATTGAGAATAATCACAATACTAGGTTTAGGTTGAAGTATACATACCTTGTTTATCTTAGGTTTGACTTGTCCAACTAGTACATTTGCATTCTCAGCAACCACATTGTTTCCCGAAATGTGACATAAAAATACATAAATAAAGATTTAGCAATGATTAGATAATAGTGTGTCTAAACTATTACCTTCATTCACAACATGATTAGCCATAACTTATTGACCACATCTCCTCACCGTCTACATTATCAAGTAAATATTTCCACATTAGTATAAATGCACAAATTTGGAAACAACCATATGTACAGAAAATTACATACCAATTTTTCCCTCATGGCCCCAATAGTAGCATTAATATTTTCAGCCTCATGATTTCCAGTTATAGCCTCACTAGCTTGATTTCCATTTCTTTCTTGTGCAGCTTGAGTTTCAACCCTACTTGCTTGATTTCTTGTCTTTCTTTTTACCACAAGAGCTCTTTGACAAGTTTTTATGTTGTGGTCAAATTCCTTACAATTTCCACACTTAATGGTTGATGATCTCCTTGCATCATTTGGTCCAAAAAGACCTTTAACAGTGCCTCTTTTTCTATTTCTCCTAGGCCTACCTGGAAGCCTTTTCAATATTGGTGGATCTATGGTGACATTATATTCACCAATTTTAGACTCATCGACATTAGGCATTGGATGCATAATCTCAGCATATGCCTTCAAATAAGTAGCATTTGAGTAGAATTTATCAATTTGTAACTCTACATAAGCCCTTTCTTAAGAGATGCATGCACATGGCAATCCAGTTAAAGCCTTGTAATTACAATTACATAACCTCACACTAAGGTTGACAATAAAGGTGGAGAAACCATCAATCACTTGACACTTTCCTTGACTAGTAGATATCACTTTAAAGAACCTACCATCTTGTGTTGTCATATCTATAATTTTTCTAATTGAGGGTTATTTGATTGTCAAGCCCACACCCCTTTTTACCTTCTGAAACCTACCCATCAACCTAGTTGTTAAACTCTCAATTAAAGACAACACTATTTTTTCCCTGTCATCCTTTACCTAGCTATTGAATGACTTGACACATTGTTGGTAAGGTGGTTAGACTTGAAAACTGGTTTTATAGTGTGCCTAGCCCACATGGTTGGAGGTCTCTCATCAGATAATAACCACTTAACAGCCTCACTATTATGTTTCTTGAACTTTTCAAAACCCTTTTGAAATAAAAACTCATTATGGGCCATTGCAACATTCCAAAACATTTAGGTCAGTAGCATTATCTTAAATTTGAGCTTCAAATTACTCAACAAGTGATTACAACAATACCTACAATTATGAATCATACCAATTAGAAAACAATAATAACCTAGACATTTGAATAAAATAAAAATATAGGCTTCACACCTATGCTTGGCATAGGAAAAATTTAGCCACTACACCTCATAGCCTGTGCAAGTTTTCAAATATATCAAGTTATAAAAAGTCAAATTATTAAAAAGAAAAAGCTGAATATCTACCCTAGATAAACATGATTTCAAAGAAAGATCACGTTGACCTTTTGCATGTTGACATGATGGTTAGAGGTGCATTCAGCATCCATTCAGGCATACTCTCTAAACTCTCCTTTAGATGACAAAAGAAGAACTTCCATGAATCAATACACTCTCCCTCCACTATAGCAAAGGCAATTCGAAACATGCCTTTGTTTCCATCAATAGCCACAGTAGATAGAAGAATACCACCATAAGGACCTTTAAAATAACAACCATCTATACCAAACCATGGTCTGCAACCACACACAAATCCTTTCTTCATAGCATCAAAACAAACAAAGAACCTCTTGAAATCAGGGTTTTTATTTGGCCTGGGTTGTACCTCTAACTTGAAAATGATATCTGGGTTTGTTTCCCTTGCAAGTTCAGCCCATGCTAGAATCTCATTATAGCTTGCAGCATGTATCCCTTTGCTATCCTCTTTTACTCTTCTTTTTGCTCGATATAGCTACATTGAAGTGTTTAGCTCTAATCCCCATTTCTCCCTTAACTCACCTTCATCCTAGCATAGGTCATATTTGGATCTCTCTCAATTTACTCTCCAATTTCTTTGCAATCCAAAGAGTTAGCATCCCTATTTGCTGTTTGTCTTATGCAAGAATGGACAGATTGGAAAGTCTTAATCTCGTATGTGACACCATCAAGGGCTGGAGAGGCATGAATATGCCAATCACACCCCTCAATAGAGCATATAGCAGTTACTCTAGATTTTTCATTTTTTAGCCTAATTATTTCAAACCCTTCTTGAATAATGAAATCCTTCAACATTTCTCTAAAGTGGTATACATCTCTAAAGCAAGCCCTTTTTTAGCTTAACCTTCCCATTTGAATCTAACTCAAATTGTTCACCAAGCATTCCTCTATCTATATATATGTCATGCCTAGCTATCATCATTGCTATGTATATCTCCCGGTTGTCTATCCTCTCCTTCACTTAACTCATCATTGATGTAAGCAACTTGCATCTCATCTTCATCAACCACAAATGCTGAATCATCCCACTATCTTCATCCCCAAACTCTTCTTCACCTTCTCCTAAAGCATCATAGTCCCCATCACTAGTACTAAATGAAACTTCATTACATACACTTATTTCAGCAACAATCAATTCTTTACCTAAGCCCTTATCACTATTTCTTATTAGTGAGCAACAAGATGCAGAGTTTTCCTACATTTGAGTATTCATAATTTCATGCAGTTGCAAAGATGCATATACATGAACTAACTCGAAGTTATTGTTTACCTCAAACATTGCCAATATCTCTTTATCATCTATGATTGCTTTCTTTTTCCAGTCAAGTTAACCATGCACTCCAATTTAAATGAAACTACATGTCCTAAATCACCTTGTTTTGGAGCCATATTCATAACACTTGAAACCAAATCAAAATAGCAAAATTGGTCTGGGTCAACATTCTCCATCACAGTTGGAGCATCAATGTCATTGTGCAAATAATGAACAATGATATCCACTTTTGTAGGTAATGACATCTTAGTAGCCTACAAAATGAAACAATAAAAAAACCATTATTTTCAAAAGGCAAAAAAAATTACTTCGAGATGACATAAATGAAGATAAGAATGATTTAGGGCTTGTTTGGGAAGTGTTTTCAAAAAATTTTTCTATTTTTAAAACTAAAAAATCAGAAAAACTTATTTAACATATTGTTTTCTTCACATTGATTTTAAAAATGAAAAAACTGAATATGGGTTTTAAAAACAAAAACCCCAAAACATCCAGAGTTGTTTTTGATTTTTTATTTTTAAAAACATTGCATAACACAGTGGCATCATTGTAATTTTTTTGTTTTATAACCTTCAACGTCTCTTCAAATCCACAAGATACCATTACTCACTTTTATCCATTCCACCCTTCAAATTATCTACTTTCTTGTTTCCAGCACCCATAATTTTCTTGAGCCAATTCTTACATCGTGTTTCTACCCACTCCCATGTCCTCCTCTCATCGTTCACTAGCTCTCACCTTCTCTCCAACCTAAATCTCCACTCAAACCCAACTCCTCATCCTCGCCAAAATCGATCTCCCCTTGACAACATCCCAACAAAAGCAATGCAACACAACAATACAATAATAGTCAATATACATTTGAAAGCCATGTGCACAACGAGGGGAGGGAAACTGAATTCATTTCCTTCCTTTCGGCAAAATTTCCATTTTAGAGGTTTGTGAAGTGTGAAACTCCAACTGGTTTTAAAATCAAAGGGTTAATTAAAGTTTCAATATTATAAGCAAAATAAAAATAGTTGAACCATGAAATTTGTCATCTCGCTGTCAAGATAATGGTGTGAACCCACCACTTGAGACTATTTTTCATATTGTCAATGGGGTTCTCTCTCTTTCTTTCTTTTTTTGTGATTATAAAAAAGAAATACTTACCAAACAAGTTTTTTATTTTACTATTTTTAAAACTTGTTTTTAAAAAGATCTATCCAAACAAATTTTATGTTTTCTATCATTAAAAAATTGTTTTTAAAGTAAAATTACCAAACAAAATCTTTTGTTCTTTTATTTTAAAAACACACTTTAGACTTGCTTTTTAAAATAGTTTTAAAAAACTAAAATACAAAAACAATTTCAAATAGGCCCTTAGGTTTTAGGGTTTTTATGCATAATTTCGAATAAATGCATAAATTCTACGAAAAATTTTGGTTTTAATGCATAATACACCTTATACCAATATTTTAAAGAAAGCGACAAAGAAGTGGTCCTTTACACTCACCATTTGTCACAACAACAACAACAACAATGAGTGGTCCCAATTTAGCAATCGTAGAAAGCGAACATGAAGAAAAGAGTGGAGCCTTTAGGTCGACTACAACAATGACAACAATGACTCTTTCGCTCTTACAGAAACCCAACGAAGCTCTTCAATGACGAGAACAACTTTGCGAGACACAATGACTCTTTTTCCTCTTTGTTGCCGTTACTGTCGACTTCGCCGTTGTTGCTTGAGGTCGCTTGAGGAAGAATAGGATGGTGGTCGGTGGGCGCTAGCGCTTGAGGCAAAACGAGGCTTTTTTCAGTTTCAATGGTTAGCCTTGTTTGTCTTGCATAGTGGCTGAGTGAAAAATTGGGAAAAGAGCATATGTGTTTCTTTGAGGATTGTGGGGTAGAAACGTCATTTCAATTGGGCATCAACGGTGTCAACTTCTATTAAAGGGAAGTGGGTGTAATTTTAAAATCTAAAAAGTAAATATAGTTTTAATAAATCTTGAGGGAAGTAGTTGTAATTACCCCATATAATTATCGTAAATCAAGTAATAGTAAGTGTAATTTACTGTTACACAAATATAAAATCTATCAAAATGAAATTGCAATCCACTCCTGCAATAAATAAACCATGCTCATCATGATACAGTAATTTGATGCTGATTCATGTACTACATTCTGTGGCACAGTAACACTGGAACACACAAAAACCTAAAATCGCGTATTTTGTTTTGAGTTCAGTGCATTTCCCCCAATTTCCTGAAAACCCTAATCGCAAAATCTCGAATCCGAGAAATGAGTATCCGGAGGCTGAGCGTCGAGGAATCACAGTCACTCTACACTCTGCTCAAAGCTGAGCAACGCCCACTCCAGGAGATCGTCGCCGATTTCAACTCCGTTGTCCCTCGCAATCGCCATTTCACTCTCTGCTCCTACCTCGTCTTGCTCTTGCAGGCAACAACCGACTTTGTCTTTCTCTAATTACTGCGTTCATATTAGGGTTTTTTGTATTTTAGGGTTGCTTTTTGAGTTTTTTTCTTTTGGTAAGATGAATTCGAATAACAAGGTGCTGAGTTTTTTGTGAGAAATATTGTGCAAACATTAAAAAAAAAAAATCTTGTACTAGTCAGATGCGGATACAGGTTTTGGCATGTCATTTTTTTTTTAATTTTGGGTTTTTTTTTTCCACTGTCTGAATTTTTTAGCTTATTAGTTGGAAATAGTGTTGAATTGAAACGATAGGGTGGATGCCCCTGGTGGTAGGGGGCGTTTAGGATTTCTGGGATGTTTTTTTTCGTGTTTTCTAATGATGGGGTGCCGAGTTTTCTGTGAGAAATATTGTGCCTACTCAGATACGCATAATGATTTTCACATTTATTTTCTAGTTTATTGATTTTTTTAATATGTAAGTTATAAGCTATTTAGGCGTGAATGGTTTTGAATTGAAATAATAAGGAAGACCTGAGGTTTCCCTTAGGGGTTGGTTTCTCTGAAAAAGTTTTGTATTTTGACAGATATGGATTGTGGCATGTGCATGTTTGTATTTTTTGCTTTTTGTTGTTGTTTCTTTCTACCTTATTTAGGTGGAAATGAAATGATGTTGAATGTTGTCTAATTGGAATCTTTTATTGTCAGGACAACAAGGTTCTCAACTCCACTGAGCGAATAATTGCTTTTGCTCTGCTAGTTGAAGCATATTCATCCCAGAAACCTGCTTCAAATCCCTTCATAGGCTTTATCATAAAAGTAAGTATTTTTGTCATTGCATCTTTCTTGTATGGTTAGTTCATGGATTGTCTAATTGTTAAGTACAGTGGAAGAGCAGGATAAGGGTAAACATGATTTTGTTGCCATAAATGATATTACTAAAATTTGGATTTTGGTAGAGCCAAATAACACCAATTGATCTATGTAGGCATCATTGGTGTAGGTTTCTCCTTACTAAATTGTCTTTTGAAATTTATAACTTATAAGCTGAAACAAATTACGCCCGGGTTAATAGTAAGCAATTGTATTACTTCGTTTTTCATTTCTATGTTAATATATTAGCTAAATTTACAGCTGAAACAAAAGATGCAAGGTCAATATTAAGCAACTGGTATTACTGTCTTTTTCATTTCTATGTAATAGATTAGCTTGTCTTTTTCCTTTACTTCTTCTTAACAATTTTATTTTTTCTAATGCTTCTCGTGGTATTACTTTTTATGTTTTTGACAATGATACTGCGTTATGTGACTGTGGAGATAAGTATAATTTCTTGTCTACAGGCTGCCTGTCATGAAGGGTCAGAAAAGTTGAGAGGGCATTTATTATACAGCTATTAGGTGTTAATGGCTCCAACAGTGGCAATGAGGTTATATTCCGGTTTATTTCTTATCCCCCTTTTGTGTAGCCTACTAGCCTAAACTATTTTCCCTCTCAGAAAATTTGCTTGATAAAAGCTATCCTCTTATTAGTCATAAACTTTGGTTTTAACTAAAAAAAATTGTAAATGGAATGATCTTTGTTTGCATCATCTGCATCGAGTATTAGATTTTGTTGTTGGTTTTAATTTCAATGCACATCTAAATATTTGTGGCACTAACACATGTGCCCCAAGTGGAAGAGCCTTTGTAGCTTGTGTTTTGTGTTACAACAAATATTCAGTATACTCTCTTGGTGCTTAATTGCTTCATTTCTGTCTTTCATGAGATGTTCACCTTTAGTGATTTAAAATTTCTGAGGTGTTTTTCCTTTTGGTGGAGGATCGCAGTTTTTTAAACAGTCTGCTTCAGATTACATCAAAGGATTTGATCAATCATTGCATGTAAGTAACTTACTTGTCCGTAATATATCCAATATTTTCATTGCACAATATCTGAATTTCCATAAAATTCTGAGCTTTCTGATATGTATCGCTGCTTTTTCAAATGTCTCTAGGATTGGCCTTCCCTTGGTTCACATCATGTGGACTTTTATACTCATTTATTCTCTGGTTACAGGATTTCCCATCTGTAGATCAGTTGCAGCAGCAGTTTTCTGATAAAGCTCATCTTGAACCATATCATTGCTTATTTAAGGACAGTTCTGTCAAAAGTGTAGTCCCAGACCCTGATGTTCCCCCAATTGTGATGCTGATTCACTAGAGTATGGCCCTGTTCAGTGGATTGACCAATTTATGAAGCTTTTTATTTATCTTCATTTATTTTTTGTTTTCTTGGACTCCCTTCAGTTGTTTCCTATAGCTATTTTGGAGTGGCAATTCAAAGTTTATATGTTTCCATTTTATTAACGGCCTAGTTATAGGTTTGAATTGCAACCTGGAACAAAACCTAAACTTGGCTCTGGAGACAAAGATGAGGCAGTAGTTGGGTTATTGTCAAATCTTTCGCTAGAAGGATTGAGTCCTCACTGGATCAGGCCCCTTCCACCAAGGCTCCCAGTTCTTGATGGGGAGGTATTGCATATTTGTATCCGCAATGTTTAGTTCTTGAGGTTTGCTTATTCAGCCTATTTATGCTGCGAAATCCTTTTCAGCTAGTTTGGCTCAACCCTGATGACAATCATGAACTTATGTGGGACTATGGTATGTGCGTTGATACTAGCAGAGGGGCTGCAGTAAGGGACTTAATTGCCAAAGCTTTGAAGGGAGCCCTTGCACCTGCCCAGCAAGAGGTGACTATTATTTTTACTATTATCACTTGTAGAAGAAGAAATTTATTAAAACAGAGAGAAGTACAAGGCTGCGACATGTCATGCAGAAATGTGATTACTTGGTGTGCCTTTCTGATTAACTTGTAATGAAAAATCTTTGCCCCTCTTTTTAAGTAAAAATGAAATATGGGCTTTAAAGGAAAAGAAAAATATCACCTTCTGGATGGATCTTTCTATATTACTATAGAAGATATGCTGTACAGATGCCTTCCTACAAAAAAAGCATCACCTTGAAGCATGAAAGCGAGAACTGTACCTTAGTTCAGATTTTGTCAAATGTTTCATGAAGATTAAGATGGTTGTGATTTTTTCTATCCAGCAAGTCTTGGTAGAGCTGGCAAATGATCCAAAGCTTGTATACCACTGTGGATTGACACCAAGAAAGTTGCCAGTATGTGCTTTTGTAATATTTTTTGATGAATAATTTAGCAAGATAGGTGTTGAAGCTCATTCTCATTTTTTTTCAAAATCAGGAACTGGTAGAAAACAATCCCCTTATTGCAGTCGATGTTCTCACTAAGTTGATAAACTCTCCTGAAATAGCAGAGTATGCATTTTGCCTCTATATTATATCTTTCTTTATTTAGTTTGCAAAATTATTCAATCGCTATTATTTTCTTTATTTCTATTTGCTTATTTATGGAAACAGATACTTTACAGTACTCGTCAATATGCACATGAGTCTACACTCCATGGAAGTTGTGAACAGGCTTACAACAGCAGTTGAACTGCCCTCAGAATTCATTCACATGTACATAACTAATTGTATATCATCTTGTGAGAACATCAAGGTACTTGATTTTTCCTTTGTGTCATGAGCACTTTATTTTCTGCTAAACCAGCATATGTACTCTTGTGTGAAGAAAACTGGACGTGTTTGGTGGGTTAAGAACCTGGAGAAAGTTGTGTCACTGTGATATAGTTTCAGTTTGAACATATTTTTACAGTGTGCAATAATTTTTGTTGTGGAACTGTTCCATTTGAGTGGATGAACAGACTGAATGAAAACAAGGCTGCTTTTTTGTAGTTCCTATTGAACAATATCAGTTGAAAATGAAAATTGAAAACAAGCCAAATAGCTGCAGAAGTTGTTTCATAACCTTTTGTCTTTCTGTACTTTGCATGGTGTTTATACTATTGCTATTTTCATAATTATCATCTAAGCATTCTACCATTTTATCCCAGGACAAATACATGCAGAATAGGCTTGTGAGACTTGTATGTGTTTTTCTGCAAAGTCTTATTCGAAACAACATTATTAATGGTGAGTTTGCTCAGTTTTTGCTGAAGCCTGGCAACTGTTTTCATTTAAATCATTTTGTATTATGTATATGTATATATTACTGAATATTGGAAGATGAGTGATTGCATTCATGTCTATCCTCATCATTATTATCCACTGCAGCAGAAAATGGTTATAATTTAGATATTAATGCAGCTTTTCATCTGTTAATTGATACAAGTCAGTTGGAACATAGTTGAATGTGTATAACTGTATAACATAATTTTGTTTCTTGTAACACTCTATTCTTGAACACGAGTAAAGGAAGATGATATGTTGGCAAATAGCTTGTTTTCTCTAGACATATTATATGTATGGTAATTGGTATGAAGGCGTGGTAAATACCATAGCTGAATCATGTTCAGCTTTTGTTTAGTCTTGTAGAGAAGGTTGTAAGTAACAAGTCATTAGTTGAAGGCTCATAGTTCAATTTTTTATGGTAGTGCTTTCTTTACTGAACATATCTAGCTTATAGAAATATTTATCGGCATTACCTTTAATAAGCTCTTGAACTCATAAGCTAGTATGACCTTGGTGTCAACATAGGGATATAACCTCCAAGGATTTTGTTGGGGATTACCTGTTTATTATAATCTGAACTTGTATTGGATCAGCATTTTGTTGGGTTAGAAAGTTGCAACCACTACATCTGTGTTTCCTGCATGTGTATTCATGGATACTTTTTCTCATCTTAGGCCTGGTTATGATACTAAAGTTATGGTGTCAATTATTCAATTTAAAAAATGTTTGTTGGGCATGTCATTATATGAAAGATAACAAACAGCATTGAGCGATTTAGCCTTGGTTTATTGTGGTTTCTTGTTTGTTATTTGCTATAAATATTTGTCTGTTTCGGCTAAGTTTGGCTCACTGTATTTTAATATTTTTGCCTACACATGAAAGAGGATGGTGAATTTGGCAGTATGTGACTGATTTGGTAAATGGTCCTATCTTGCAGTTAAAGATCTCTTCATTGAAGTTCAAGCATTTTGCATTGAATTTTCGCGGATTAGAGAGGCAGCTGCATTATTTAGGCTTCTCAAGTCATTGGAATGATTATTGTTTTAGCCTGTTAATTTTCACCCCTTTCTTGTCCCTTTCAAGACTTTTTTCTGTTGTAGATATGTATCTACCTAGAGCTAATTAGCAACATGTACTAATTTTCAGTTTATGGACAATAAAGATCATAGTTTGTTGGCATACATACCCATGCATTCTCTTGAAGCTTTATTATTATTGGGTTTGATTGAAGTGAGCCATATTGTGAATTATTGACCCCCTAAAACAAAATTGTAATTGATTTTGATAACTGTTTTTTCAAACCTTTTACTGTGGTTGGCCATGTGATGAAGCCATAAATCCCATGGCTGAGCATTGGTGTGATAGTGCACTATTCCCAGTGGGGCTACCAAACTCAATGAGCATATGATGTCGTGTTGGGCGAGATAAAGACAACCAGATGACCAGATTAGTTGGAGCTCATCAGTTAACACTTAAAATTCAGAGTTTGTTTTGTTTGGATTAGAGTCAAATATGAACACAAACAAGCAACTATTCCACTTTTTACATAATTTAGTATTGTGATATCTGGTGTATATTATCACTATGATAGCAGGTGCTTGGTTGCTATATGTTGACATTTTTGTATAATTAAGTTCCCCCACACCTTTCCGTCCTCAATTGGCATTAATTAAGAGACTAAAATCAAGGGGTGCAGAGTGTCGGATCAAAGATTAAACCTTCTTAAAATAAATAAAATCACGACTCGTGGAAGCACAAAAAGCTCTAAGATCCTCAATCATCTATAATCTATTCATATCACGGAATAATTTGTACAAGGAAAATGAAAAAATCAAGGCAAAAAGCACATGGAAGTTTGTGTCGTAATATCTTCCGTACCATGTATATGTCATGGCCAAATATGTCATACGATTAAACTCCGGTGTCTTATTTACACGATCACCAATCCTAGCTAAAACATTGGCATAAAATGAAATACTGTTTAACCATCCAGCAATTGTCCTACTGCAACTGGATCTCTGCCATGGACAGAATCAGCAAATCTACTTCCTTGTAGAAATTGAGCTGGCTGATAATCCCAAAAAAGATCAGATAATAAGAAAAGGAAATAGTGTCCCAGATGACCAGATGGAAGTCTCATAGTTTGCATTACATAATTAGGAATGGAGGCAAAAGAAGACTGGGCAAGCATAACACGTCCAACCAGAGATTGGGAGTGAGCTTTCCAACCACTAAGCTTAATCACAATAATAATATTCTCAGGAATACCAGCCTCAACAAGTGTATCATAAATGAAATCGCAGCTCAACCTATCGTAAGAATTTTTAGGGCCATATACCCTCTGTTTCCCTTTTAACACCTCATAGAAATAGAATGAACCACTTCTTGGGCTATAAGAATGCCATCTGCTGTTTGGCGCCAAAAACTATCTTGGTAAACAATTTGTATGCCACATTGCATAAACTTATTGGCCTGAACTGGCCAAAATTCTCCGGCGTGTCACTCTTAAGAATGAACTATTCTATTAAAATTAAAATATTACTTTCACAAATACAATTAATTAGATTGTAGGTATTATGAACAAAAAAATGTTAATAAATTAATGCACCTTAATATTAAACATTGACAAATACTTTAAAACAATAGATAATGACAAAAATTTCGCTAGTAAATTAAAATGGATAGTATGATGTATGGTTTTGAATTTTCAAACCTTTTATCAAGTGGTCAAATTATTATGTAAGAAGAATTAAAATCCAATTTGATTTCTTCATTTTCTTTACAACTAGCATACAACTTGAATGTCTAAGATTCAACCTTTGCTACTTCAAGTGGATCAAGCATTTAATGGTCTTTGTTTGGATGCATGCACCAAGAACTTTAAATTGATCTTCGTTCATTAGCTCTTAATATCAACAATAATCCAATCTCTCTTCCTCTTTTCTAAGCATTTAGAGAGTCATTTGTTTCCTTTGTTTCTCTCTATATTGTGAGTTGAGAGTATACACATGAGAAAAATACTATGAGATATTATGGGTGTATTTAGAATTTAGGTATTGAGTGAGTGTAAACACCTTTGTATCTTCATTATATTTCTATAGTAAAATATTTGGTTGTCGCATTTCCCATGTAGGCTATTTGTCAAACCACATAAATTCTTTTTGTCATTTATTTTATATTTTCGCATATTTATTTTGTGTCACTCTATTTGTGTCTATTGGGCCCTCTATTTCACAACAAACTAGTATCAAAGTTCTTATAGAGTTCTAGGCTAATTTTTTCATAAATGTCTACCTGCAAAATTTGATATTCAATAGTTTGATGGGCGCATCAATTTCAAGATGTAGAAGGTCCATATAATGGCTGTCTTGTGTAGCAAGATGTAAAAATAACACTTTTGGCATGGAAAAGAAGCCTAAGACAATCAAGGATTTTGAATGGGAAGATGCCGATCAAAAGGCTTTTTCTATTATTCAGTTATGCATTACAGACGATATGCTACAGGAGGTCCTTCAAGAGAAATAGTAGGAATCGCAGACCAAGTTGGAGTCATTATATATGACTAAGACAGTGGCCAACCTTCTTGGTGTTTTGCAACGTCTATATACTCCATATGGCAGAAGGGACATCAATTTTGTTTCACACACAAGTTTACATCACTCGTCATAGATTTGAAAAATATGAATGAGACATTTTCAAGTGAGCAACAGTCAATGATGTTACTTTGCTCCTTACCTTATTCATACAAGCACTTTCATGAAATGCTCACATATGGTTGTGAAAGCCTCAAAATAGATAAGATTAAATCCGCACTTTTAAGTCATGACAAAATGGAGCATCATAATACTGCCTAGGTTAATTGCCAGAGGTAGGTCAAAGGAGATTGGATCGAGTAGTAGAAGGAAAGTCTAGATCTAAGTCTAGATATCATAAAGGCAGGTGTTGATATTTGCAAGAAAGGGCACTAGAAGCAGAATGTTCAACGCTCAGAGACAAAAAGGACAAAGATTCAAGTGATGTAGCAAGTGTTGTTGAAAGTATTGATAATGTTCTCGCACTATCAATCAGTTCGATTGGTGATACTTGGATGTTTGATTCAAGTTGCTCCTACCACATGTGTCGAAACCAGAAATTGGTTTACAACTTGCCAATCAATTGAAGGTGGCATTGTCTTTATGGGAAACAATATGCCATGTACGGTCATTAGCATTAGAACAATCAAAATCAAGATGCATGATGGAGTTGTGAGAACACTAAATGATGTTCAGTACATACCAGACTTGAAGAAAAATCTTATATCCATGGCATCGTCGATTCTTAAGGTTATAAGTTTTTTTATTGAAGGTGGACTTTTAAAATCTCCAAGGGTGCTCTTATTGTAATTAAAGGCAAGTTAGTCAATGGTCTTTATTTACTTCAAGGAAGTACAATTGTTGGCGCGCCTTAGTATCATCTTCATCTAATTCAAATTCAGATACTACTCATTTGCGGCATATGCATTTAGGCATAAGTGAAACAAGAATATCAATTTTAAGCAAGCATGGCTTGCTAGGTGAACACAAAATTGGGAAACTTGGATTTTGTGAATATGGATCTATGAGAAGTAGACCAGAGTTTAGTTAGCACTACTATCCATAGGACTAAGGGCACAGTGGATTACATCCACTCTGACTTATTGGGCCTACGTTCCCTCAAAAGGTGATGCTAGATGCCTATTGACGTTCATTGATGATTTCTCAAGGAAGGTATGGATTCATTTTCTAAAACATAAGAATGACGTGTTTCATACTTTCAAGAAATAGAAAGCGCTTGTTGAAAATCAATCAGGAAGAAGATCAAGCATCTCCAAACATAATGGTTTGGAGTTCTATGAAGGCTAGTTCAACAAGTTCTGTGAAAATGAAGGCATAGTAAGACATCGTATTGTGCGAAAGACTAAGCAATAAATGGAGTTACAGAATGTTTGAATAGAACTCTTTTGTAGAGGGCTCGCTTCATGCTCTCTAATGCTAGTTCATCTAAAGAATTTTAGGTTGAAGCTATAAATATGACTTGCTATTTAGTAAATCGGTCTCCATCAATTGTGATCGATTTGAAGACTCCTATTGAGGTATGGTCTGTTGCTTCAGTGATTATTCAAATCTAAGAATTTTCGTTGTTACATATGCTCACATTGATGATGGAAACTTGAGCGAAGGGCACTAAAATGCATATTTATCGAATATGCAACTGGGTGAAATGTTAGGATTATGGTGTAAAGAACCTAAGTTATCCAAATTTATAATCAATAAAGATGTCAAATTCAATGAATCATCCATACTTATCTAAAAGGAGGTTGGCAATACAAAAGACTAAGATGCTAGAAAACAGGTGGAGTTTGAAGCTGAACCACCAAAGAGATGCAAGAAGATGCTTTTGATAAGCTCATTCAAGAAGAAGAGCAAGATGTTGTTGATGCTATAGATGCACATCAATAGTTACAACAATATAGCCTCACTAGAGATAGAAAAAAGGCAAATAAAACCACCACAAAGGTATGGTCATGAGACATAGTCTCTTTTGCATTGTCGTTGCAGAGGATATGGAATCAAAAGATCCTACTACAAACAATGAGATTATCTTGAGTGATAAGTCTGCACAATGGATTGCTATGATGAGTGAAGAGATAAAGTCTCTTCATAAGAATTGGACCTGGAATTGGTGAAACCACCTAAAAGATATAAATTTATTGGCTACAAATGGATATTTAAGAAAAGGAAGAATCTCCTGGAGTAAAACCTCCTCATACAAAGCACGCTTAGTTGCAAAAGGTTTTAGCCAAAGGAAAAGAATAGACTTCAATGAGGTATTCTCTCTGTTGTGAGACATAGCTCCACTTGTGTGTTGCTCGCTATGTTTGCACTTTTGACTTAGAGCTTGAAAGCTCAATGTTAAGACAACTTTTCTTCATGGTGAGCTTGAAGAACATATATACATGCAACAATCAGAAGGTTTCATTGTTCAAGGCAAGGAGGACCATGTTTGTCTCTTAAAAATAGTCATTATATGGCTTAAAGCAATCTCCTCGCCAATGGTTTAAGAGATTTGACACTTTCATGTTAGGTCATGGTTACTCAAGGAGTGACTAGGACTTTGTGTTTACCACAAGAAGCTCTTAATGGTTCGTTGTCTATTTATTGCTTTGTGTTGATGATATGTTCATTGCTGCTAAGAGTATGTAGATCAAGAAACTAAAGGAGCAACTTAGTAGTGAATTTGAAATGAAAGACTTAGATGCAATTAAGAAGATTTTGGGCATGGAAATTCAGGATTGACATGCTGAAAATTATATTTATCTCAAAAGAAGTATATCGAAAAAGTACTTGAGCGCTTTGGAACACAAAATGCAAAGCTTATAACTACTCTGTTGGCAGCCTTTGATTATCAGCCACACATTCACCATAGTTTGTCTAAAAGAAAGAAGAGATGTCACACACTCCCTATGCTGGTGCAAGTTGAAAACATCATGTATGCTATGGTATGCATCTAACAGATATTTCACATGTCATTCGTGTTGTTAGTATATATATGGTTCATCTTAGCAAGATGCATTGACATGTAGTAAAATGGATACTTTGATATCTTCGAGCTACTACGAACATTGGCCAAGTATATGACAAGAGTTCTAACAGATGGTAGTATTATTGGTTACGTTGAGTCAGATTATGATGGAGGTATTGACAAAAGGAAGTCTCTGCAGGATATGTCTTTATACTCTCAAGTAGTGTAATTAGTTGAAAAGTGACCTTACAGTCTACTATTGCACTATCCACCACATAAGCTTAATACATGGCAGCAACATAAGCAGTGAAGGAAGCCATTTGGCTTAGAAGTTTGGTAGGCAATTTGGACTTGGAACAAGATGTTACAACTATTTATTGTGATAGCCAAAGTGCCACACATTTGACCAAAAATCAAATGTATCATGAGAAGAACCAAACACATATTGATGTTAGATACCATTTCATTCGGAAGATTATTTTCAATGTGCCATTGCAATGAAGAAGATTGGTACCTCAAGCAATCCAGTAGATATGTTGACAAAGTCAATCACGATAGCTAAGTTCAAGCATTGCTTTGACTTAGTTGACATTCAAATATGTGAGTTTGCCCTTAGAGGCATATTGGAGAAGGCGACTTTGAATAATTTTGAAACTACGAAAATTAAAACCAAGTGGAGATTTGTGATATATGGTTTTGAATTTTCAAACCATTTATCAAGTGGTTGTGAATGCTATGTTGTAGGTTTTGATGATGCCAATGAATAAACGAAGACAAAAGAATAGAAGCAAAATGACATGGAGTTCTTAAAGATTTACAAGCATTTGATCAAGCCTATGGTTAGGATATCTAGAACTTAGATTAATCTTGTTAAAAGGTTTCATTAATAAGTCTATTTGGCCATTCTCTAGTTAATCATGCTTTGATCTATGGAAAATTTATTTTGAATTATTTCATATGTTCTTAATGAAGAAGTTTATTTTGTTTTGCGAAAATACAAGTTTGATTTGAAAGGATTGGATTTATATCAAAGATCTTTTAAAATGGTTTTAAAATGGAAGAATATCTTCAAATCATGTTAAACCTTTTATTTCATTTTCTGAAACCATGTAATCGATTACAATTTTAAAGTAATCGATTACCAACTGTTCCTAAGACTAGAATTTGAAATTTCACACGTGTAATCGATTACACAATCAATGTAATCGATTACCAAAGTGACCGTTGCTTGTTTTCAAATATTTGAACTATGTAATCGATTACAATTTAGTGTAATCGATTACCATGTAAAATGTGTGAAAAGGTGTGTTTTGAAGACACATCCTATGGGATCAATTCCTAAACCTTACACGAATTGTTTTCTATAAATACCTGTTTAACACACTTTAAAACATAGAAAACATATTACAAAGATCATTTGTTCAATCATTATCAATCATCAATCTTTGATCAATACTTGGCCAAATTGTCTTATTCTTGAGAAACCTTATAGGGCTTCAATTTGTAACATCTACTCTATTAGAGAGTGATTTCTTGTAATACTTTTTCAAGTTTGTGTACAAGGGGGGCATCCCTTGATAGAACAAGAGTGGGCATCTCTTGGTTCTTGAGACTCAAACACAAGGGTGAGGGATCCCAAGGTGTAAGAGTGCTCTTCAATTGTAAAGATTAAAGTGATAGTGGAACTCTTAAGTGGGTTGCTTAAAGAACTGGATGTAGGACACAAGGGGTGACCGAACCAGGATAAACCAAGTTTGCAATCTCTCTTCCCTTATCTCTTTACATTTGTTGCAAATTTACTTTTCATTGTCCTGTTAATCTTTTTCATAGACATAATTACACTCTCATATCTCTTGCATTTGCATATATTAAACTAACTTTTTAACCAACTCTTCAAAATTTATTGATAGAGTAACTAGAGTGTGAAAATAAAGAAAAAGTTTTAGAACTCAATTCACCCCCTCTTAGTTCATTGAGGCCACTTGGATAACAAGTGGTACAGAGCTAGATTCTTGTATAAGGCTTAAAAGCTTCAAGAATAGTTATGGCCTCATCAAGCTCTTTCTTTCCTGAAGGAAACTCTATCAATAGGCCTCCTATATTCAATGGTGATGGTTATCATTATTGGAAAACTCGTATGCAATCTTTATAGAAACCATAGATCTAGATGTATGGGATGCTGTTGAAAATGGTCCTTTCATTCCTACAAAAATAGTAGGAGATAAGAAAATTGAAAAGCTTAGAAATGAGTGGAGTGATGAAGATAAAAGAAAATATAACTTAAAAGCCAAGGATATAATCACTTCCGCTTTAGGGATGGATGAGTACTTTAGAGTGTCAAATTGTAAAAGTGCAAAAGAAATGTGGGACACATTAGAAGTCACTCATGAAGGCACTAGTGAAGTTAAGAGATCTAGAATAAACACTCTCACACACGAGTATGAACTCTTTAGAATGAATCAAAACGAAAGCATTCAAGACATGCAAAAGAGATTTACTCATATTGTTAATCATCTTGCCTCTTTGGGAAAGACATTTCCAAATGAGGATCTTATTAACAAAGTGTTGAGATGTTTAAATAAGCAATGGCAACCAAAATGACGGCTATTGCAGAATCAAAGGATTTGGCCACTATGTCTCTTGCCACTCTCTTCGGAAAACTTCAAGAACATGAGTTGGAACTTACAAGACTCAATCAACATGAAGAGAATGACAAAAAGAAGAAATGAATTGCACTTAAAATCGCATCTTCCACACATGAAGAAAGTGATGATGAAGACAATGATGACCAAGAAGGTATAGATGAAAATGATAAAAGTTTTAGTCTCTTTGTGAAAAGATTTGGCAGGTTTCTAAAGAAAAAGGGGAATCAAAGAAAATCAAATTTCATCCCTAAGAAGAACTTCAAAAGGGTGAAGAATCTTCCCCAATCCCAAGATGCTATGAATGTGATCAACCAGGTCACATGAAAATGGAATGCCCTATCTACAAAAAGAAGATGGAGAAACTTGGGAAGAAATCTTTCAAAGACAAAAAGGAAAGAAGGCATACATAACATGGGAGGAGAATGATATAGATTCATCAAGTGACTCTGAAAATGAAGTTGCAAATATAAGTCTCATGGCTAAAGATTGTGAGAGTGATGAAGAGGTAATATCCTCTAATCTTGATTTATCTCCTTCATTTGATGAACTTCAAGATGCATTTAATGATTTGCATGAAGAATCCATTAAACTTGCAAAACTTGTTTCATCCTCCAAGAAAGTCATCTCTAACTTAGAGAAAGAAATTTCAAAGTTGAACAAAGAGTTGGAGGAACTCAAACTTGAAAATGAAACTTTATGATTAATTGATGCAAATTCATCTTGCACTAAATGCTTAGTGTATGAGAATGCCATTAAATCTTACTCATGCACATCATGCAACAAGTTTGAGAAAGAAATAGATGATTTGAAAAACACTCTTGCAAAGTTTACCTTTGGAAAAATAACTTAGATATTTTATTAGGTAAACAAAGATGTGTTTTTGATAAGGCCGATTAGGATACAATCCCAAGGGCCAACAAAAGTTTTATAAAAACTTTTTTGTGTCCTCTGGAATGACTAGTTCTCCATTCCTAACATGTTTCTATGTGGCAAGAAAGGTCATAGTGCATCAACATGTTACATTAGAAAGAATGGTCACAAAGTAGGAAAAATGATGTGGGTTCCAAAGGGCACTATGCCCAACTCTAACACTCAAGGACCCAAGAAAATTTGGGTACCTAAATCAAAATTGTGAAATTGTGATGTAGGTACTTTTAAAGCAAAGTTGGTACATTGATAATGGTTGTTCCAAGCACATGACGGGAGATGCATCAAAATTTACACACATAACTCCCAAGAAAGGTGGACATGTAACATATGGGGACAACAATAAAGGAAAAATTCTTGGAGTTGGCAATGTCGGTGAAAGATCCCTCTACCTCTATTGAAAATGTTTTACTTGTTGATGGTCTTAAACATAGTCTATTAAGTGTTAGTCAATTATGTGATAAAGGATATTGGGTACTATTTGATTCACTTTATTGCTTTATTGAAAGTAAGAAGGATAAACAAGTAAAATTTTAGGACACAGAATAAATAATGTATATATGATAAACTTAGAAGATATTCCTTCAAATCATGCACATTGTCTTATGAGTAAGGAAGATGATTCATGGTTATGACATAGAAGAATTGCTCATATTCACATGGATCACTTAAATAAATTGGTCTCCAAAGATCTAGTAATTGGTCTACCAAAACTCAAATTTGAAAAAGATAAACTTTGTGATGCATGTCAAAAGGGAAAACAAGTAAGGGTCTCTTTTAAATCTAAAAACATTATCTTAACAACTAGACCTTTACAACTTTTGCACATAGATCTTTTTGGTCCATCTAGAACTATGAGTTTTGGAGGAAATTATTATGCTCTAGTGATTGTGGATGATTATTCTAGATTTACATGGACATTGTTTCTTGCTCATAAGAGTGATGCATTTTATGCCTTTAGAAAACTTGCAAAAGTTATTCAAAATGAGAAGAATTTAAACATTGCATCCATAAGAAGTGATCATGGTGGGGAATTTGAAAATGTTTCTTTTGAAAACTTTTGTGATGAACATGGAATTGAGCATAACTTTCTGCTCCAGAACTCCACAACAAAATGGAGTTGTTGAAAGGAAAAATCGGTCTTTAGAAGAAATGGCAAGAACTATGCTCAATGACTCAATTCTCCTAAATATTTTTGGCGGATAGGAAATACTTGCTGTTATATTATGAATAGAGCCTTAATAAGGCCAATTTTAAAGAAAACCCCTATGAAATATACAAAGGGAGAAAACCCAATATTTCTCACTTTCATATCTTTGGATGTAAATGTTTTGTCTTGAACAATGGTAAGGATAACTTAGGCAAATTTGATGCTAAATCCGATGAAGGAATATTTCTTGGTTATTCTTTACATAGTAAAGCATTTAGAATTTATAATAAAAGAACTATGACTATAGAAGAGTCTATTCATGTTGCTTTTGATGAGACTAACCTCCTTAGGCCGAGAAAGGAAATTATTGATGATCTTGTAGATACTTTGGAAAACACTCATATTCAAGGAAATGAGTTAGAGCCCAAAGAAGAGGAAACTAAGAAGGAAACTCTACTTCAAGAGGAACCAAGGGCAAGTGATCTTGCAAAGGAGTGGAGAGTTTCAAAGAATCATCCTCTTGACAATATTATAGGTGATATATCAAAAGGGGTAATAACTCGAACTCTTAAAGATGCATGTAATCATATGGCATTTGTTTCTCAAATTGAACCTAAAACCATTCATGAAGCCATTATTGATGAACATTGGATTATTGCTATGTAAGATGAATTAAATCAATTTGAAAGAAATCAAGTTTGGGAACTAGTTCCTAGACCCAATAATCATCCAATTATTGGCACTAAATGGGTTTTTAGGAACAAATTAGATGAGAATGGTGTCATAATAAGAAACAAAGCAAGATTAGTGGCTAAAGGATATAACCAAGAAGAAGGAATTGATTATGAGGAAACATATGCTCCTGTTGCTAGATTAGAAGCAATTAGAATGTTACTTGCTTTTGCATCTATTATGGATTTTAAACTTTATCAAATGGATGTTAAAAGTGCATTTCTTAATGGTCTCATTCAAGAAGAAGTGTATGTTGATCAACCTCCTGGTTTTGAAAGTTTTGATTTACCCAACCATGTTTTTAAATTGCAAAAGGCTTTATATGGTTTAAAGCAAGCCCCTAGGGCTTGGTATGAAAGGTTGAGTAAATTTCTTTTAGAAAAAGGTTTTTCAAGAGGAAAGGTTGACACTACACTTTTTATTAAGAAAGGAGCATGATATACTCTTGGTACAAATATATGTAGATGATATTATTTTTTGTGCCACTAATGAATCTTTGTGCAAGGATTTCTCAAATATCATGCAAAGTGAGTTTGAGATGTCAATGATGGGATTAAATTTCTTTCTTGGACTCCAAATCAAGCAAACCAAGGATGGCATATTCATCAATCAATGAAAATATTGCAAGGAGTTGCTCAAAAGATTTGAATGAGCAATGCAAAGGAGATTGCTACTCCTATGAGCACTGCTTGTTACTTGGATAAGGATGAAGGGGGCAAGTCAGGAGATATCAAAAAATTTAGAGGTATGATCGGATCCCTCCTTTATTTATCTGCTAGTAGGCCTGATATAATGTTCGATGTTTGTTTATGCGCTAGATATCAGGCTAATCCTAAAGAATCACATCTTAGTGCCTCAAAAGGATTATGAGATATTTAATTGGCACTATAAATATAGGTTTATGGTATCCTAAGGGCACCTCATACAATTTAATTGGATATTCTTATTCATTTTGCTGGGTGTAAAACTAATAGGAAAAGTACTAGTAGAACATGTCACTTGATTGGATCTGCATTAGTTTCTTGGCATAGCAAGAAACAAAATAATGTGGCATTATCCACGCGAAGTATATATTGCTGCGGAAGTTGTTGTGCTCAAATTCTTTGGATGAAACAACAACTTTCAGAACTATGGGTTAGTAATTGATCATATTCCTATAAGATGTGATAACACAAGTGCAATTAACTTATCTAAAAATCCAATTTTGCACTCTAGAACTAAACACATTGAAATTAGACATCATTTCTTAAGAGATCATGTGCAAAAATGGATTGTGTTTTAGAATTTGTGGAAACAAATAAACAACTAGCAGATATTTTCACAAAACCCTTGTCCAAGGAAACTTCTTTTATATAAGAAGAGAACGAGGAATAATTGATTTTTCAAGTATATAATTAGTCATTATTCCTGTATTTGTATGTTTGTTTGATTATTTGTTTGGTTGAATGAATTTCATTTTACTGCTATATATATATATATATATATTCTTTTTGTGATTGTGAAAAAAAACGTTGTAATTCAATTAAGTTTTATGTGTAATCGATTACCAGAGGCTGTGCACCATTGAGTCCCATTCTGGGCTCATGTAATCGATTACATTTTATGTGTAATCGATTACCAGAGCGTGCACCATTGAGTCCTCTTTTGTTAATGTAATCGATTACACAAGTGTGTAATCGATTACCAGGGTCGTTTTAAATGAACCGGTTTCTCTCTCTCCATTTTAGAACTCTCTCTCTCTCTTCTCTCAACGTCTCTTTCTCTCTCTACCTTTTCTCTTTGATTTCTCTCATTTCTCAACCAAATACTCTCATACAACCTTCAAATTCCTTATCTCTTCATCCTCTACAAAGCCCACCGAATATTTCTTTCAAAAAGCCCCCCAAATGGCTGAATCCTAGGGAGCAACGAAGGGAAGAACCCTCCTCCGCCGCACAAACCGCTGAAGCCAGCGCCGCGCTTCCGCTTCTGCACTTGCCGCAATGCCTGCTCAAGCCGCCGTTCCACCTCCCTCCTTCTCCTCTTCTAGGATTTCATCTTTTTCTACTCTCTGACAACAAGAAAGGTATTTCAAATCCTTTCAATCTAGAGATAATAGATCCTAAATACCTAGATCAGGGGTTCTTTGAGTCTGAAAGTTTTGATTGCTATGAAGTGTTCAAGAACTATGACTAGTGGAGTTCATGACAATTAATAAAAGGCATTTTCCAGATTTAGTTCGTTTATCTATTGTAATTTGGAAATTGAGACGGGTGTATCTTTTCTGAAGTTAAGAAAGTTCCTATTGTCATTGATTAAGGCCTGTTTTATAACATAACCAATTTGAGCTCTGATTATGAACAATTCGAGGCCGTATTGTTGATGATTGGAAGGAGGATTACTCCAATCATGATGCCCATCGAATGATCTGTCATGAAGGGTAACATTTTTGTAGATTGCTTGCTTGTTCTTTGAATTTTAACTGCGCATCATGCACTATATAATTACTCTGATTCTACACCCTAGGCTCACAAATCTTGCGCAATTAACTAGAAAGATATTATTTTGATCTGGGGCTCATTGACGGTCGCCAAATTGATTGGGCACATCTTGTACGTTATTGGATGCAAAAGGCCCTTGGAAAATGCACCTTCCTCACCTGATCACCATGTTCCTAGAGTATTTTGATGTCTCTTTTGATGATGAGCATTTCGTTACTGTTCAGCGTTCCTATGCTATTGGTGCTGGAGCGATTTCCTCTTTTGGCTATGCAAAGAATCTTGAAGATCAATGGGTTCGCAAAGGAAAATTCAAAATGAAGATTCAGAGAACGCACTCCTTCCCCTCTGCGTATGGTAGCTTCGGACACATCATCTTCATCCATGTCCGAACTCCTCTCTAAGTTGCAGCTCGTGTATATGTTGGAGAGCGATTCACGCTCTTGACTCCGCATGTCGTCTGAGGGTGATATGGGTTTGTTCGTCATTTGGGTATATACGAACGATTTTTGATGACGATGATGTCCAGCTTTAGTTTATTTGGTTCATGGACTTTGTTATTTTATCTTTATCTTTTGGTTGGACTTTGTTTATATGGCGTATCTATTGACTATTGGTTATCATAAGTAGTTGGACTTATATTTTGTAGTTGAACTTATGACTTATAGTTAGACTTTTGGTATATCTATATCCTGGATTATATTATGTTGGTTTTGATGATTGCTATGGTTGTTGGTTGTGATATTTGATGTTTTGTGATATTTCATTCTTTTTTTATAATGCCAAAGGGGAGAAAAATATGGTGAGTAAATGTTGTCATATATTCAATGATTAAGGGGGAGCATGCATGCATATCATTTTTGCATATCTATCTCTTGATGGAAAACCATGCATACTCTTAAGGAGTGATAACGCAATGTATATTTGTCATGTGTCTATTCTTGCTCCTCACCTAAGATGGTTGTCATCATCAAAAAGGGGGAGAATGTGAATGCTATGTTGTAGGTTTTGATGATGCCAATGAATAAATGAGACAAAAAGAATAGAAGCAAAACGACATGGAGTTCTTAAAGAAGTACAAGCATTTAATCAAGCCTATGGTTAAGATATCTAGAACTTAGATTAATCTTGTTAAAAGGTTTCATTAATAAGTCTATTTGGCCATTCTCTAGTTAATCATGCTTTGATCTATGGAAAATTTATTTTGAATTATTTCATATGTTCTTAATGAAGAAGTTTGTTTTGTTTTGCGAAAATACAAGTTTGATTTGAAAGGATTGGATTTATATCAAAGATCTTTTAAAATAGTTTAGAATGGAAGAATATCTTCAAATCATGTTAAACCTTTTATTTTTCATTTTCTGGAAACCATGTAATCGATTACATTTTAAAAGTAATCGATTACCACTGTTCCTAGACTCTAGAATTTGAAATTTCACACATTTAATCGATTACACAATCAATGTAATCGATTACCAAAGTGACCGTTGCTTGTTTTCAAATATTTGAACTATGTAATCGATTACAATTTAGTGTGATTACCATGCCTAAAATGTGTGAAAATGTGTGTTTTGAAGAGACATATCCTATGGATCAATTCCTACGGTCTACACATTAATTGTTTTCTATAAATACCTGTTTTTAACATACTTTAAACATAGAAAACATAGTACAAAGATCATTTGTTCAATCATTATCAATCATCAATCTTTGAGATCAATATTTGACCAAATTGTCTTATTCTTAGAAACCTTATAGGGCTTTAATTTGTAACATCTACTCTATTCAGAGTGATTTCTTGTAATACTTTTTCAAGTTTGTACAAGGTGGCATCCCTGATAGAACAAGAGCGGGGCATCTCTTGGTTGAGAGACTCAAACAAAGGGTGAGGATCCAAGGTGTAAAGAGTGCTCTTCAATTGTAAAGATTAAAGTGATAGTGGAACTCTTAAGTGGGTTGCTTAAGAGTTGGATGTAGGACAAGAGGTGATAACCAGGATAAACCAAGTTTGCAATCTCTCTTTCCTTATCTCTTTACATTTGTTGCAAATTTACTTTTCATTGTCTTGTTAATCTTTTTCATAGACATAATTATACTCTCATATCTCTTGCATTTGCATATTAAACTAAGTTTTTAACCAACTCTTCAAAATTTATTGATAGAGTAACTAGTGTGAAAACAAAGAAAAAGTTTAGAACTGGATTCACCCCCCTCTTGAGTTCATTGAGGCCACTTGGATAATAGTGGTCAAATTATTATGTAAGTCAAAATCCAATTTCATTTCTTCATTATCTTTACAATTGGCATACAACTAGCATCCAATTTGATTTCATCAACTTTACAACTACCATACAACTTGAATTTCTAAGTTTCAACCTTTGCTACTTCAAGTGGATCAAGCATTTAATGATCTTTGTTTGGATGCATGCACCAGGAACTCTATAAATAGATATTGGTTCATTAGCTCTCAATATCAACAACAACTCAACCTTCTCTTCCTCTTTCTAAGCATATAGAGAGAGTCATTTATTTTCTTTATTCCTCTCTATATTGTGAGTTGAGAGTATATACTAGAAAGAAAAATAGTGAGGAATTCTGTGTGTATTTGGAATTTTGATATTGAGGGAAGTTAAACACCTTTTGTATCTCCATTATATTACTATAGTGAAATATTTCTTATTTAGCTTTACCGTGAACGTGTATTTGTCGAACCACATAAATTTCTTGTCATTTATTTTACTCTTTCGCATATTTATTTTGTCTACTCTTATTGCCTTTTGAATCGCTATTTCACAACAGATAGAATAATTCTTTATATTTGCAAATAATACTTGCTAGCTATGCTAATGTTGAATTAAGCTCAGCTACAATTATAACATAAGAAGGTACAATATATTTATTTTGGTTCAAATACACATTTGTAAAAGTTTAAGATATCAATTTACATAATTTTAAAGGTTAGAGTTAGAGTGGACATAACTTATAATTCATGAGATAAAATGTAATTTGACCTACAAATAGTAAACATCCAGCCAAAAAGGTCCTGTAATTACTCAAGCGTGGAATCTTCTGCCTTTTATTCTGGTCGCTGGCATCTTCTGCCTAGTACCAACAAATAATCTCGTTTTATTATTATTATTATTATTTTGTTTTAGATCTACTAATCTCGTGCTATAAGGAGAGGCAGACAAACAAAGGACCAGAATCTTTTCGCTTATCATTTTCGTGCTTGCATTGTCCAAAGCCCATGAATCTCTTTTCAACCCAAACAAACATGTTCACCACCCTTGATCACTTTCAGCCTTGGACCAAAACAGAAGCAGAATTCTCATTCAGCCCAAACCACCCAAAACCCTAACAACCAAACCAAACCACTCAACTCAACGACGCCCATTTCGCACACATATATATGCCCATCTTAATCACGCTCACCCCCAACACCAAAAACCCTAGAACTCTCCCAAACTCACTCTCTCTACTGTCACTCTTCCCAGCCATGGCCGCAGCAGCAGCACGCCCCCTCGTCACCATCCAACCCTTGGAAGGCGACATGGCCACCGACACCCCACCAACCGCCCCTTACCTGACGTCATGAAGGCCGCAATCCGCCCCGACATCGTCACCTTCGTCCACGACAACATCTCCAAGAACTCCCGCCAGCCCTACGCCGTCAGCCGCCGCGCCGGCCACCAGACCTCCGCCGAGTCCTGGGGAACCGGCCGCGCCGTCTCCCGTATCCCCCGCGTCCCCGGCGGCGGCACCCACCGCGCCGGCCAGGGAGCCTTCGGCAACATGTGCCGCGGCGGCCGCATGTTCGCGCCAACCAAGATCTGGCGCCGCTGGCACCGCAAGATCAACGTCAACCAGAAGCGCTACGCCGTGGTGTCCGCCATCGCCGCCTCCGCCATCCCCTCCTCGTCGTGGCCCGCGGCCACCGCATCGACTCCGTCCCCGAGCTCCCCTCGTCGTCAGCGACGCCGCGGAGGGAGTCGAGAAGACGAAGGAGGCGATCAAGGTCCTCAAGAACGTCGGCGCCTACGCCGACGCCGAGAAGGCGAAGGACAGCCACGCGATTCGCCCTGGCAAGGGAAAATGCGTAACCGTCGCTACATTTCCCGAAAGGGACCTCTCATCGTTTACGGAACCGAAGGCGCGAAGGCCGTTAAGGCCTTCAGGAACATACCTGGAGTCGAGGTTGCGAACGTGGAGAGGCTCAATTCGCTCAAGCTTGCTCCCGGTGGTCACCTTGGGAGGTTTGTTGTTTGGACCAAATCTGCTTTTGAGAAATTGGATTCGATTTATGGTTCGTTTGATAAGGGTTCGGAGAAGAAGAAGGGGTATTTGTTGCCGAGGGCGAAGATGGTGAATGCTGATTTGGCTAGGATTATTAACTCTGATGAGGTTCAGTCCGTTGTGAGGCCTATTAAGAAGGAGGTTAAGAGGGCCACTCTGAAGAAGAACCCGCTTAAGAACCTTAATGTGATGCTGAAGCTGAATCCTTATGCTAAGACTGCTAGGAGGATGGCTTTGCTCGCTGAGGCGGAGCGTGTTAAGGCGAAGAAGGAGAAGCTTGATAAGAAGAGGAAGACTACTGTCTCTAAGGTGTGTGTGAATCTGCTGTGGTGTTTTAACTGTTTTTTCGTTTTTTTCAATTGAATGGATTGGTGGATTTTGTAAATTGTGTATTGTTGTGGTAATTTATCTAGATTGTCATCTTTCCTGTGGTGAGAGATATTTGGTCAGTAATGCTGATTGTGCATCTAAATTATTGGACTATTTCAATTTGTGTCATTGTTCTAGTTGATTGCAGAATTTATGTTGTCATTTCTCAAATGTACCCTTATGGTCTAGATGAATTTAGGTTTGTGTCAATGATCTTCAATTGAGACTGATAAGCCTCTATGCAGAGTGTGAGATGTTGCATTCAGTTTTTTATCCGAAGAAAGGAGTATGCATCCATTCAGCGTGTGATTTCATGTACCTGTAAATGATAAGCACGGTGGATTTTGTTTTCATATTCTTTTTATTGATTTTGAAATTTTGGTATTTCATTTGGCCTGTACTAATTTCCATGCGGTGCAATTCTTTCCTTTGGTAGAGATATTTGCATTCATGTTTGTGTTAATGATCATCTTTTGAGAGCACAATCAGCGGCATTATTTTATTTGTTATTATGCATCTGTAAAGATAATCATGGTTGATCATGATTACATTCTATCAATTTTGATATTTCTTGTCATTTCTCAATTGATGAATTCCTTCATGTTACAGATTACCTAATCAAATGAGCATGGATTATCTATAGTTGGTAGACATTGAACGATTCTTATGACGATGAATAGATGGATGTCTGTTTATGAGTGAATGATGTTCAGTGTGTTGTAGGAGTCTTTTTTTGTTGTGTTGTGCTTTTCAACTCACTTTGTCTTTAGTTGATTGCCTCAACATTGTCTATTGTTTCAATTGACACATTATTTTCCCTTTTTATTTCCAGGAGGAAGCTTCTGCAATCAAGGCTGCTGGAAAGCATGGTATCAAACTATGGTGTCCGACTCTGATTACACGGAATTTGATAACTTTTCTAAGTGGTTGGGCGTTTCACAGTGAAGTTTGCCGAGTGTTATTTAGATTTTTGTCTAGATATTTGTTTTTCTGCTCTGTTATGAACCAAATGTTTTTGGTTTTTATTTTGCGGGATAATTTTATCATAATGTTAAGCAGACATATGGAAATTTTGTTTGACTTCATTCAACGGCAAACTGTCTTGTTTTAGTGGCGTCGTGTACTCATGTTTATCTTGCTTTGCTACATGTTTGTTTTACTTACCAGAGCTGTAAAATCTAGTTTTTGTCAATCTTGCTATGGGACATCAATGACTGGCCTGAGACCTAACTGAGCAATGCTGTGTGAGATAGGCACCATTGGTTTGTGTTATGTCGTGTTACTCGATTTACCTTAGGAATTGCCTCTGCCAAGGTTAGTAGGAGTGTTCATTCTGACGATGGCTTTATGTATCTGAAAAACTGGTTAAATTCAGTTTAGCTGTTTTGGTTTTTGCTTTGGCAATGGTTTTAAACCGGTTTGCTGTGATGTTTGATAATTTGTTCGAAAAACAATGTTATTTGTGTATCCAAAAGTCGGGGGCATATCATTGGATGTGAAAGCAGTCGCATTAACCCCATTCCTCTGTCACACATGTGAATGAAACACCCACTATTGGATCTACAAATAACATATTTGTTGTTCAAATCAAATGCATCTTTCCAGTGTAACTAAGCAAATCAGATCAAACTAGCCCCATTGAACACTGATGAAGTTATCACGACTGCAATGATTTTTCACGATTAACGAAATTCTTATTGTTAGAAACAATCAAGCTGCAGTCACTGTGATATTCTCTGATGGTCGTGTTGGAAGTTATGCCACGACTGACAGCATTTCACAAAGCTCAATCGAGAAAACAATCTTCCACTTCACTCTATCACTTGAATTATCCTTTGAATCAGCCTAGCTTCGCTGCACTAGTCCAATACTAAGATGAAGCCTTGTCTTCATTGATTGAAAATCAAGGTAATAGAATATTTTCAGGAGCATCCGTAAAAAAGATTTGTGATTATTTGACTACTGATTACTGTATCAACAATGAAAATGGATTCAAATCTTATGTTCCTAATTTCCTTTTTCTTTCTTTGTTCCCCCACTAATGTTGACAAGTGTCCGTTACATGATGTTTTTTAAAAATCAACTTATTTACCCATAATTTATACATGTTTTTTTTATGGGTGGACAAAAATGAAATACTAACTGAGGACAGAAAAATTCTTTCCGTGAAGACAAGACGAGCCCCTCTTGATCCAAGTGGTTAAGCCTTGTCTGTTTGTATCCAAAAATAAAATTAAAAACATATATTTGAAAAGGCATAATATGAATATTTAAAAATAAAAAAGAGAAATGCAAAAGTGATAGATTTATTGAGTTAATGTTCATTTTTGTTGACTTTACACTCGTAAGTCATTTTAGTCCCTAACTTTTAAAATTAGTTAAATTAGTCTTGATATTACAAAACAGCCAAGTTAGTTTCTCATTCATTTTTATTTAACATTTTATCAATTAAATGAATATGTGTAACGCTAAGTGATAGTTTGACATGCATATGTATCTGAAGTATAATGAAGTTAATTACTCATTTTATATTAAAATTACACAAATGAGTCATTTTATTGCTTGAAAAAAGATTTAAATGACTATTTTTTGTAATTTTAGTCATCAAAATGAGTCATGTAACACCCTAGTTATTTAGAAATTAATTTAAACTTTATTAACAAGAATTTCAATATTTTGATAGATGTAGTGATAATAAGGATGACCTAGCAGAAATAAGTAAAATAAATGAAAAAATGAAAAAAATGAAAAAAAATAAATAGTAACTTTGTGGACTCCATAGGCCTATTAGAAACTCTAAAATTGAATTAGAAGATGTCCAGATTGAGATATGATGAGATGAAGGTTAGAAATGGTTTTAGATGAAATTCTAGACTCGGAATTAAATTTAGGGTATATCTATTTTTCTTAGAGGGTATTTTACGTTGAATGAAAAATCGGTATGCAATTTTAACACCGAAAAAAATAACTTGCTTTCTAAATTTAAGTAAACCAATCATATTAAGCTAAATGGATGACATAGATTAAAAATTTGTTAAGAAAGTTTTAATCACTTGGGGTTAATATTTCATCTATTCAGGAAATTTCATGTGTAGTCCTTATAATTATGAAATTTTGTAATGTAAATTTTCTACTATCTTTTACACATGTATGACTAGGATTTAGATACACTATCATCCTTTTTTCATGAGTCAGGAAGAGTTACACAAATATCATAATTTTGTTTTAATTAAACAATTGTTATAGTAGTAAAACTATACACATGTCATCTTAAATAAATAAAACCCAAAAACCTTATCATTTCCTTTCAAAAGATGATCGGCCAACTCTCCCTCCAGCCTTCTCCATTCTTCTTCTTCACCAAAATATCCCAAATCAATTAGAAACCTTAAGTTACAACACCACACTTTTATAGTCAAAGCACAACTTATATGTTATTCCTCATAAATCCTAAATCAACTCTTCATAACAAATCCTTACCTCATCATATCCTCAAACTTAGTTGCTGTTCTTGCTGTCCTAAAGGAGGATTTACTTGGGTTAGATCAAGAATTTGTAATAAAAGCTTTGAAGGAAGCTAAGAAGAAAAGTTAGAGTTACAAGAGCCAAGTAGGGCTTTATTCATCCACTTTTCTTTCAAATTTATTTTGGAAATTTCTATTTGATTGAGTTTGATATTTTTTATTTTATTGGTTGATAACATATGAATATTGATGTATGAATTTTGGTAGAGAGTTTTGATGATGTTAGAAAATCATTTTTCTCAAAATATGTTTGAACTATGTTGCTAAATCTCAATTTTAAGGCCTGAACTTATTCGAATTTTTGAATTAGTTAGAGACTTTATATTGAGCTGAAAATTTTATGGGATGTAGAACATGTTTGGGTATCTCCAGTAAAAATTCTATGGCATTCTGGGCACTTTTGCTATATTTAAAAATTCAAGAACCGAAGTAGTCAAGGTAGCCTATCGTCCATTCTAAAGCACTGAATTTGTCTAATTTTATTACCATACCAAATGATCGAATTATACTTTGAAATTTTTATAGGGTGTTGATGACATCTTGAAATCCATCCCTGAATTTTTGTATGAAGTTTTGGGTTCATTTGATAGGGTAATAAAATCAGAACTTTTGAATACTAACTGAATTGAGTAGTTTTTTACCTCCAAATTTGTGAAATTTTATTAACATAATTAGAGACCTTATTATGCTTTGAGATTTTTACAAGATATTATAGACTTGTTGTACTAACTATCAGAATTTAGTTTGCTCTATTTTGGTGAGATTTGATAGCTGATCCATAATTTTCTTTAGAACTGAAATTCTTGGATAGCATGCTGAATTGTTGAATCTATAATGAAATATTAATGATTTGATATTATTTATGTTATATGCATCTATGGATGATATTAGGCGCATATAAATATGGATTCTTATTGCAATTGCTTATATGTGAAAGAAAGCATAAAAGTTTGTTTCTTGGGCTTGGAGAAAGTAAATTCAGTTTGTCGAGGAAACAAACCACTACCCTTGAAATTGAGTTGGAAACCTGAATTGGGAATAGGTCTATGAGAATTTGACAAAGTAAATCTAATGATCATATATAGGAATGAGCTAGTCTTAAAAAATTATATTACCGAAGAGTGGAACAAACCACCATAGTCAAGGGCCAAGACAATTAAAGTAGCAATTGTTTTAAGTTATTCTTTATGCTATGTGATATGAGAATGAGTTTCATTATTCAGTTGAGTCAGATACTTATGTGTTAAGTTGACATCACAAATTCTAGGAATGATGATTGCATAAAATGAACCTTTCGGATTAAGATTTTATAAACTAATGTATCCATTACTAATTATGTTCCTTGCATGCAATATTTTTATATCAAACCAAAAGCAGTTAAGGTAGATAATAATGACATTTGTATGTGTATGGGAGTATCCTACCTAGAATTTTAGAATTCTCATCTATGTGTATTCCATGTCTACCTCAGATCTAGCAGATGGCGTGCACTAGAGGATACAGTGATACATAGTAGCTAGCAGTTGTCCATGCTATGTTAGGATTTGAAGCTCAATACTCTCTACCAGGAGATTTGATTTAGATAAACTCTTTTGTATCTATACTACTTAACATTATACGTTTTACTTTAGAGAAAGTTCTGTGTATTTTGATATATGTACTCTAGCTACTAGATGACTTGTACATTATACAGGTACTGAAAGGCGTGACTACCTATTTGTAAATAAATAAACTGTTGTTATAACGTATAAATGTAATATGAAGTACCACACTTTTAGTTACAATGTTCAATCCTAGGTAAAATACTTAATTAAGAGGGTGTTACAAATCATTTTAAATTTAATTATATTTCAAATAATATAATATATGTTAAAGTATCACATACTGTTACACATTATTATTTAATTAATGAAATGTTAAATAAAAAGTAGGCTAGGGGATTAACTCATATTTTGTAATATTATGAACTAATTTGATTTATTTTAAAAGTCAAGAAATAAAATGATTTATAAGTATAAAATCAATTAAAATGAATATTAACTCTGGATATATTTTCGTTGCTACCATTAACTCTAGATTTATTACTCTTTCTTTCAGCACTTACTATTTTTATTTGATTATTTCTGTTCCACAGTCCACATTACGATTTCGCATACACAAATAACATTCTTTAGGACGAATTCTATAGCAAACTGCAGTACGTAGTGCAAGTTGTGTAATGCATGCCGTATGTAAAAGACTATTATTTATTCTATACACTTGATTTCCATAAAAACTTTAATTCCCAATACTCATAAGATTTTTAAAGAAAGAGACTCTGTTTCTCTGCTACAAGTTTCCAAACTACTTCAAAAGTGTTTCGTTGTGATCTAAAAAGTTTTCCTAACGAAGCTAAATGTAAAAGACTAGAAAAGATATAGTGATGAAAAGTAAAGATAAATGAAAATGAAATTGTCTTTGATTTATTGTGTCTTGTCATCAATTATGTACAAGGATGGTACTTATAAACACAACGAAGCAACTTATTCAATATTAACTACACTAATATGGTTCCTAAACATGGACCTAACATCCGCACTAAACAAGCCAGTTTTGGCTCATTTTACTTTGCAAACCAATCAATGCTTTGCAATGTGTCCTATTTTGTAGAGTAGTTCCCATGTCTTTCTGACCTTACATAACCATTTTTCAATCATCTCTCCACTTATTTGAATTTAAAACCATTTTCTTCAACTACCCCTATTTTATAGGAAATAGTTGGAGACTTAGTTAAAACTCATTTTTCACATTCTTAAGCATATCTCTCAACCAAAGTTCATTGGGTGGACGAGTGTCACGAGAACCAAGGCCTAATATGGGACCCATTCCCTTTGGCAATGACTAACTTCTTCACATGACTAACTGTTCTTAGCTTGTGGATATTTAGCAAAGGTCAGTCATTGTCATCCATTAAGTTTTAAGGACACTCTATATGGGTAGCCAAAAATCTCAAAGTCTTAAAAAAAGATCTTACTATATTTGGCTAAAAATAGCCCAAATAATATCAAAATAGCCTTTTTTTCAAAGTGGAAACAACCTTAATCGGATAAACCCAAGTTACCACGTGAAATCTCTCATCTTAAAATTTCTATCGATATGCATTAATAGTCATTCTGACAACCACAAGCTCAACCACCAATCAATTAAATGTGACGATGATTTTAGTCTTTTATGGTTGTTTTAAGCTAATTTTTCATTGGTTACATTCACCTCGTGAGAGTTATCAATCGTCATTCACTCATCAATCAAATACTTAATCGTAGACTGATTTTGACCCATATTTTTTTAAGCTTGTTTCCTCGACCAACATTTATTCTAGGAAACTAATATTTTGTGCTCCAACAACACTAAACATATTATACTTCCGTTGCATATTTTAGTTTATGTTAAAAAAAAAAAAGGTAAAGAGAAAGTATTGGAATATGATTTTCATTTTACTATTCAACAAAGAAGTATAAAAATGGTGTAATGTGATAAAAAATACAATACAATTTTCGGGTTGGCTGCATGGAAGTTTTGTGGTGGGTGGGCTAGGCCACACTTTCTTTCTTCGGCAACCAATTTTAAAGCTCCTGACCTTGGGGTCCACAGTTGGCAGACATTTGTAGAAGGAAAATTTTATTTCAATATCTACGTCATATAGATATTCATGTAAATTTTATATAGGTGTGAAACGAATAATAAAGAAAGAATTAATTGAAAAAAGTAAATTATGGTACCTATATATTTTGTGAGTAAAATATTTGAGGATTAGAAAAAGTAACAAAGTTGTTTATACAATACCACCAGAAAATTAAGTCACCAATTTAAGTACACATGACTGGGCTGCTTAAGTATTTTCCTAGAGAAAACTCAATTGTTGCATAAACAAAATAATGTGAAACGTTTTATAACCTTATATTGTATAAAACTTTATATTAATATAGATCCCTCTTAAATTTTATATTGAACAAATTAATCCCCTCTAATAAAATTAAAACCCAAATAAGTAATTTGGTCTTGATAAAAAAAATATAAGACAAATTAATTCCTCAAAAATAATAAAAAAAGACCAAATTAGTTTCTTATAAAGGGAATAATTTATATGATATTTTCAATTAACAAGGACTTTTTTGAGTAATATTTTTCCCCTATAGAGATCAATTTATTTAATTTTTTTGGGGTTTAAAATTTAATTAAGAGGGAGCGGGTTCATTTATTAAAGTATACGTAGATCGCAAAGTTAGTCACGAAGGTTAGGTATTCATTCATTTAACATGCCTCCAAAATACCAATGTGTACACCTTCCAGAAGTCGCTAATGCATGACGTTGCGCTACATTTCGCAGCAAGATTCATGCAATTCTCCATTTTACAAGTGGCACCCTCTTTTTCATCTTTGTCTTGTACAAGCTTGAGTCCTTAAGTAGCGTTTTGTTTGAAGACAAATAAAATAACAATGAAGATAAAATATGTTTGAAGTGAGAGATAGAACACCTATATAAAATTTTCTATCGAAAGAGAAAAATATAAAATTTCTGGACCTCAAAGGTGCAATATGAACAAATAAGACATAAAATTTAATATTTTTTCTTCTAATAATACTCCTATATATATATTTATTATTTATATCTTCATCTTCACTATTCCTGTATTTCCCTCTCTATCTCTCTGCCAAACAATACCTAATTGTTCAAATCATGATTTAGTGGCACATTCTCGAACCATATATAAAACGCAAATCCAACGACCCAAAACTAACTCTACAATCTTCGAGTCCAAAAAAGTCCTATAAATTGGTCCACCTCATGTCCAACACTAGGCACTAGCTCACTCATCACTTCCTGAAGTATTACTGGCAAATTTTTGGTCAATCAAAAGGTCACCCTTTTTTCTTCTACATTATATCCATCAAATTTATTTTAATCCAATGCTAATGCTCTATTCATTCTAAGGTTTAATCTCATTGTGTCCAACCATTGATTGTTTACTTTTCATGATTTGTTCTATCTGAATTGGTGATAATGAATTCTAGTATCTAGACTTGCTTTTATATTTTACAGCTTCATAATATTATGTGATTCCAAATTTTTAGACCAAACAAAGCAAGATTTCACTCTTGATAAAATATTTTTATTATCTTTAATCCTTGAATTATTCATTGCCTTTCTGTGATTCAATTTAAATCCAACAGGGTTAATAGGGAGATTTTTACCATGGGGAAGAAGAGTTACCCGGCTGTTAGTGAGGAGTATCAGAAAGCTATTGACAAGTGCAAGAAGAAGCTTAGGGGGCTCATTCAGGAGAAACAATGTGCTCCAATTATGCTCAGATTGGCGTATGTTTTTCTGCTTATTGTCTCTGAATGCTTTGGTTTGGGGTACAGTGAAACTTTGGTGTTTGATTTGTGTGTGGTGTTTTGTGTGATGCAGATGGCACTCTGCTGGTACTTTTGATGTGAAGACCAAGACAGGTGGACCATTTGGTACTATAAGGCATCCAGCTGAGCTTGCTCATGAAGCAAACAATGGTCTTGACATTGCTGTGAGGCTTCTGGAACCGATCAAACAGCAGTTTCCTATTATATCTTATGCCGACTTGTATCAGGTATTTCTGTGATCAGAACTATTGAATTACTATGAAGTATGAACTGTAGAACAATTTTGATGTGGTTGTCTAATTGCTTTTTTTCATTTATGTGCTTATGAAGTTGGCTGGAGTTGTGGCTGTGGAAGTGACAGGAGGACCTGAGATACCCTTCCACCCCGGCAGACCGGTAAGTGAACCTTTTCACTGTAACTGCTTTGCAGATTGCTTATATCCATGAAGCGTGAACATACCATTTGGATGCTGTGCCGGATATGTGTCCGTGTTAGATCTTCTATGACACACTAATGAAGCATGTGAATATATTTAATTTAAAATTATGTTTTTCTTACTCTAACTTTCTAACATACAAAAACACAATATAAACAAGCTTATAAAAAGAAAATAATATATAACTTTTTGAGTTTATAAGAAAATAAAGCTTAAATGAAACTTATAAAAATGATAAAATTGAATAATGTATAATTTTCTTTGAATTTTTAGTTATACATATATATATCTGTCCGTATTCTATAATTTTTCAACTTTGCGTCTCTGTGCCTATATTGTGTTGTATCTTGTATCCGTGTCGGTGTTTGTGCTTCATAGCATTGTATGTTGGGGGATTACACATGTCTAAATCATTTTGTTCTTTATTCTGTAATGATGTTGATGCTGTGGCTGGTGCCTCAGCAGTCAATAGTATCTTGTTCTTCTACGCAATTGATGCCATTAAAACTAATGGAACAGGTATTGTAAGGTGTCTAGCTGTCTTAGTCTGAAATTCCCATTGAATGTATTTCCATCTTTGATTTCAGCAATGATATATGTAGTTCTGACAAGAGAAGAACATCCATTCTCCCATAATTGGGACCACACCTTTAATTTTGCAAGTTTATATTCTAGCACACTAGTAATAAAACCGCTGTTTCAGAATCATACAATGAGAACTGCATAACTGCCTGCTTAAAACGAGGTAGATTGCATGAGTTTTGGTCTTTTAGAAAGTTGTAATGGTGCTGTGCTGTTGTAGACTTGTAGGCAATAGCTATTTGTCTCATTGTCTGATATTGAATTGTGCATCTTGCTATTACTGCAGTAATTTGGCTACACTTTTGTTGAACTTCCAACCAAAAATTTTGTTAACTTTGCTTCTTTTGTATGTATGAATGCAATATGATTCCATGGGTATCATACATTCTCCTAGTGCTACAAATTACTATAAGTAAACAGGACATTAACCTAATAGTATTAGATGTTTCAACTAATTCAAAGAAGAATAATCCTTTGGCCCAATTATCTTCAATGTTGTTATCAACTTTGATAAATAGAAGTGCTGATGTTCTCCTATTCTAGTACACAATGGTTGGAAAGAAGTGAGGCTTAACACACAACTTAGCATAACTAACCGGCAACTTTAGTAATGTATAGTCTACGATGTGAATCTCAATCTTGTTATTCTGACTGCAACTTTTTTCCTCCTTTGATATTGAAATCAATTCCTTCCTCTTGGGAATAAGAAGTAAGGAGTGTGCGAGGTTGATTGTAACTCTACTCTTCATATTGATGCTTGTATCTGACTTCCCAATCTATAACGTGCTATTGTGCTTTTCTCTCTGTCCTTTTTCTACAAGAATAGTGCTCTGGTTAATTAATATAGAACTTGTAACTTATATATTGGTTTCCTAATCCACACACAGACTTTCATCTGTAGTTCAGAACATAGAAACCTATCCAAACACCAGTGCTCCCTATACTTCGAAGATTAATTACTTTAGAACTTCTTTAAAATGGGACACCAGCATAGCGAGTGATGTCTATGAATAGACATCACATTAATGCAGAAGACCTACCATTTCTGTTTTTATTAGTGGTTGGTGAATATCTTGATATTAACATATACACATTTTCTGATAATGAAGATTACAAGTTTACAAGTTTAGGTTTTTACCTTTCATAGGACAAAACGGAACCACCTCCAGAAGGTCGTTTACCAGATGCAACCAAAGGTTAGTTTCTTGATCACGGAGTGAATTCAGTAAGTTTCTTATTACTCTATCAAAGCATTTATAAACCATTCTGATTACAGGTTCAGACCATTTAAGGGATATATTTGGCCATATGGGTTTGTCTGATAAAGATATAGTTGCCTTATCTGGTGGTCACACACTGGTATGATTAAAAAAAAAATGGTGTCTCTTTCATGGTTTCTTATATGGATTTTTGCATGTTTGATGCACTGGAATAGCATCTTACAATGTGATAGTGATGAATGTGCTGTGTGCTCCGAAATCATTTTGTAGGGAAGGTGCCACAAGGAGCGATCTGGATTTGAGGGTCCATGGACAGGCAACCCTCTTATTTTCGACAACTCTTATTTCAAGTGAGACATCACTTCTACTTCTGAAGTTGGCATTACTGTTTGTGGACAATTGACTAGAATTTGTTTGTGCTTCTATTTGATTTTAGTCATGTTGGTGGAATCTTTTGCCATTATGATCTACTGAGGAGTGATCTTTTAAGGTTCACTTGTAAATAGTAGGAGCTTTAGATAGTGAGCTATCGTTCACATGACTAGACAAATGGGGATAAAGGAGAAATAATAATGATGATGATGATGATGAAACTAGGAAATGAACACTGGATGGACTAACTTGCTAAAATGCTACTCATGAAAATGCGATTATATGATATATACAGGGAACTTCTTAGTGGAGAAAAAGAAGGTTTGATCCAGCTGTCATCAGACAAAGCCCTTCTAAGTGACCCTGTCTTCCGTCCTCTTGTCGAAAAATATGCTGCTGTGAGTGTCTGCAATGCCTTCCATTCCACCTTCTAACCCATTTTCCCCTAAAATGGTTCTTGCTGGATGGTCGGATTTGTGATTTACTTTGACTGAATTGTGGCTAGAAGCTTACTTTGCTGTTTCTATGAATTTTAATATAGGATGAGGATGCCTTCTTTGCTGATTATGCTGAAGCTCACTTGAAGCTTTCAGAACTTGGTGAGTGTACCTTGCCTCACTACTACATTTTGTGGATTGTTTTTCATCTTGAATTTGACTATGAACCTTTATTTTGCCTTGATCAGGTTCGCAGATGCCTAATAAAGGATCACAAATAAATGGTGGTTGTGTCTTATCCAGTCCAAAGCATTGGCTTGCTTGTATGCTTTGTTTCTTGGAATAATTTAGCACCTTGTAATGGAACAATGGAGGCATATGCCCACCTGCATATGTGTGGCAATTTTCCTGGCTTGCTTATTTAGCTGATGTAATTTATATGAATACTAAAACGACGGTTGTGTTGCTGTGATTTTTGGCGTATATGTAGTAAACTGCTTTTTGTGGGAAAATTGATGCTGTTGATTGTTGAAGTTGTAAAAACATTGAGAAATGTTGTGTACATAGTGTATAAAAACCTATATTTACATGTGGTTAACACCGTATTAAGTAAGTGTGGATTTCAATCATGTAAGTATGATGTTAACTAAAAATGAATCTTAGCTATTAGTTGAGATTACTAAAGAGCGTAGATGGTTAGTGTGAAAAAACAATAAGCGAATCGTTGGTGTGAAAAAACAATAAGCGAATTTTGACGAAGTCAATGTTGTTTTAGAATGATGATTTAAGGGTGGTTATTGTTCGTAAACAGTGCACATAACATAGTCAATTTCCTTACTAGAATTCTTGGTGTATAAATCATACCTCAAATAATGGAGCTCTTCGCCTAACAATTTTAAGCATTTAGAAATTTTTTATTGGCACTAATCTATTAAGTAAACAAATGGTTGGATTAATAGCGGTGACAATGGTGTTAAATTTCTTATTTGGTCAAGTTCATGGGATCATGTGTGTGTGTGAACCAGCCACTATATAGGCTTCAATCGTACTTTATTTGATATTTGATAATATCAAACGACCTCCAAACAATCTTTTACTTTTGTTCCATTGGTGTGAATCACATAAGTAGCGGCAGCCATGTACCCATGTGAGTCTCCTTGTTTGCCTAAAGAATTCTATTCCAAGTCACTGGACTCAGTAAGACACAGTGTAATCAAGTCTACTCATTTGTAACAATTCCTTATGTTTATGGTATTCTAGAAGTAGAGAAAAAGTTCAAATTCACTGTGCAATTAAGAGATAAGGTATGCTGATACTGAAATTTCTCGGTTTCTTTTCTCTAAACATAGATTTTTATAGACTTGTAGTGACTCTTGGATTACACAAACGATGGACTATCAGAAAATTAAGAGTTACACAGGCTAATCCAGTTATTACAACAATTATACATAACTCATCATGAATGACAGCACATCACTCTTAAGGCCCGTTTGATACACTTAATAGGATAAGGGGCAGACAGTATAAGATCTAATTTACTTCCATTATATATATGTATATATTTTTTTTTTCCTTTGGGTCAAAACTCCCGTTATGGTTAGAAATACTAACATATGCCATTCAAATAATCAAATTCAAGGTGAACCGCTGCAGATGAGTCCTGAGCAGAGTGGTTGCTTCATAAGACTGCTCCAAGGGCCAGGCCCTTTGATCCCTAAGGCCCAAACCCACTACCCCACCTAACCCGGTTGGGCTTGGCCAATTGCGGTCAAGCATAATGCTAGCATATAAATGCTTGCCTATCCTAAATCCTAACTATTCAACCATCACAAAAGTCCTAACTACAAGTAAGTTTTGGTGGTAACTCACCCATTTTCACAGGTTATTGGGCCAACAACTAAAGCTTGGCCCATTTTGACATAATTATTAGGAACTTCAATACACAATAATATTTTTATTTCATGACCAAAAAATTATTTTTATTTAAAAATATAAGGCTCATTTTTAATAAATTTTAATTTTAAATTATTATTTGTAAAATTAAATTTTAAAAAGACATGTTAGTTGTTTTTATTCTCAAAAGCATAGTTTTCAAAAATGAATTTGATTGACTAGTGCCTTGATGAATCAATCACCAATCCAAAACACTAAGGCACTGAATTAATTAAATGAGTTATTTGGTTAATTAATGAAACCTAATATAATTAAATTATTATATAAAAATATAATTTAAATAATAAAATATATGTTATATATTAAAAAAAATGAAACATAACACTATAAGTTGTTAGTCTATAATAAAAGTGGCGTCCCCTTTTCCTTCCAACAATGAAGGGGTTTGAACCCTACATTTGATATTTTTGAGAAAATTCTAAATGTTCTTGGAAGCATTGAGTTGACCCGCGATTCAAGGTTTACCAGAAAATTATGCACAAAAGACATGTTATTATTACCTAAAATTGTATTTGGATTCCATAAAATAACTGGAAAATTATGCTCAAAAGACATGTTATTATTACCTAAAATTGCATTTGGATTCCATAAAATTTCTCGTGCCTTTTCTATAATACTAAAATTATGTTGTGTGCAGTCGAGGTGCTGGATAAGTGTGGATGTTTTTTGCCTCAAGCAGTTGCACTCGGGTTCTATTCAAGCTAAGCCTCCATTATCTATGAAAAATATTATTTGCATTTATAGGATGAAATTTATATAACTCACTCCCCATTCATCATTGGATATTTAAGAACCATTAACATGAAATTTATGCCACTTGACAACTTCTAAAGTATGTTCCAATTAAAAATTTAAAAAATTTGCTAAAAGAGGGAATTATTCAAACAAGTGATATAAACCTTTTTTCTTATTTTAATAAAAAGTGTTGATGAATTTTCTTGACAATCAACCTAATTTTTTAAATTTTAAATTTATTCTTTATAAAATCAAATTTTAAATGTTAGTTACAATAAAATCAGGTTTTAGATAAATAATACCTTGGATAATGCTCAATTCTTAAATGAAATTAAGTGTTATTAACATCTTTAATATTGTTATACAATAATTTTATCATATGGTCATTTTATAAATCAAAATTAAAATTTATTAAATTTAATATGTTTCTACATATTGTCCCGTATACGTCACACGAGTTACAGAGTACTGGTGTATAAACCATTAAACCTTGCAGCCAAAAACAAAAAGATTATTTCACGTGATATTGAACTTTTTAAATTTTTATCATGTGCTATTTACTATACACTATCTTTTGTAATTAAACGGTCATTTACATACATCCCATCTCACAAAGTGGCATTTCCTAGCTTTCATAATTTTTTTTTAATGAGATAAAGTTCGAATGAGAGGGAAGCATGCTCCAGTCTAAAGGCAAGGCATCACCCATCAACATGAGAAATATAAAATCAAACTCATATGGAGATACAAGAGTGAAAAATCAATCAGGTAAGCTAATCCCTATTTCATAATTAAGTTGGATAGCTTTCTCTCTTATTTAGTGACTTAAATATTAACAACGGAAACTCTTATATATTGCCATTTATCACCCAGTTTAAGACGTGCAAGAGTCTTATAACAAATGTTTGGTTGAGCAAAGACAAAACATTGACCAGAAAAGCTGCCTCCTATGTCCTTGCACGTATTGAGTGGATCAGGCCTAGTTGGAACTTGAGGCATCACCCCAGCACCGTGGCCTCGCTGTCACTGCACCCTTCGAATACAAAAGAATCAATGGGTGAAGACCTTCACGAAGATGGACTTTGTTGGATCAAGTCATTAGACCGAAAAGCCTCCAAAAATAAAGCTAACAATCTCTTTTAACATTGTTGTTTATGGGGAATTAAAATCTATAATGATTTTTTTTTTGGTAACAAAATCTATAATGATATGCTCTTATATTACTTGTTTACTCAAGCATTTCTTATCATGTTAATTAAAAGCTAAAATTGATAAGAGTATAACTTTGGTTTTTAAACATTATTCCAAATCACATCTAGTATAAGAGGTTATACCCATTATAAGTGTCATGAGCTATAATATTAAATTTAGAGCATGAAGAGTGAAACTGATTAAATAACATGAAGCTTATATATGGTAAAACTTTCTATTCTAGATGAGAATTGTTACCTAATGTGACCCACCTTTTAAGCAATTTATGAGGAATTAAGAACATAAATAATAAGCTTTTATGAATTTGAAAAGGAAACAAAATAGTTTGAGGAAGAAAACTGTTTAAAGTTGCTAACTTTATCACAACAAATCAAATGATAGCCATCGAATTGATCAATAAAGCACCAATTGAAAATGGTTCTAAATTGCTTTTATTATGTGTTTGTGCATGAGGTATACGGACGAAGGTATAACTCCACCACCTTCTTCTGATTCTCCAATACTTAGACCTTAAGAAAGTTCGCTTAATAAAATAATAATAATGTTCAAATCTTCACTGGAGCTAAGGCATCCAGTCCTAGGAAACCAAAATGCCTACTTATATAATGTTTTTTTATTCCTTCCAGAGTCCAAAAGCCAAAGCGAAAAGGGGCAGGTAATAACAAACCATGACAATTCTGTCATCTTTTAGAAAGTGGATTAAAGGATATGTTATTATCAAGTTGTTTTGTCTTTAAAAAATAAATATTTTGGTCATGAAAGAAAAATGGGTGATCATGCTTTTCAGAAAGGTTGTCAAACCAAAGTGATTAAACATGACAGAAATGCACGCGGGGATTTGTAATGACCATTTTGTTTCGTCCTCATGTCAATATCTTCTAAGGTGTACGCATCTGAGTCTGACTTTTGGCATTGAGTTTTTCTAGTTACTATTATTTCTTTGCGTGGAAAGTTCAATTTATTTATTATAGTTCTCAAGTGTCATCAAGTAAAAAGTTTGAAACAAGAAATACGTTAAAAGCCGATATTTTTTTTCCACACCAACCCTATTTTGGCTCGTGGCCAGATTTACATAGGATAAATTCGTCTAAGGTAGTATTTGGTTATTATCCTACAAATAGGATAAAGATAAAATATAGAAATAAATTGAGACATAAAAATATTGTATTTGTCTGTTTGGTACAGGAAAGACAATTGATTTGTTGACCATGACCAGTGATCGTTGACCGCGTCTACCGAGCGGCCCATCTATCGTGGGACCACCATCTGAGGTTGCTACCTAAGGAGTTAAGTTTTCTATCTTGGATCTGTTTTCACTGCCCACTTTTTGGAAACAGAAATATAGAAATTTTTGTCTCTATACCCCTTTCTGCCACCTAACATCATATAAGAACACGTTGCATTTGTGTCCCAGGACACAAACCAAGAACTTAAAAGTGTTCTTATAAATTCTTATTATTAAAAAAAGAGATATATTGGTATCTTGATTTGTTGACTCATTATCTCAATAATACTTTACAAAGCATACATGAACTGTTAAATTTCTTATTGAACCCATTAAGGTCCACAGTGGCATATTACTAATCTCACTCATCAAAATGACCATGTTTTGATGATCTTTTCTACATTAACCATATTTATGTGTCCTCAAACCCCAATGTGTCTTATTCTCTAGTTCCTTTTTCATTTTCATGCATCTCAAGTCAAAATGACATTGTCTGTGTTGGGAGTTTAACGAAATCACATCATCAATTTAATAAGTCATGTATGCTTATTCATTAAGTGCCAGATCAATAAATTAACAAAAGGATTAATGTGTCCCTTTTTAAGTAGTGAAAAATGATTGAGGGGCTTTTAAGTTCTAAAGTACTAATTTGTCTTTCATAATCTTGGCTAGAAACCGATAGAGTTTTTGTCTTATTTTGCTATCATATAAAGGGTTTGAAAAAATGTAAAAAAGTGATGATCGATGATGATGATATTTATTCCGCCTCATTTATATGAGGTTCATATCCTTAATTCTTGGGCATGGCCTCTACCTGGATATATAGGCCAAGGCCATCTTGAAATCAGAAGTCAGCCGCTTGAGATTCTTGGCTTTGGAGTGGCTAATCTCTCATGTTCACTCCTGTTAATCCAATATATGCACATCCTATCTTCCATGTTTACAACAATTCATTAATGAAAGAACAACAGGAAAATACTATTCTTTAATTTCAGAAATTAGGCCAGAATCTCTTGAACCCGATACAGATGGCACATATGTGATCAGTTTCCTCATGTTGATAGATGTATCATGCATGTTTCACTTTACCAAAGCCTTATTGGTGAGGGTGATGGACCACGGTTGGGGGATGATGGGTTCTTATAAGAGGTTGGATACAACTGTTGTATATATAAAACTAATTTGTTAAATATATAACTAACTTGTTAGTTTACTCTACTAACCGAATAGCAAACTTGTATTCAATATTTCAATCCTAATAGTACTCTAGACAATGTAGGAATTGGAAGCACTGCACAACATGCTAGCATGATGTCAGGAATTCACTAAAAATAACACACTTAATATTTTTTTTCATTAACATAACACAACACACATAATAAATGGAAGAGGAAATTCTTAAAACTTTTGTTAACTTGATGGACTGATATATAAAACTCGGTACATGATATTTCCTTTTATAAGCTTTACAAGACAATAAAATATTAAACAAAATAAAAACCCAATGTTGAAGTAACTAACATGCATGAAGACACATATTAAAAAGTTTTCAACTTTCAGTTTTCAACAATCTGTTTAATATGTGTCCTTAATTAGTTTACAATATTTTGCTACTTATTTACAACTTTTTAACATGCATTTACAATTTTTCAACTCCAATTTTCAACAAACCGTTGTCCTCAATTAATTTACAATATTTTACTATTAGCTTACAACTTTCTGTACAATGATTTACAACTTTTCGTAACACGCATTTACAATTTTTCAATTCTAGCTTCAACAATTTGTTTAGTATATGTTCTCAAATGGTTTACAATATTTTGCTATAGGTTTACAACTTTTTGTTCAATAGTTTACAATTTTTTGCATATGAATTTATAACTTTTCGTAATACATATCAAAATTTTCAATTCTAGTTTCAACAATAACATCAATCTCTTAGCTTCTAGTAGAGTCATTCTCAATTTATTTGTTGAAAAAAAAAAAATAATCATCTATGTCTTAAGACATAAACCACAAACATATGAAAAATCAAATGGAATGAGCTAAATCTTCATGCGTGAGGAAAAATTTTATACGCCTAATAGATCTTGATTTTCTTCTTCTTTTTCTCTCGTGACAATGAAAGAACTAGAAAGAGAACGTGATAAAAAAAGAGAAAATAAAATTTTTGGTGGATGAGAGAAGAGAAAAAAGAAAGAGTAAACAGGTTGAATGAACGTTGCCTTTTTTTTTTTTGTTTATCCTTTCATTTTCTATGCTTGTCAAATTTATCCCTCTTTATGCCATATACATATACTGCTTTTGTTCGGTAGCATGGTGTAAGTATTTGATATAGATATTATGATGGTCGTATGTATATCATTACTCATAACCATAATGTCATGTAATATATATATATATATAAAATACCTATTTTATAAAAAAAAAAATCAACAATCTATAATCTATAATAATCAATAATCTACAGTAATTTCTCCTATTCTTATACGAATTTCAACCACTACGCGCACAGTATCCCAAAAGCAAACCATTCATGTTGGAGGCAAGTCCAAGACTTCAATTATTTAATCTAATTTGATAAAAAGTTGAACTAACTTATGTTTCAGTTCTGGATCCAGATATTCTTGTTTTTGGGTGTCCGATGCTGTTCAGCGAGCACATCAATTTATTCCAAGAGATCAGAAAAAAAAAAAAACCTCAAAACTTCAGATTTCAAATTAAAGCGATACAAAAATTATTTGATGAGTTGCGTGAGATGGCACGTGAATCAAAACAAACAGGGTGAGGGGATGCCGATAGGCCATACTCGATATGTGGCCGTATGGGATCTTCAAACACGAGTGGCCAGTGACATGGAATGAACAAGGTAAGCATAAAAGCCATAAACGCCAATGTAGTACTTGCGGAAAAAAAGTAAAAGAGGAAAAAGACTAACATTAAATGCCATTTGATGTGACTCATCATGAGCGGTTGTGGTACCTACAACTATAGATGAATCTCGAAAAATTTATATGAAAATCTTGGTGGTCTTACAACTGAGCTCGTACATAGTGATTATCATAAATGCTTTATTTATTAATTATTGGCTCAACTTATTTAATAAAAATTATATTTATTTAATAATTAATAATATGAGATTTATGATAAATCTAAATTTATAAAGTTAATCTTATAATTTATCAAAAATTATATATTAAACCTTGAAACATGTAAATAATTCTAATTTATCAATTTAATTGCTCATTTTTCTGAAGAAATAACAGGTAATTGATTAATTATTAGTCAAATATATATAATTTTGAAGAACACAATTATAAACTTACAGCTTGATTTATATTTATCTGCTAGTAGCTATATTTAACAATTGATTTAAATTATACCAATGTGAGAGGTCTAGTTTAAAAATTGTACGTATATAAAAATTTCGCTAGTACATCATTTAATTATAATGTAAAATATTGTTGAATGTAATGGTTGAATGTGATATTACAATTTATCATAATATTATATAGCTATAAACCAGCAAATTATACATTTACAAGAATCATTGCGAGGTACAGGGTCAGCAACACAATCACACAAATCATAACGAAAATTAGTTTCATTTATCAAGAAATAAGCATTAGTTTCATATTAAAAGGGGCTAATTACAGCTACCTACTTTAAGGTATTTCAATATTACATTTTACCTCTCTTAATTTTTAATGTGACACTGAACTCCCTTTATTGATTTAATAACATTATAGAGGCCTTCCTTAATTCTAAACGCTAAATTTTAAAAATTAAAAAAAATGTAAAATAACTATTATACCCTCATACAATTTCTAAATTTTTGAATTCTATGAAACCATATTCTCCTCTTCCCCCTACCCAGCCCATAGAACCCAAACCACTGCTTCCTCCTCCCAAACCTAGCATAGATCCACGTCGCCACCACAATTGCGGACTACGGCACAACTTGTGAACATCAACATGCCCTATCGCTGCTCTGCATTGCCACTGTCATCGCTTGCTTCCATAGGCAACCACCATCGCACCCTTCCACCATCACACCCAATCCCTAGCTCTTTCTTTTAGTTGGGTCAGAAACCCTTTTCCTTTTAATTATGTTTGAATTTTCCTTTTCTTTTTTTTTGTTGGGCTTATTGGATCAATGTTCCTTCCTTATTTTGGGGTGGTTAAATATTAGTGAATGCAACTAAAATTTGAAAGCTTTAATACAAGTGAAGGAGATGGAGGCTCCTATGTTCTTTTTTTTTTTTCTGAGTTTTCAATGGTGAGAGAGGGTTAAGAGTTGGTGGTGGACTGAAAGAGGGGCAAAGCTTGGAGATGATTGTGATTGAGGGGAATTTGAAGAATTTGTTGTTATTGGGGAGGTTGAGGTTGGGGTGGAGGTAGGGGAAGATGAGGAAACCATGGGTGTAGGTGGAGGTAGGAAAAGAAGAATAATTTTGAAATATTTTAAATCATTTGAAAATAAGAGAGATAAGTGGAATTTTAAAAAATCGAAAGGACCCCTATAAAAAATGTCAAATATATTCTCAGATAAAACATTCGGTATCTTAAAAACACATGCAACATCTTTTTTTTTAAATGACATGAATTAAATTTTTTTAATAATAAAAATGCCATCGATGGAATTCATCTTTATGTATAGAGATTGATTGTAATGTCATTAGGGTACTAATCTTTACGTAAATAGATTGATTGTAATATCATTAGGGTAAAACACACAAATCATCTTGAGATTTAACTAAATTGCACTCCATCACCCCTATTAAGTTTCAATAAAAAAGTAAAAATTACTGTTTTAAAATAATTTTTTAAAACTAGTGAATTGGCTAATGAAAGGCTAGGCCTTTCAATTTTGCATGGCGACCAATAAGTATATGTGACAAGAATCGAATCCAAAAAGTTTAAGTAATGTTTGGACTGGAACCAAAAGCTGTTTTCTTAAAGAAAATAAAATTAAAATTCACTTATTTTTTAGGAATAAAAAACATATTTATCCTAATTAATAAATATTTATAGGATAAATATATAATACTCTAATCTTTTAAAAATTTTAATTTTTTACTTATCTGTTGACATATACTTTATAAAAAAGGAAAATTATATTAAAATATTAATTTTTTAATTAGTTATTTAAATTCACTTGGGTGGAGTGCAATTTAGTCAAACCTCAAGGGTGTTTGTGTTATTTACCCCTAGTATTATTAAGCTGCCAATGTACAAGCTTCTATCCTAGGG